>CM031857.1:61504713-61528715 GCA_018697195.1 Certhia americana | reverse complement strand
TTCTATTCTATTCTATTCTATTCTATTCTATTCTATTCTATTCTATTCTATTCTATTCTATTCTATTCTATTCTATTCTATTCTATTCTATTCTTATCGTAGTACACTGCTGCTTAGCTCCAGCAAAGACAGATTGTAGTTTCATGTCCCAGACTTCTGTATGAACAGAACATTAAAAATTATCTGTGTGTATACATCTATATATCTGTACATTTATCTATCAATGTGCAACTAGATAGATAGATGACTGGCATTTAACCCATGTATTCATTAAATATGGGATGTGCTTTAGTTTAAAATTAAATAGTACAAAAATAGAAGTTCTCATGTTTGTTCTAGTGATGACGATCTGCTTCACATTATTGAACATGACTGTGGTTATTTGCCTTATCATCCTCCACAAATGTCATATGAAAGGCAATTACTATTCTAAGGTAATTGCACAATGGTCATTGGAAAGAAGATTTTGGCTGAATCAGTCCTTTATATTTGTACTATTATTACAACATAAGTTCATAGCCTCCTTGGCCACTTTCTGATGATCAGTTTTCTCTGTTCCTTATCCTTTCTTTCTATTTTTCTGTTTCTTTGTTATGAATTTAACTTCTCTCATTAAAATAAAATAAAAAATAGGATATTTGTTTGTTCTTTACCTCCAGAATCAGACAAAACACAACCAGGCTTTCTAAAGTCCTTAAAATAAGAAAATGAAGTACATGAACTTGATTTTCTTTTAGTTCTAATATTTTCAAAAGAATACAGAACACATATTTTATGAGATTTTTTTTTTTTTTTTTTGTCCTTGTGCTATTCTGAATACTCTTAGTTTGGATTGTAGCTTTTTTCCCAAAAAGCCAGTTGAAGACAGAATTTGGAATTTAGCTTCTGATGGCTGTTGAAAGCTAATTTGCAACTTTTTTTGAAAGTCATGAAACTCCTGATGCTACAGATCTGGTACTATGGTGGCACCATGTCAGCATTGTCATTTTCATCTTTCACATAAGATTGTCTGAAATGCAAGTGTATTTTCTTTTTTTTTATCATGACATTGCCCTTTTCTGATCTCGTATCAATGTGCTCATTTCAGTTATATATGGAAAATGGCCTGATGGCATTTGCAGAGGTTCTGGAAGACCCTCACAAGGAGACATACACAAATGCACACATATATATGTGTGTTGCCTATAAGTAGTTCATGGTTACCTAAAAAAGGAGGTGAGGCCCAAAAGATTTTCCTTAAAAAACTTCCAATGCCACTCAGCTTCTCTCTGTTTACAATGAATTTGGACATGCTATTCATTTATGGTAATATTAACCTCTGACACTTTGGCTGTACGTATAGTGCATGCAAAAATCACTGTGGGATGCCTCTAGGCAATAGAAACTCCAGACTACTGGTTTTAGCTAGTCCATCATGCAATATTTCTCATTATTGTGACTAAAGAATTGTATCTGAGTGTTTTGCACATGTGATATCTTACTGTATATTCCCATTCTGAAAGACAATACATATGAACTGAACAGTCCTTGACTAGATTTATTAAGGGAAAGATAGAGATAAGATTCCTAAATATTTATCCTCATATCTGAATAGTCTGATGGTCTGAAGTCCCTTTGTAGGAAGTTATATAGTAGAAGAATTCATTCAAGCTCCTACTGTTTTTTGTTTATTCATTTTATTTTTAGATTTCAATTTTCCTGTCCCTCTACTGACATACCCGTGATCTTTTATTCAAAATAGCTGCAGATTTCAGCATGAAGACTCACATGATGAGGATATACAGAAAATTATATACGAGCCTTAAAAAATACCAAATTGATAGTAGTTAGATTTGTGGAAGTTTTAATTACATCTAAAATATCTAATTTAGACTGAGAGACTTCAAATTCTCAAAGTTTCAGACATTATTATTGTTGAAAATAAACTTTTGAAAATTGAAATTTATTTATTGCAGGAATACCTAGTGAACATGTGTATTTCAAAACAATGGTAGATTAAACAAATTAAAAGGCAGTTTCTCTCTTCAGATGTACTTTGAGGGACAGCAATATATTCTAAATTCTGCTAAAACTACTGATATCAATGAAACAACAGATCTCTGGAAAAGTGATGAAAATTAAACCCCAGGAGTCAATATAACCATATGGGAAGGAAGTATTATTGATATGCAGCATGATGCAGTTTTTTGCTTGGACCATGTCCAGGCTTCTACTGGTAGAGCTGACAGAACTTTAGGGCTAAAGTGCAAAGTCATATTGGGTATGGTTGTTCAATTGTTACAATTTGATGTGTTGCAATCAAGCATATATATTTTTCCTGATTTTTCCTGTTGTTCTTATTTTTTAGTTCACAAAAATGGAAACTAGCATTTTTTTGAATCAGGTATAAATCCCACAGAAGGAACCCAGATGTTTATCTTTCAATAATATCATTCAATATGGACGAATGTAAAAAGACAAACCTTTAAAAAAAAAAAAAAAAAAAAAAAAAAAAAAATTCAAAGAAATGACTGCTGAGATCTGTAGCCTCTTGGGGAGAAAAACCGACTATTCAATCTGAAGTGACATTATTAAAAATGTAAAAGGATGATTTAGATTCCATTGTGTGGAATCGTTACAAGTATCTTAGAAGTTTCATAAATAGTTTTAAAAAGCGAAACATTTTTAAATTAGATTATAGAAATTAAAAAAAAAAAAAAAAGAAAAACCCTACTCTAGGAAATGCTATTGCAGTTATGGATTTGACAGATCTAGTATTAAAACAACAGTATATACCAAATAAAAAGAGTTCTGGTTATATTGTACTGGAGACATAAATTCAGCATTTACCTCTGGGCTTCAATACCATCAAAACGAAAGCCTTTGTCTCTCACTCAGAAATCTTTAAATTCACAGTCTTTTTATTAATATAGAAATAGAACTACAAGTGCTGAAAACCCAGCATTGCAGCTGTCAAGAGATTCTGATATAAGCATTAACCAATTCATCTAGATGCTCTTCACTAATATTCAATAATTTGAATCCAATGATTAAATCCAGTTAAAAATCTCTTAATTTTTACAGTTACTTAGGGGGCTTCCTCTCCTAGGTCTTTCTATTACTTAGATATACAATTAATGTGCTTCTGTAAATGAACGGCCAGGGAACCAAAACTTATGTATTATAAATGCACACTTGATATATTTTTGTGGTGTGCATCCTTATAAAAGTAAATGCTAACTCAGGAGGAGCTTAGAAAACATATTATTCTTGCTTTACCCACTTAGAAGCAGAGAAGGAGAGGGTTAATACTGGTTTGGTTGTTGATTTTGTGTTTTTAAAAACAGGGAAGTCATATAAACTTTTTGTTGACTTTACCATTCCTTTGTATTCAGATTAAAAAAAAAAAAAAAAAAAAAAAAAAAGGCAAAAAAAACTAATAAAAAAATAAATAAAAAAAAAAAAAAATAAAAAAAAAAAAAAAAAAACCACACAAGAGGAATTTAGGTGCTTATGTTTCTTATATAACCATGGAAGACAGGTAAGAGCTTTGAAGCTTTCAAGGGGAGATCCTATCTGCCTAATTGAGCAAGAATCTCTGGGAGGCTTCAGAATCACTTACTGATCCCAGCTGACCTTACAATGAATGAGCACTCTACCCCAGGCACTTAGTAAAAACAGCCTAGACGCGGATTTATGCCTGAACAGGCGTTTCAGTAAGTATTGCCATCAGTGCAAAATACCAAAATATCAAATTCCTATCTAAAGCAAGTCACTTGTGTTGCCAACAGCACACACATTATTTCGAGTAGCCTACTGTTTAGAGGACTTGCACAGAAAGTGGGACATCTAGATTTCAGTCCCTTTTCAGCATACGATTGACAGGGTAATGTTCCCACACCCCCAAAAAATTAGTCTTGGTTTAGATTGCTTTTTGAGGTTTGGCTGCTTAATGTCTATAATTGCTGTTCAGGTCTTGAGAACACAATGGCATATTAAACTGACAATTGAGTATAAACTTCTACACTCCATGTAACAATTTATTACACCTAATGTCCTCTCATTTCCTCCCATACCTGCTCAGCCAAGTGACCCTTCTGATTCAGGTGCATAAGCTGTTCCAACTCTTCTAACCCTCCCAAAAGACTATGTACCCCTTACTTGCTAGAAACTGTGAAAGTGTAACAAGGAAAGGAGAATTTAATTCAATCCATTGCCACTATTTTCTTTTCCTAAGTGAATGTTAATTTCCACTCTTGGACATAAGAAGCAAAAGTAAGAGGAATTTGGTCTCAACTAGGCTATTCCTATGTTTTCATGTAATGGATTGTTCTCCTAGAACTATTCAAGTCCTGTAAGGCAAGAACATGTATTATATGCAAGACTGTGAACCAAAAGAAACAAGCATTTATATTGTAATTTCTTTCTAGTAATCCATAAGTATGACAAAGACAGGCTATCCTTTTCTGCTTATTTCCACTGAGGTATTATTGTTGCTTTCATCTTTTTCATGCACAAACAATTCATGTTGAATTTAAATTTGTAGTTAATGTGGTCATACTCTGTATTCTACCAAAACCTGTTTTCTGAAACCTGCTATCAGAAGTACAATTCTCTTGAGAATTTTCCTCTCCTTTTTCATAAAAGATCAGAAGAAAATCCATCTGTATATTACTGACTTCAGGGGATCATCTATAAATTCACTATCACAAGAAATTTGTAGCAAATCTTCCTTTAACTTCATTCTCTATATGTCCATTTTCATGGACATATAGGCAGGGTTTACCATTTAAAAAGCAAATGATCTGAAAAAAATATATAGCATGTTTTTCTGTCCAGGTTCAGTAAACAATTTCTAGAAAAAACTGTTATTCTTCTCAGCATTTGAAAACAAAATAAGTCTGCACATGCAAATTCTTATTACTATGATGAAATCATTCCATAGTATTGGCTTTATTATAGTGACTTATTTCAAAAACTATGGGAAGTAACTGATAGGTAATCAGATACCCTTATGAATTGGTAGAGGTGACTTCCTTATTCTGACAATACAGACCCTATTTTGGTGGGTTTTTTTTTTTTTTTTTTTTTTTGCTCTACTAGGAGGAGGAGGTACATGTTTAGTCCCTGAAATTTGTGCTAAAGAGATCTGAAAGTTATTTACTGCAAAACAGCCTCTCTATCCCATAGTGTAGACATAGCTGTGTGTTTATATTTCACCATTGTGTAAGGCATAGTACTGAAGAATTTTCAGCAGGACAGGAAAATATTGCTAAAAAGGTACTTCAGATAAGTGAACTGAAATTTCTCTTCCACTTTTACTAGAATGGGAGGTTTTAAAGTTACATGACCAAACTTAAAGAAGACAAAACAAATACTCCAAGAAAAATCCTTGAAAGAAAACCTACCAACCATCAGACACTACCACCCCACTGTCAGTATTCACAAGTATATTATATGATTACTTATATGTGACTGCTTATTTTTGGCATCCAAATTTCACCAGCTATTTAGGTTTTTCAAATATTTTTCAGCTGAATATGTAGAAGACTGAAAGTATGACACTGTTGACAGTATTAATCTACATGAAATTTTCTGGTGTTCTGCCCTCTACAAAATGAAAGTTAGGTAACTGGAATGGATTTATACTCCAATAAAAAATTAGTGAAGTTCTATAAATTAAGTTTGTTTTGTCTCTCCACCACTTCTTTTCCTCCCTAGATGAACTAATATGTTTCAACAAGGTATTAGTTTACAAAATTTTAGAAATGTCAAATGGCCTACCACTTCTTAAATTTTAGCTTTATAAAGCTTTGCAAGTAAGGAAAAGAGAACAAGAGAATCTGGAAGTCCAGCAGAGTTTTTGAGCCATTTCAAACTTCAGTGAACTATCATTCCCAATAACATTAAATTACCTTTTTTTAAAAATTTATATTCCAAACCAGAATAAGGACCAGTGAAGTTTTAAATCATTGAAAAATAAAAATTAAACCAATAAGTTTATTTTTTTTTTTCAAAACTATATGATATTATAAGAAAAAAATATTTTACGCTCTGTGTATCCAATGTGTTTGCCTTCATTGCCATTCATACCTACCTTGCAGGTAGACAATGTTACATTCTTTTTTGTTGTTCTTATTCTAAGGAAGTAGATAGATGATAAAGAGAACCATCTAATTCTAACAGTTCTCAATCTTAGAGTAAAACCTCGTTTGATCTTCATAATTACTGATATATATATAGATTTGACTATTCTGAATTGCACATGTAAAGGTATGTGTATTCACCCACAGTTCACAGAACAATGTGAAAGGGCGGGGAAAGGAAGGGTAACAAAGAGAAGGGAGAGGAAAATGGAGTGGGATGGGAGCAGAGGCGGGGGACCGACTTGAAATATCAATTCAACTTGAACACCATATTCAATCGTCCTGAACCTCATAATGACAATAAATTATTATATAACAACACAAACTTAGGTTTAATTACCAATATATTTATCTCAATGCAAATATTTTTATTATCTGCATGCAAAATATTTTTTAAATAATGAAGAATTTTATGTCATCTTTATTAATAAGTACAATACTGTTTTGTGATAATGGTTCTCCTTTTTTTTTTTTTTTTTTTTTTTCTACTTCATTGTCACCTAGTATGGAGACATTTGAGAAAGTGATGGAGTTAAAACCCTTAACTGAATACTGGTGACTGAATCAAGGAATACTCTTTTCCTCAGCTTTTATTATTTTATAAAACTTGGCAGAAATAAAAAAAAATATGCTGGGACAATTATCTTTTCCTTTGCTTATGAGAAGACTCTTTAAAAGGATAAGAATTATAATATTTGCATACAATGAATGTAATACTTCAAAATCAGTTGACTGAAAACCAGAAGGAAATAAATATTCTTCTTTCCCAATACCAATATTTATATTACACATTAAAATATACTAAGTAGCCATATGTTCTGAGGGAAAGAAAATTTTTCTTTCTTATAAAAGTCCTTCAGCATAATGACAGAAGTATGCAGGCAAGATAACATCAATGTCTAAGGTCCATTGTATCAGTGAGTTCTGTCCTCTGGAGATGCACATTCAAACACAGCCTCAGGTCACACAGATAATGAATTTGGTGGTTTCATTCTGACTCACAGTAAATTCTGTACTTTAACTAAAGACAATCCACACAGTTTGACAGAAGTAAAGAAAGATTATCAAATGAGATTGAGGTGGATTGTTTAAACTGTAAAATAAACTTTAGAGGATTACTTCAGGCACCTCATACCAGAACTTGATGTTTTAATCAGGAGTTACTACATCAGAAGGAAAATACAAAGAAAGGTTTTTATATATATATATATTTGAGTTTTGGAACTCCAAGGACCATTATTATTAGCCACTGTAATAACTTTGAATACCATGGCCTTCTGATTAACTATTGCTTAGTTCTTACAAAATTTTGTTAACACTGTTTTTCATAATTTAGTTATATCTCAAAAAAAAAAATCTGAAGTAAATAATTTAAGATTCAAATTTCACAAGTGAGAAATGAGAAAAAATATGTGATTTTTTTAATCTATTACTTTACTGATAGCTGAAATATATATTGTACACAAAAAAATAATATGAATAAATGATTGGCTATAATTATATCAGTATTACAGAAGCTTCTTTCATCACATGTCTATTAACTGTATTATTCAATTCAGAGATCATAAAACTTCTGCAAAAGGCAGGATTTTCTAAATATTTTATTCCTAAATATTTTCTCTCTTCAGTTTTTCTTAACTGACTTGCCTGATCTGTAAACTAAGATATTCTTTTAAAATTTTATTTTTAGGAAGAAAAATGGCAACTGTTGATCAAAGTCTGTTAAGATTCTTAAAGTATCTTTTAGTTATTGTTGCTGTAATCCAGTAATTAAGTAACAGTTATTGGGAGTTTGTCTGTTGACAGGGGTCCTTTTGGCTTCTCTGTGTTTTGTTTTATCTCAGTGCAAAATAGTTGGGATAAAACAGTAGTGTTAGGCAATAAACCTATATCTGCCTTCCTTTGGTGTCATAAGACTTGACCTGTGAGTATTTTCATTTTTCACTGCTGTTCGCAAGGAGTTGCAATGATTTTGAATATGGAAAACTAATCCATAAGCTAGGGCTTGCAATGAAAATGTGGTACAGGTGTTGCTACACAAGTACTAAAAATTAAATGTAAAACTAAATATAAAAGAATCTTGCATGAGATAAATGAAACAATATTCTTATATTTTATTTGCCTTCAGTATTGATGTAATAAATAGTTCTTGTAGTTTAAGCCCAGCTGGCAACTCAGTTTTACACTCCCACTCACTAACTCTACCCTGGTGCTCTGCCCTCTACTCAGAATTAGTAGAGTAAAAGTAGAAATGTTCTGGTTTGAGATAAAGACAGTTTAATAGGGAAAGCAAAAGCCATGTGCACAAGCAAAGCAAAACAAGGAATTAATTCTCTGCATGTCATGGGCTGGCAGGTGTTCAGCCCTATTCTCCAGGAGAGCAGGGCCCCATCATATGTAGTGGTGACTTGGGAAAACAAAAGCCATCATTCCAAATGTCCCACCTTTCCCTCTTCTTCTTCACACAGTTTTCTATGCTGAGCATGATGTCATATGATCTGGAATATCCCTTTGGTCAGTTAGGACCAGCTGTCCCAGCTGTGTCCCCTTCCAACTCCTTGTGCACGCCAAGCCTCCTTGGTGGGGTGGGGTGAGAAGCAGAAAAGGCCTTGAGGCTGTGCAAGCCCTGCTCAGCAACAGCTGAAACACTCCTGTGCTGCCAACACTGTTTAGAGCACAAATCCCAAACATAACCCCACACCAGTTATTATGATGAAGGTTAATCCTGCCCCAGCTACAACCAGCACAAATTGCTGTGTCTTACTGTACAAAACATTAGTTGTTTTTTTGTGGGTTACTGCTTTTTTCTTTTTTCATTACTTTCCTTGATGATGACAATGCATCTGGCTAGTGTAATTTTTTTAAACTTACAAAAGAAATATTTCACTAGTGTAGAAAATTCTAGTCATGGCAACTTAGAGGCTTTAACATCAGATGATTCTATGTTCACTGTTCTCATATAATATATTTCAACAGCTAAGAAAGAAGTGGCTATAAGAACACAGTTAAGAAAGAAGTCTGTCTCCACAACAATCTTTACAATCTAGTTTACAATCTTAAAAATCATCCCATCTGCTCAGCACAATCTATCTTAATTTGTCACTTGATCGACAGTATCAAGGCACTGCTAGGGTAAAATACTATGTTATCTAAGAGACAGGCAACAATTGTAGGATTTTAATAATTATAATTTAATTCTAACATTTTCTTCACAAAGAGTGAAGGTGGAGATTGTATTTCATAAATTCTATGAATAAAAATGATTTACTGAATTCTAAATATATTTTAATTTTATTAATATAGGTACACAAAATTACTTACACCTGAATAATGCACTGTCAATGCCTAATTTTTTAAACAGTTTATTTATCCACTTTGTTCCCTCTTAGACTAAAATGGCATTAAAAAGCTGCTTAACAAGGTCTGTGAGCAACCAAGATACCACAATATATATTTCTTGCAGAGGAATAAAACAAAAACACGCTGTCAAGTTTGATTTTGCTGAAATCTGTTCATTCTTTAAATCCAGACAAAGAGTAAACTTTTTTTTTTTTTTTTTTTTTTTTTTTTTTTTTTTTAATGCAATCATTATTTGAAGGTAAATGTTTTGCACTTTCTTTGCTGGAGAGGAATAATTCTATTATATGTAGTTAATTGATTGACCTTTGTAGAACTTCTAAAAATCAATTTCAATAAATCATTTACATTAAAATTTATGCTTACTTTATCTTTGTTCAATATATGCTTTGCTGTACTAGTTCACTTTTGCTATGTAAGAACAGAGTTGAAAATTGTTCTGAGCACATCCTGACATCTATCAAAGTTTTATTTTTTACTCTTTTACTAACCTCGTTCCCCCCTCTTTTCATGTTTTTTTTTTTTCTTTTTCTTAAAAATAAAAAGGTTTTACAACTTTCTCTGCACAAAATGATCCCATGATCTGAAGTTATTTGAATGAATTGAGATTTGGGTAGACAGAGGTGGGAAAATCGCTCTAGAATCCACCAATTAAGTTTGAATTTAGAAATGAAATATTTCTGCCATGGTTAGTAAATAAGAAAAAGAAGTAATGAAATGAAGTATAATGCTGAATAACAAGTATATGTGCATGTAAATATTCTGCACCTAATAAAAGTCTCAAACAAACCCCAAAAGATTTCTAAGATTCCAAACTATGGGAGTCAAAACTGAGTAGATGTCTGTGCAGGTGATTTTCCTGTGCATGATTTTTCATGAACATCTAATTCCTATCACTGCAGAAGCTTACTTTGAACTCCAGGATTTTTGCTTCCAAAACTGGTCTAATAGGCATATAGCCCAAGAAAATACAAGATAATATTTGTCATTATTTTTATGGATTCTAGATGTTATACTAGGCATGAAAATAAATACATGATGTAAATAAGTAAATAAATCAAGTTGGTCAACATGACCAGTAAAATGATTTTCCCTATTTAATACTTATCCAAAATCCAATACTTACACTTGTACAAAAGCATTCTGTTAGAATAAGTATTTTTTGTCAAAAAAACTTAGAAAACTGGAATGTGCAATGTCTGGGAATATCAACAAAGGAAGTAATGTATTATAGCAAACCAAATCTAATTGTCCTATCCATTAAAATGAATCAATTAGGGAAGGAGGATTATGTTTAGTCCTGTTGGTTTCCTTGGGACTGTTTGTTTGTTTGTTTGCTTGTTTTTAATGGATTCAAAGCACTCAGTTCTTTATAAAACTGACCGTTAAAATTAGAAGTTGCAAAACCCTTGGTAGTTCTCCAACACTTGATCATTCCAGAACATAATCCAGGAAAACCCTGGGACTTAAAAAAACCCAAAACAACAAAACATAACAATACAAAAATCCCAAAAGACACAAACAGAATTAAATAAGGTTTTTGTTTATTCTCTTGGTCTTGCGCTGCCATCTTAACCATTGCAATACTTCTCATGGAAACTCTCTTTATGACTTGTGCAGTTTGTTTTACGTTATACATTGCAGCTGCTTCTGATGGGTTTAAAAAGCTATGGAGAATTTGGATATTTGTGACTGTAAAAATGAAAATAAGAATCTTCCAGTATTGAACAATCAACGTGTAAATTTAAAAATGGGATAAGAGAATATTTCTTTGATATTTTCTCTTCCAGAAATACATGACTATTTTATGATGAGATGATCTAAATGACTTACCTACATACACAAAGTATCAACTTAATCTGCTACACTAATACCTAGAAATACCTAGAAATATAATTCTATTCTAACATAGAAATATCTATGTTTTCAAAATGCACCAATGAATTCTAACACTAATGAATTAATGCTAGAATTAAAGCATTATGAAAATAACAGAGACAATTATTACATTTCATTCAGAAGTGATAACTGGGTATAAATGTTTATGACAGTTTGGTTTACTTTCATGCACATCTCCTGTAATTTTAAAAAAATATATTGGGAATTTGTGCTTAATGTGAAGCACTAGCAGAGAACGTCAGAGGAAAACAAATCTGAAGGTACCAAGAGTAACATCTGAGGGAACAATTCCTTCTATCTTCAAGCTATTTCATGTTTAGAAAAAGTAGATAAGAAATTCTCTTCAAAAGAGTTATTTACCATACTGGATCTGGGTGGAAAGATGTGTGAAAAGCAGCATTACTCTTTGAGATGCAATACCTTCAACCATTTGGAAATTTTGCCTGAAAATTATTGAGTCTTGCCCTAGCTCACCTACAGATTAGTTGTACCTCAAGGATGTTATACAAGGCAAATGAATTGGCTGCTTCTAACTTACTTTGCAGTCCCAGTCACCTCTTTTCTTCCTGAAAAAAAAAAATGTTACTTCTTGAATTGTTGCTTTTTTTCCCCGCAGCCTCTGTGGAAGCTTTTTTTTTTTTTTTTTTTTTTTTTTTTCTTCCACACAGAACGTTTCTTTGTTTTTTTTCTTATTTTTTAAATGTTATTCCATTCTATTATTCTTTTCTCTCTTTTTTTGCTCATTATTTTAAAGTCATTCTAACTCTCATATTTCCTTTATATGTCAGATATTGAATCTATTTCTTTTATTCTCTTTATTACTTCTGGCATTTTCTTCCTTATTCACACAATACAGTGTTCATTAGTTTTCTCATTTATTTCTTGCTTACAACGTATTTATATAAAGACGATACATATAATCGCCAGCATAATATTCATTTTGTTTTGAACACCTCATATTTTCCCTATGTCCTCTCTCTCTCTCTCTCTTTCATTTGGTTCAATCAATACTATTCTCTGCTTCTTTTTTCTCCAAACTATTTTCTGATATCTTCATAAATTTTCTTACTAATCTTTTCTGATAGAGTTTTCATAATCAGACTGCAAAATATGCCATGTGAGGGATGCAAATAAATACAGAAAACTGCACATAAAATAAATGGTTAATGCATAGGTATTCAAATATTCACCAGTCTGTGCGTACGAGTACCTAATAAGTTTGAAAACTGCATTTTATAGTTCATCATAATTTTTCTGTTTCTTCTACACATATTTTTTTGTGTTCCTGAAATCTGCAGCACTGTACAGCTGTTTTCTGTCTTCCAGTCTGTGAAAAAAAACAAACCCTAAAGTACTTTAAGTTACATGCTTAGATCTACAACAAACCAGATTAATTCTTCCTTAAGGTTTTAACAAAAATTCTACTGAAACCAAAAGATACAAGGTAGTATTTGGTGTAGGAAATAACAAGGGACCTGATATTATATAATTTCTAGAGAGGAAACCTCCCTGTTTTTTTGTATTTGAATGTTCAAATGTGTTGGTATATTATGTATTAATGTTAAATAAACCAGTAAATAATGTTTTAAGTTACAGTTCAGAAGAATTATATAGGACCTTTCAAAAACAATAGAAAAATCACACAGAAATTCCACAGCTTTTAGTAATAAAGAACGTTGGAAAGCTGTAATTGATTGCCTGGACAACCTGTGCAATTTCTGTCACTCAAAGTCTTCAAGAACCAGTTTGACACATATCTGTCAGGCATGACATTAGTGTAAACAGCCCTGCTGTAGGGCAGAAGGATGGACTAGATGACCTCCTGAGATCCCCTACATCCTCCTCATTCTGTAATTAAATTCCCAGAGGTCTGCTCAGACTATCCTAACATACTCAGATTTTACTGAGCCCAGTTAAAATCAGCAGCATAGGAGGAATTTCTTGCATTGTCACAGATTAGGAATGCTAATTAAATAAAATTGATGGGGCACTGGTTCTAAGTTAGTCTATACAAGTGCACATTACATGTCTTGCTGAAGCTTAGGTATCTTATAATCAAATGTTTGTATCCATTTGATCAGAAGGAGAACAGACACGAAAGCATTTTTTTTTCACGTAATGAATATGACATTCTCCTGTGAGAGAAAAATACTGAATCTGTGTTCCCTGATTTCTTTCTGAGCCCCCTGTCTTATTCCCTGGGGACTGAAAAATGGTAATACACAGAGGTTACATCTACCAGAGTGTATAAAAGAGCATTCCAAATATCTGCTTGTTTATACAGTCAAATTGTTCAGAGTGGCCCTAGGGCAGTATATGGATGAGCAAGATAGAACTCTTCCAAACAACTTCTGAGTAAAGTCATAGTTTGGGACCAGTCCCAAAACTGAATTTGAACATTATCCAGGCTGTAATATCCAAACTTTCAACCACTGTTTCATCTCTGAAAGCTTCCTACCTCCATCAACTATATAGTGTTAATAAAATGAAATTCAGGTAGAGTTAAAGTTCAGGACTCCGACAAAAGTAGGACTCCTAAGTAGGTCTTGGACAAAAATTGCAACACAGAAGAGCTCACACAGTGAGTATATCTTTCAGATGTGCCTAACAGTAGAAGTTACATCCATTATGAAAATAGAAATTTCTTCATATCTACATTTATGTTCTCCTGGTTTTGAAACTGATACATATGAATGATATGGGGGCCAAGTCTTCTTATTCCATAATGGGATCCAGAATATACATAAGAGATATCATACATATATATGATATCTACATGAGGGGAGCTGGTGTAAACATGTTCTGGAGTTGCACTCCAAGCTTTTTTATGGGGAAAAGGGAACTTATCAGACCCATGAAACAAAAATCCCCTTGTTCATGCAGCTAATATTTGAACAGTGTAATAGTCAACATAATCTGATTAATGTGGGAAAGCTTCACCAACAGTACAGTTACAGTTGCTACGTAAGACATTCTAGTGTGTCTCCCTTTCCTACGGTCCCATTCTCACCCAGCTAAAGTTCATCTGAATCCCCAAATGAACAGACTTATTTACCCTTAAGCATGATTGGGGGTGCCTGGTTGCAGCTAGTTACCATGCTGTGGGTTTTTTTTTTTTTTTTTTTTTGCTAGAAGTATATAATGTTCATAGTGGAGGATTCTTTTGGTTATGTCAGATTTTATCACATACTGTTAAATTAATTATGTTTTCTTTTACCAATCTGCTCCGACCTTTTTGGTTATCTTCTACAGTCTAACATAACATAACATAACATAACATAACATAACAGTCTCCCCAGCCTTAGCTGACAGAAAGGGCTTCTGTTTGTTATGAAGTGACTGCCTGGGGGCATCAGATATTTTCCATTTGTAGTTTTCCCAAGGCTTCATTTACAGCAGTCAAACATTCGACAATTGCTCACTAGGGACTCTTTGCAAGCTCAAACCAGCTCTGTCCAGGGTAAGACCAAATATGTAAAGTGAGCCTCAGCACTGTCAAATCAGTAAAACATATGGGACATTATTCTAACTAAGCCTTTATATGCCATTTCAGTCTTATACTGGAGTTTAAGCAACCATTATGTTAAAATTAAGTGTCAATAGTTTTTGACGTAATCGTTTTTGTTAAAAAATTGAGAGATCATTGACATTTTGAACAGTGAAGGTAAGTAGTTTTCAAGGGGCTTCTCTGGTTATAAAGTGTATGTCTGAAGTACCCTCATCCATCATGTTAAATCTGGTGCAGTGTAGTGGACAGAAAAGTATGCAAGATTCATGGGACCTTGACTTGAAAAACCAGGAAAACCAAAACACAGTGTTAAATTTACCTAAGTCAGATAGGAACAGGGGAGTTCTGGGTTCTCTCCTTCATTCCCAGCATTACATATTTTTATTCATGCAATGTCTTTTTTTAATGGAAAATGCAGAATTAATCTAGAACACAGACTCTGCTGTATAAAAGATGAAGGCTTTACTAATACTGAGCATTAGAAAATAGAGAAACTGTGTTTTCTAAATCACTTCATCTTGATCTTCTGTGTTAAGTATACTCTGTATGCTTATCACAGATAACGGAAGCTACGACTATGTTGCTGTGTAGAAGAAAGTCAGACACTAGTTCTTGTCCCTGAGACCAGGGTATGTAAATTGCCTTCTGTATACATTGCTTGTGACAAATTGAGGTCAGGACCTGACCTACCTCACCTAGATACTAGTTGTACCTCAGGAATGGTATACAAATCAGATTTGTTTTAGAGAAAGTTATCATAAGCAATCCAAACCAGTAACATCAACAACATCTAAACGGTAAGCATCACCAAGATGGAAGTGCTTGAATTAATTTATTATAACTTCTGCTTTTGTAGAATGTGTGTATTTTGCACTGATTCACCCTAGATTACTAGATTGGGAATTTAATACTTTATGTTATGTCAAAACCAAATTTGTAGACTCACAGAATATATTTGGACTCTATTTGGCTCTTTTGTACATCTAAACAGTTCTACTTCTCTTTAAAAAAAAAAAAAAATATTTAGCAGCTACTTCTAAAAAACCCATAATATAGTATTTAAGGCTGTATTTAGTAGTAGAAGCTCTCCACTGTGACTGATGTAATTTTTCCTTTTCTGTACCTATATTGTGTAACTGGTATTATTATCACAAAGGTGTTATTTATTCTCTTTTCTAACAATCTTTGACCCAAGAGAAATGTTTAGGGTTAAAAAGAAAGTCTAATCTCTGAAACTGTCATATGCATATTTCTAATTTAATAAATAAATAAAATAAGTAAAACGAAATAAATAGCTTAATAGGAAGCAAAACAAAACTTTTAATTTATCAGCTGAAGAAATATCTTTGCAGCTTAAGGCTTTCTTGGTGTGATATTTTTGGGTATATGGTCACATTGGGACTGGAATAAATAAAAAATAAAGTTCAGCAGTTCAGTGCAAGATTTTTAAAACTGATCTGTTGACAAATGCAATGATGAGTAATAAATTTATTTAAACAAAACTGAGATTTTAGATATTCAATACAATTCAAAATTATACTGAATTATTTGCAGTTTTAAGATCAGAAATTGATAGCTAATATAATCAGGGTCCACTGCTGTATTGTCACAGTGAAAATGGGATTTATTTAATAAATTTCCTGAGTGTTAACATTGCTTGATGTAAGTGATGATGCATAGTATTGTCTGCAAAAAAAATTTCCATTTTTTCACTTCACATAAAAATTGGAGTACTTCACTTCTCTTATCAATGATTATTTTGGATTGAAATTGATCAAGTGGGGAAGAAAATATTTCACTGAATATCAGTTCTTGCTAAACTAATTTCTTTCTTTTTTTTTTTTTTTTTTCTTTTCTTACAGGATTTAGTTTTGTAATTAGCAGTATATAATGCCAGATAAGGTATCTTAGGTTATCTTCACAGGGCACCAGATCTACAGAAAATCTGCATGTTCCTGTAACAACATTGGAATCCAGGTGTAATCTGCTCACTCATTCTCCCACCAGTGGGATCAGGAAGAAAATAATTGCTGTAGAGGAAGAACAGCAAAGTATAGGGAAACATTTGAAATTTAACATGATCAATTTGATCACCCTAAGCTAAATCTACTGCTAAGATTAGTATGTGACCTCTCATTTTGAAAAACAAAGGCAAGAAAAGCTATGTGTGGGTGCTGGTTTTGGAAATAAAGAAGCTAAGGAGAATACCTTAGTCTGATGTCTGGGCATCTTATATGGTTTAACCCCAGCCAGCAACCAAGAACCACACAGCCACAGGGGGGAGAATCAGGACAGTAAAAGCCAGAAAACTCATGGGTTGAGGTAATGTCAGCTCAATAAGGAAAGCAAAAGTTGTGTGCACAAGCAAAACAAAGCAAGGAATTTATTCACTACTTCCCACGGACAGGCAGGGGTTCAACCGTCTCCAAGAGAGCAGGGCCCCATCATGCATCACAGTGACTCAGGAAGACAAATATGTCACTTCAAACACCCCAGTCTACCTCCTTCTTCTCCTCTATATACTGACCATGACACCATGTGGTCTGAAATATCCTTTTGGTCAGTTTGGATCACCTGTCCTGGCTGTGTCCCCTCCCAAACTCCTACACACCCGGGGTTCTTACCAGTGTGGCAGTTTGAAAAACAGAAAAGTCCTTGGCTCTGTGCAAGCCCTGATAGAAGTAACAAAAATGTCTTTGTATTCTCAAGCCTATGCTCAGCACAAATCTAAAACACAGCCCCATACCAGCCACTGAGAAGAAAGTTAACTTTACCCCAGCTGAAACCGGCAGACCTTTTTATTCAATATCTGAGAGCTGTTCTACAACTGCTTCAGAAGAGCACATGACAAAATATCAGAGGGAGTAGTATTGTAAGAGCAGCCTTTGGTTTTTTATCCTTCAGAAATATTCTTTAGGTTTAAAATATACTCCTGGTAATGCAACATGGAACAATGCAGTGTTTCCAGGATCTGGAAGAGCTGAGTTTAGCCTTTGTTTCAGTGAATGTCTATTTAAGCAGAGTGGCTACCAAAAACAAAGATCTAAGAAATATCTGCTGTTAGCAAATGCCCGTGAAATTAAATGCATGGTTACAAATATCTTCAATTAATGAAAGCAGCTGACTACAAGAGTTTAATCTCCTGGTGAGTGTATGTTTCTTTTCAAGAGGTAATTTTAAAAATCTAATAGTGTCACCTCAGCCTATACACTTTTCTCTCCCCTGCTTTGAACTTCTGACATTTCCCTTTCTTCCCCTCTTTCCCTAATAAACCCCCTCCAGAAACCAAATGTAAGCAAAAATACTTTCCAATACTTATCAGAATTAGATATTTAATTTCACTAAAATTATCCCCTCACAATTCTTCTTCTTCAATTTGAATATTTATTAAATAAATTTCTTCTGGACCTAATATCTTACACATCCATGTCATATGCTATTTCCGCTGACTGCATCAGCTTTCATATATTGACAAATATTTTCCAACAGAGCAATAAAAATGTTCTTTGAAGATCCAGAGAGAAATTATGAATAAATATTGATACATTCGCACTCAGCTCATAGCTAAAAATACTCTTTGGAAACCAGCAGCTCAGGAAACAAATCACAACTGAATTTCTCTGTCACTGAACAGTTTTACAGTGCTTCCTTCAATTTTATGTGTTTGCATCACTGAATCTGTTCTGTGTGGGGTTTTACTTGTTTTAACTTTAGTTTATATATTTTATAGGCACAAAATTTTTGTTGTTTTCCTACAGTATATTACAAAAGGCAGACTTAGAATGTGTAATTTTTCAGTGACAAAAGAGCAAAAATAATATTCTCAAATGAAAAGCTATAGCAGTTAGGGGCAGGAAAATGATGTTATCCTTCTCCTTTTATTTATTTTTAATTTAATTTATAATGTTAGCAGGTCATTAATAAAATACTTTATGCAAATCTAATGGTTTCACAGAAACAGTACTTAAAACCCAGAAATTATTCACAATGGATTGAGTTGTTTGAGGTCTGAAAATATAGATCTACTATCAAAACTTAGGAACATGGTAGCTGTTAATTCAGAATCAAGAATTATTACATATTTATAAAAATGTTTCAGATGAAGTAGAAATAATGACTCATTTCAGAGATTATATTTACTGGTTCATATGTGTTAAAAAAAGAATGGAATAGCAGATTCTAACAGTCGCATTTGGCTGTAAACCTATGAACGCAGCAGCAGATATCTTTTAGATCTCCTTCAAATATTGTGAGTACTATTCAACTAACAGTTACCTGCTATATGAATCCAATATGCATGCATACAATATCCTACAAGAAACAAGGATCCTTCACTTGTTAATGTAGTACAGATCATTCATTTAGCACTGAATTCCAAAGTTCTGCCTGGCTCAATGCTCAGATTCATTCCAGCTCTGACTTTGACTCAACTTTGACTCAACACTCAACTTCGACTGCAGGTTTAATAAATATTTTAGTCTGTTTCACCTGCAACCTGGCATCAGAAGAGTCCAGTTCCAGTCATGTGAACTCAATCAACTGAGTAACTGCCTAGAGATGCCTCACTCTCTACTGGTGGTAGAGAAAAGATATAGTAATTACAATTCTACTCAACACACAATAAACACAGGAAAATATTGGGAGACTAGAGCTAAGAAGTACTACTGAAAAAATATTTTCTAGAAGACTGTGATTTAATAACTAGAAACAGTAAAAAGTGTGTATTTTATTGTACCTTGTAATAAAATAATGTCTTATTTTAGCCACACTGTATAAACTATTTTTTTTTTTTTTTTTTTTTTGCTGAGTTATGCAGGGAGGGTTAAAAAAAAACCTTTGCTTTTTGGAGTCAAACTTTCTGACTTATTTCTCGTATGTAATAAAATGAAGAAGATTGAGTTGACCTGTAGATTTAATTAAACAATAATGATCTTTCCTAAGAATTCTAATACTCATGAAGCAATATTAGATATATAAAAATAGTTTTTTGATTCCTATCTTATTGAAATTTAAGCAATATTATAAGCTTTTACTTTTAAAATTGACTCTTTTTTTATAATTTTCCTGATTTACTAATTAAAGCTGCTTCTATAAAAGCTCTCAAAATACAAATGTATTTTATTACACTGCCTAGGAAAATTAGGAATTGGCCTTTACAGAAGAGACAAAGTAATGTATAGATTTAATAGATCATTCATAAATATCCCAATACAACTATCTTTGATGGACTGACTTCTTGTATGAATAGAAAAAAGAATTCTGAAGACACCTAATCTTTAGAGTTTTATTTTCATTGACAAAGTAAGCTACAATTTCAACCAAGAAAACAGATCTGCTGGGAGAGATTCAATAAAAATGGATGTGTTTGAATACACATCTACTACTGCGACTTAATTCTTTCTTGCCTTGAAATAAACATTTTAACATGAGCTATTAATCCAGAATCAAGTTTCATTAAAATCTGGTATTATTTTAATCACTGTTCTTGGCACCCTTTGCTCTCATGTTGTTACATTATTAATTAAATAAATTAAGTCAAGCATTACATAGGAAGGCAAAATTCAGAGACAAAAATGTTCTCAGACCTACAAGTTCCAACTTCATATATCATCCAAGTTTTAAAGAAATGAACACTCAGTTAGGGCTTTAGAAGTCCTAATTCTGAGACATTGATACTTCTTTTGGCACTTTCTCTCCTCTTCCTTTACATCTCTCAAAGCTAATTTCAAAAAGATAAGTTAAGATCTCTGAATCTCAAGTTTAAAAAAAAAAAAAAATTTTGATTATTTTTTCCTGTTTGCCAAGAATGAAAAAGTCTTCTTCATCCAGCCAGAGATTGAAGAAATGGTTGTGAGCCGTCTCTCTGTTTTTTCAAGGTTGTTTATTCTTTCTTATCTATTACAGTCTTTTCCTGACCTGCAGAGATCTGTGCAGCAGGTCAGTTTCAGGCACAATCCCACTCACACAGAGTGGTGTTTACTTTTATACTAAAACCCACATAAACAGTATTTACAAAAACTTACCACTACCTATCATCTATGTTAGAAAGCCAGTCTCTACTCTAAACCAACCAAAAAGTGCAACTCTCACAGCAGAAGATGGATCAGATGAAGAAGGAAGAAGTCTGAAAGCCATGCGGTAGCCATGCGGTTCCTCCATTTTGTCTTCTCTCCTTACCATTCTAGAAACCCCATAAATCCAAAACTGTCACCCTGTGATACACTACACCCTATGTTGCTATCTAATACACATTCTTAAAAGTTCTTGCTTCATCCCAGAGCCTAAAAAGCCCTTTTCCACAAACAAAGGTTAAAACAGTGTTTGTCAGAGGTTTTCCATCCCTTAAACATGCAGAGAAATATTTCTCAGAATTTCTGACTCCGACATCTGAACTGTTTTGAATTCAGCCCTGTTGTGGGTTGGGTTATTTTCTTATAGAATTTTTTCCCAGAAGTTGCTAAGAAGCTAATGGCTGGGTGCTTTTCGGTGCTTTTTCATGCGTGCTTAGGACCAAAACAAAAGAAGCAGCTAAGGCAGAGACAGGGAGGCACCATCTTCACTTCGCTCTGGGCAGTTTCTCTGCTCTCGGGAGAACGGCCGGAGCTGCTCATCTCGGAGCTGCGGAGAGCTCTCACCATCCTTCACCTGGAACTCTGTCGGACCACCGTCTCTTCGTGTGTCCCCCGGGATTTTGGGAATCCGTTCCCTCCTGCCCTGCCAGGAGATCCTTCTCCCTTCCCTGCACCCACGGCTTCTTCAGTTTTGTCCGAGGTCTCCCCACACTGTGTTTTCTGCAGCCCCTGCCCAGCCGGGACACTTTCCAATAGCTCCAGCCACTGCCAACCCTTGGATACATCTCATCCTCCCAGAGCTGCTGCTGGCTCTAGTAGCTTGTGATGGTACTGAGGGGGGTGGGGGGTGCCAGAGGAAAACTGTAACTGGGTTGTTGTTTTTCCCTTTTTCTTCTCTAGTTCTGTTTGTTGTCAATATTATAGTTATTATTGTTAATTTACCTTGTTAGACTAACTAGTAAAGAACTGTTATTCCTACCCTCACACGGTTGCCCGAGACCCCCCTTCAATTTTAGGATAATAACAAGTCCAAGGGAAGTTTCCATTCATTTTTTGGTTCCCTAGCAGACACCCGTCTTTCCAAACCAAGACAAGCCCATACGAATCTCTTATGCTTTTTGAGCTAAATATACCTGCCAACAAAGCTGTACTTAGGAGATTCCAGGACAAAAATATATCTTTCTATTTCCATCTATTTTGTTCATTCAAAAGTCATCTCATTTTGGAGATTAAATGATAGTGATTTATCACAAATTACAACTTTTAATAAGTAAAAGATAAGACACAATTCTGAACTAACTTGACAACATACTTTATTATATTTACCTACATACCTAGGGATAATATCCAAGGAGTGAAATTTCTGATGTTGACAAATGGAAAACTTCAGGGAATAAAATTTTAAGCCTAATTAAGTCTAAAAATAGGACAATTTGAAGTTCTATTACTGAATCTAGTTAATTAAAACACAAGAATACATAAAATCACAGCCATTTTAGAACACTGAAGTTCATGATTAAAACTTAGCAAGCTGCTTGGGTTTTATAGATGATGTAATATAAATGACAAATCTAATGCATTTCTTTGTATGCAGAAAATAGACCCGCACTCAAAGTACTAGCTCAAAATAACGCCCACTAGACAAAATAAAAATGAACTCTCTAAAACAATTTAGAGCAATCAATTACATATTCATGGGTGTACTATCAAAGTGAAGTGGTTGATAATAATGGAGGTATTTTATCAGTGATTACTATAATTTGTTTTCCCATCATTTGTTCAGTTTATCATGCAAAATGACTTGTTTTGATTAGGTCTAATTAAAATTGCAAAAGAGGAAGCAGATTGCTTAACTTTTGTTATTTATATAGTACATTCTGCAATGCAGTTTCACTTAATAAAACAGTACAAAAGCTGTTGGATAATGAAATTAAGGTTTTATACTATTCTGATAAGTGTAATAGAGATCTGAGATTGTAGACAACAGTGTACGACAGTAAGTTTGAACAGCTTCTATAGTCCACTGAATTGACAGCCTCATGAAAGGCACACTGAAGTTTTATTGAAATTATATTTAACTTACTGTAAAGAGAGGAGGATAGAGTGAATAAAAAAGAAGAATCATATTTGCCTGCTTCATGATTTGAATATAATCTTTGTTTGCTTGGTACTCTTTGTCAATCACTTCATTGCCTATATCTCACCAATTTGATGAAAAGACTATGGGAGAGTGTGTCAAATACCACTCTAAGGCCTAGGCATACAACAAACAACATTCCTCTTATTCACCATGGTTAGGAGGTGGATGAATGGAATAGAGGGTTTGAAAACAGGAAACTGCTATAGGTGAGTGATAGAATTTCAGGTGTCATTTTGCCCATTTTGGTGTGGGCTATTCAGGAGTAGGGGTAGGGTGGGGAAATAAAAGATCGTTTGTTCCTTAGGGACCGATTTTTTTTTTTTTTTTTTTTTTCTTTCAGAATTGTAGAAGATAAGTGAAGAGTTGAAGAGAATTAAACAAAAAGCAATGTCAGTAATGGTTGTCTTTCAACCATGAAGCAAGCCTAATATTTTTACAAAGAAAGCAAAATAAGGTCCAGTTTTTTCATTGTTTCCTCTATATTGCAAAAAATTCCCTACATTGTCTACAACGGCTGTTATAGAAAATGTTTAATGTGTAAGCGTTTGCAAGGAGAGATTAATAGGAAATTAAGTTTGAACTGTCTTATGCTAGGTCAAAACTAAGTGTCAGCATATGTTATAGCATAAATGATTCATTAGAAAGTTATCTGATCTTAAAAAGTAACAAAAAAAACAGGATATGTGAGCAGAAAAAAAAGTTGTGGTTTTCATAGCTCAGATTCCTTTACAGTTTGTCTATAGTTTGTGCATGGCTTGTCTGCATTGTCAAAGTTAAGAAAGGATGCTTTTGCAAATAGTTTAAGAATTTAGATATTCTTACAAAATTGAACACTCTTTAAGAACCCCACATTTCTGTTCTGGAAAACAAAAGTGGGCTACAACTTTCCTAGATTCATAGCA
>CM031857.1:61410207-61504703 GCA_018697195.1 Certhia americana | reverse complement strand
AACATATTTATCAGCAAAACTTTTAAAGGCTCATAGCTATGGCATATTACCAGATGCAGGTTTAAGAACTTTGATAAATATGGATTCTGATGGGAAAAAGGAAAGACTTCTACCATAAATTTTACAGAAATATTTTGAAAGCTCATCAGAAAACACTTAGCAGCAGCTTCCAACTTATCTGTAGTAGAAACATTAAGCATCCATAAATGCTTTCTCTCAGTCTTGCTTTACAGATGGGGATTTAAATAACTTCCTAGGCCAAACCAAAATCTCTGTTGATCCCTTTGCTGGTGCTTCAGCAGCTCGTCTTTGAGTCAGTTCTCTGTTCCAGGTGAAAGCTCCTTACCTCTCAGGAGCCTTCCATTTTTCATTCCTACTGCTAGCTCTATGCTCGGTGTTTTTCTTATTCCCTTCCTGTTCCCAGTTGTTACGCCACTCTTTTTTCCCCAGATAGCAATTTTCAGCTGTGTTTGCAGAAGGAACAGTTTTCCCATCTCCAGAAAGTCCCAGCAGACTGCAGCAGCTGGGGCAAGGCAGGCATTCCTGTTCTACTCTGCTGCCTCATCACAGTCCTTTTCAAGAAAACTGGTAGTGATCAAATCAAGTCCTTGTACAATACCCTGAAATTAGTCTGTCTCATATCTGTAATTTAATTCCCTTTAGGTAATGAATAAAAGTAGCAGAAGGTCTCCTATATTCCAGGTGAGTGCTCTGATCACTGAGTCTAAATGCTAAAGGGAGGAGACTATGGTTTCGTTAAAAATTTCTACTTTCAGTCCCTCCCATTGTAAAGTTCAGAACTTCAAAGGGAGGAATTCCTTGCAACAAAAATTCCTCATTTTTGTGTTGAATATGGTTTCAAACTTCTGTCGTCTCCCTTTTGACTAGCTGATGCAGTAAGTTTAAGAAAAAACCAAAATGTTGGAAACCGGGAATTCGTTACATCTAACTAATTTTAACTTCATCATAGTATCTACTAAGTAATTTAGTCTCAATCAGACTACAATAAGCCACATACACTCAATTGAAATACATACTATATACATATTATTGTACAGATGTAGAAGAGTTCAGAAGATGAACCATAGAGTGGAAAATCTAGGCAAAGCTAAGGCTTTGCATAGCCAAGACAGGCTAAGCTTATATAGCAAATATAATAGCTAGGATTTTTAGCTTTTAGGATGCCATACTAGAAATAAGAGCTCATATCTTTAGTAGGCTATTTGCCTTCAGGGGCCTAGTGTGGCATGTACTCCATTAGTACAGTTATCAGTCACAGCTGGCATGATTTCATGAGAGGAAAGGCTTGCTTGTCAAACTCAATTTCCTTTTATGAGAAGGTAACCCACCCACTTGATTCACTCTTTGGATTTCAGTGAAGCTTTAGGTATTGTCTCTCATAGTTTTCTTCCAGGAAAAATGTCCAGCATTAGCTGGGCATCATCATGAGATGGGTGAACAACTGGCTCACAGGTGGGGCATAAAGGATTGTATTGAATGGGGTGACATCAGACTGGTGACCTGTCACTTGTGGGCTCTGCAGGGCTCCAGTTTAGGGATACTAAGCAAGTTCACAGACAATGCAAAACTCAGAGGCACTCTTGACTCCCTCGAGTGCACTGAGGCCCTGCAGAGAGACCTCAACACATTACAGTGCTGAGCAATCCCCAACCATATGAAGTCTTACAAGTGAAAGCGCCGGATCCTGATCCAGGGATAGGACAACCCTGGTTGTATGGACAGACTGGGGAACAAGATGCTGGAAGCAGCACTGTGGAAAGGGACCTAGGAGTCAGAATTTTGATTCCTAAAATAATATTTTCTAAACTAAATGCTCTATTAGGCCTCATCTAGAAACATCTCAGTGTTAATTCCTAACATCAGCTGCAAGAAAAAGATTTAATATTCATTCTAATAACTTTAAACGAGGACAGCTATATACATTCCCACTGAGTCACTGGTATTCATAGATATTCATAGATATTCACAGAGGGCTGTGATGTACATGGGGATGTACTCCCTTACTTAATTTATTGATGATGTAGGTTCAGGGGTGAGAAATCGGCTTCTCTCCATCTCTTGAGAGTAGAATATATGAACTGTCCAAATGTAAAAATATCTCTTCACTTGTACAGAAAATGAAAAATCTACTGTTTTTCATTCCTTAAGCATTGAGTTGTTTTCTCAACATCAGTTATGCAAAGAGGTATCATACATACAAAATCTGGAGACACCTACATTTTCTTGTTTTCCTGATAGACTCTAAAGCATTAGAAACTTGATTTAAGGTTGATAAGCATTCCTTCATATTAGTTAGCTAAATTTTAATATCACTTGTAAGCCACAACATTGTCCATCACCACTTTAGACTCATTCTAAATACATAATAAGAAAAAGAATATATAGAGAAAGGAAAAAAAAAATCCCTAATCAACAAAGGCCAAGGCAGTAATGAAATGTGGAAGTTAATTTATTCTTTAGAGTTTTGGGCAGATTGATTCAAATATGACTTTCATAGAGCTCTACTTGGAAATATTAGAAAAAAAAAAAAAAAAAAGGGGGGGGAACAGTACAATGGAATTTTAAATTATTCTTAGAAACCTAGAAATTATTTTATTTACCAAAGTTCTGAAAAACATTCAATCTAGTTTATAACCTAGAAGGTCCTTGTTTATTTTATAGTCTCTTTTTTTTTTTCTCTTGTCCTTTTTTTTTGTTTTGTTTTGCCTTACTTTATTTTGAAATAATTATAGATCATAACATTATTCTGTTTTTCAGGAAGAGAGCAGCAAGAAAGGGACAACCCTGCTTCTTAAAAAATTGACATTGACAAACTACTTTCAGCACTTATTCTCTTGGATGTGTCTTTGCCTCTTGGCTGTTTTCCCAAAGTACTTGGAACAGATGTTCCTGTTTGAAGACCTTGCTGTATGTATTTATTTGAGCGAGTTTGCCACTTCAGTTGATTCACGTCTGTGCTATAAGAGTGGAGGCCATTTACTGCTCCTGAGTCCGTGGCAAGGTTCACAAGAGTTTACAATGGGGACTAGGTAGTATTCCCTGCACTCAGGACAAAGCACCTTTATCTGGTCCTTGCACTTTTTTGCAAAAGATGTTTGGAGCCTGAGATTCATAACCTGAGAGGGAGGAAAAAAAAGGAGCTGTGGTAGTCTGTTATTAAATATTTCAAAAGGATGTTTCATCTATAATGAATTGGGTAACATTCTAGCTGCCTTGGTTACTCATTAGGTGATGTGCCATGCTCTGTTCTGTGATATCCTTCTGAGAAATCTTATTAAGACATTTATGCTGTACTGCTTTTAATCTTAGCAATCTGCTAGAAGTAGATTGAGTCCTGTTTAGTAGATGAGACTTTGAGTCTAAAAATACATTGTTTTCTTAAATGAAAGGAAAATGAGAACTTATTTTCTTATGTAATCGTATATATTTTAAATGCACAGTTTCAACATAAATTTTAACATCTCTGCTGATAATTCTAATTTTAAACAGATGACTAATGCATCTAGTTTTATGAAGCTCTGATAATTACATATTAGGACTTATTGAAAAAATTAAGCTCATTTTTTATAATTATAACTCTGAGGATTGGTTGTGGGGCCTCCCTCTTGGATACTTCACAATAGTTAATTCCATGGTTTCCACTTGGAAATGTGTACGTAAATGGCTTTTTTCCCCACTAAAGTCTCTAACTCAAAATTGTATTTGCTTGAACTATATTAAAAAATACCTCTTTTTCACATAATAAGATGGTAATATAAATGACTTTTTATCCATGTTATCTACTTACTAAATCTATCTTTTTTGTGCTTTTTTTTTTTTTTCTTTTTTCCTTGGGTGGGGGAGGGGGGTTGTTAGAGCATTTTCTCTAATTGCTTCAATATTTTATGTAGGTTTGCCTTAGCTCATCTGTTACCACTTCCCAGATGTAATGCTAATTAACCTTCCCCTAATAATCCCTTTAGAAAATTCCCATTGTGGGCACTCATGGGTGGTAAAGTCTGGTTTATCATTCAACTCAATATAAGTTTTTAATTTCATCCTTAATTTCATCTACCACCAAGGGAGACTTCAAATTAAAATTATTAAACTGTCTGTCAATTAACAGGAATGTTTGAATAATTTGTCTTGCACCCAAACTCATAGGTATATGCTCTGATTAAATGGTTGCTCTTCATGCTAGACCAATGCACTATGTTAGGACAGCTCATTTGTAAGTAAACACACTTTGAAATCTTGTCCATGGTGGGTGCATGCCCCAATAAGCACAGTGGTATCCAGTTTCTAGTTTAGTTTCAGGGACATTTATTTCCATGATACTTGTATTGAACTATCATAACCATATTGGAAACAAGGAAGTGCAAAGGTATAAAGTATGATTTCCGAGAACCATTTTTTTCTGTCATCTCATAAATGCAACTTGTCTCAGGTCTACACTGTACTCATTGTGTCTTGAAAACATTTGGTTGGCACTTTTATATTAGTGCTTGTTGTAACTACAGCATATGGAATAGATTATCAAAGGATCTTTATTTTTTTTGTACAAAACATAAACAAATGGCAATAGGCTTTGTAATGCTATTAAAAACCAAATAAAATAGAAGGTCAGTCACAGATGTTTCACATAGAAGCACATTATTTCTTTTCTACCAAAAATATGGAATGGTAACAGGCTTCAAAATCATAATCTGTTTTTGGTGTCACTGTGGTTTCACTAGTTACAGTGTGTTTAAGTTACTGTGTAAGGAAAAGGATTTTAGCTGACTAAAACTGCAGTATTTGCCATACACCCATTGCATATTTGGATTGCAGTTTTGGGGTTTTTTTAATTAATTTTCATCTGATGAATACTATTTCTTAGCTGGAAGTTGGTGCTTGGCCAATAACACACGGCTGCAATGCAGTTAGAATCACTGAGCATAAACAACTACTGCAAGAAGACTTTAAGTCAAACTTTTTTCTTCATTTTTCTTTCCTGATGTCATATTCAAAACTATAGCTGTACACTGTATTTTAGAAGTTGATTTGTTCAACATATCCACGGACTTTGATTGTAAAATCAAATCAGCATTGCAATTCCCCAGTGCCTGACAGTAGAAAAATATCCAAAAAGCAATCAAACTGCTATCTTTATGTGTGCCAGTACTCAGATTCAAATATTAAAAAGGGAGAAGAGAATACTTAATCTGCATTGGTCTTGTCACAGAGGAAGACAAAGGGAAATACAAACTTCCTGTGATATATGTGAAAAAAAGGCAGGGAATTTGTTGATAGAAGTTGCTTAAGATATTTTTAGCAGCATATTCAGCTTTACTAATGACATTTGAACAGAGAAATATTTCTTTGTTCATCTGCAGAACTAATTTCCTCTGTGTTTTAAACACATTTCTCAGTCATGATGAGTGTAAGAAGGGGTGAGCAATTTCTATTCTTAAAGTTCTATTTTATCTCATACTTGCACATTCTGAACATGATACTCTCACAGCAGTGGAGGTCTCTTCCAAGGTCCTGTCTAACTGTTCTGGTGGGAACCAGAGATACCAATTCCAGCCCACCCACTGTGCCCTAATACTGGCACACAGCATAGACCCACAGGTAATGGTTCCACTCCAAGCCTGACTTCTCCACAGTGCCAGGCCTCTGTGTATAACTATTTCTCCCATGGGTTTTTCTGTTTTAGGTGTATTATTGTATAATCTAGAAGGTTCACCTAAACCAAACATGGCCTTGTTGCTCACACTGCACAGGGTGGTTGCTTCTAGTTTCATGCACAAAACAGCAAGTCTTGTCCCTTGAAACTCCCAGACTCATAATCCCTCCAGCAGCTGCCCAAGATTCCCTGGTTGCTCTGATAACCAGATCTTTCCATGGCCTTACCTTCGAAGACCCACTTTCCCCTCCCTATCTCCCAGGACAGTTTATCTACTTTCTGGCTACCCTTCACTAGCACTCACCCTCACTTCCACAGCCCCTCTTGCTCCAGTCACGGACACGACTAACTCATGGCTCTGCCCCCAGGTTTGGACTGTAGCTGCTGAAACAGAAACCCCCATGAGGGTTTGATTTTACATGCTCAGCTTCACCAAACAGAGATTGACACAGGAAAATAATTAGAAATGGATCTTAATAAGAGGATATAACAGCTTGTGCTCATCAGGTGCAGGCATATCCAGTTTTACCCACCACCCAATTGTTTACAGATAGCTGTCCCCCTTAATTACCTTATCCCTCCATTTCCTCATGCTTGTTTCTCCCCAAATGCCTTAGATATGTCCCCTCGCCCTCCTTTGATTCCTCCCCTCCCAAAATAAACCTTGTGCAAAGGTAATTTAGATTGACAACATAAGCACCTAGTACGTGTTTAAATTGCATGTATTGAGAGAGACAGAACTCCCAACACAATTTATTTATTTTATTCTGAGAGGACAACAGAAATGGATAACGGTGTTTTTGAAAGGAAGTGGAAGGAGGCAAAGGCATTAACATGAAAGCCTACATGGGTAAAGTCATTTTCATGCAACCCAAGCATGGATGTTTCTGGTTCACTCCACCCATAGACTAATATTTTTGTGTGAGACTGTATAAGTCGTATTTGTCTATTACATTTTGAAATGGAGATGTTGTTTCCTAAGGGCTCTTCTCCCTCATATACTAAAAGCCAAACTTGTAATTGATTCCTATATTCTTAATTTTTTTTTTTTTTTAGTGAAGGAATTAATAAAGCAGGAAGCAATATTAAAAGAAAATAGTACAGAATCAAAGAATAGCAGAATCAGCTAGGTTGAAAATGACCTTTGAGATAGGTCTTTTCACTAACAACACCTTGCCAACACCACCATGGCACTGAGTGTCTTTTTTTAAACACCTCCAGGGATGATGACTCCTCCCATTGCAAAGCCCAATCACCCTTCCTGTGAAGAACTTCCTAAAACTCCAATGGCACAGTTTGAAACTGTCTCCTCTAATCTGTCACTGGTTTCTGGGAGAAGAGACTGATCCCCACCTGGCTACACCCTCCTTTCAGGCAGTTGTAAAAGTGATCCTGAGCCTCCTTTTCTCCAGGCTAAATAACCCCAGCTCCCTCAGCAAATTCTCACATAATTTGTATTTCAGATCCTTCACCAGCTTTGTTGCCCTTTTTTGGACATGCTCCAGCATCTCAACATCTTTCCCAAACTGAGGGGGCCCAGAACGGAACATAGTACTCAAGGTGTGGCTTCACCAGTGCCAAGTACAGGGAAAGAATTACTTCCCTGGTCCTGCTGGTCACATTATTCTTCATACAGGCCCAGTTGCCAGTTGTCTTCTCAACCAATGGTCTTCTTCATGTGGGCACATGCTGGCTCATGTTCAGCCTGTAGTCAATCAGTACCCCCATGCCCTTTTCTTCCTTGCCTGTGTCCAGCCACTCTGTCCCCAGCCCATAGTGCTGCATGGGGTTGCCATGGCCAAAGTACTTGGTCTCTTTAAACCCCGTACCATACCTCTGCTTCTTAGGAAGAAACTGAATGAAGATGATGTACTGCTGTTGTATTCTTCTGTATCTTACATTCTTGGGTGACAAGAAGATCTGCCTTCGGCATCTTTCACAATAAATGGAAGATATATGTCTGATTTGCTCTGCCGGTTCAGATATAAGGAATGATAAATCCCATCTAGAATTAAAGAAGCAGTTCCCACATTCATTTTCTCACTTTAAACACCATCAGCTGCCATAGGATGTTACTGACCATCTTTTGAAAAATATTCCTTACTTTTCGTTGCCTTACTTTGCTTTGGAGTTCACAGGAAGAACTAAGGGAGGGAATGAAGGACTATGATAAAAGGGCAGTTTCCCAACATTTTCACTAAGACTGATCAAGTTTTCACAGTAAGAATTTTTCTTCTCAGTCTTCAATCTATTTAACGGCATTTTCCTATTTTTTGGATCAGACTGTTTTCTTCTTGTTATCTTCTCCCAGATAAAGTTTGAAAATTGAAAAGTTTGAAAGCCTCAGTTGGAAAAAAAAAGATTCATGGGCATGGTTTGAGGGCAGCCAAATGGTGCTAAACCTTCACTCCATACAAAATTCTCAGGATTTCAACTGCAACAGATTGTCAATAGCCACTTGATCTCTAGGGGACTGTTGCAGGCTGAAAGCACTGAGGCTGAAGCAAGAACAGACAAGTGCCAGTGACTGTACTCTAAAAGCTCATCTAACACTGCAACCCTTCACTAGTAATGTAAAAAATCAGGTATACTTGGCTATAACTGTATTTTAAACTTGAATCAGCAGACTGTTCTGTAACAACCTGAAAGGTGTTCCAGAAGATGCCCTGCATTGCTATGTGTTTGGGTTTTTTCTCCTCAGGGCTAAACCATGTGGTTTTCTGATACTGGAGTGCCCCCTCCAGCTATTAGGTATCACTCTGGCGTCAGATACTTTGACACAAAGATTCAAAGCATCTTTTAATTATTAAACTGACTAAATACTAGATTTGAGTACATAGGGAGATATTAGTGAGAAACCATTGGAAAAAAAAAGCTGAGTGTACTTTTGGCAAGATTGTCTCTGTTGCTCTGTACTGTTCACCTCCAAAATAATTTTCCCAATTGGAAAAACAGTACGTGTGCCAAATTCAGTCAGAAATTAAACCAGTACATTGGCAATATGGATAATTGAGGGCCAAACTTGAATATGTAGTTAAAACAGAATAAAAAGTATAGTTTAGCCCTGGCATGGTAGACTCTAAGACTTAGCTTCTCTTTTATTTTGTCACATGACATTAGTCACTGGGCTATCAGATCTTCTGTTGCATAAAAGGTTTTAAGTGCACAATTTCTTTTTTTAATGGAGATTTGTAATATTTTATGGTTCTGGGTTTTTTTGCAAGTTTCCCAGATAATGTGTGACCACATTAATAGGGATACCATAAATCTTTAAACCTTTCTCACTGATTTTCCCTATTCAGGTACTTTAGACTGGCTTTCAGCAGCATGGCAAACTTCAGCAATATGCCCAACATGCAACACATTAATTATATGAACTGAAAAAGACCAATTTTTTTCAGACCAAAAACATGTTCAGAAAGAGCTGTATCTGTGAGTAAACATATCAATAAATTAAGGGCTGTAAATATTCTAGAACTGTAAAGCAGGATTTCTTAAAAACACCAAGAAATTTAGAATAAATACAACAGAGAAAGCAATAGCAATCAGAAAGACGAACACAAATGGAGAATTAATACTGTGTAACACAAAATACTTTTCAGCAGTAACAGCTGGTGACCAAATTAAGATGGCTGGGACTGGGAATTACCTAACGCTGCCAAAAATAATTATTCCTGATTTTCCCTTTCCTTCTACACAGTACAGGCAGAAAATCACATCTCCCAGAAGAAATCATTCAACCATCTAAACAAGCCTGATCTCTTTCTCAATACAAATCCCCCAAATGAGCAGCCAGCTTCTAACCTTCTGCTCTCCAGTTACTGCCCTCTTCCCCAATTTCCTTTTTCACCCCTTTTAACAATATCCCAAGCCTCATATATAGCTCAATTCTTGCTGTTGCTTTTGAAAACTGCTAGAAAAGTTCTTTGTCTTTTTTCCTTTGGGGCTTCTGGAGTTACTCCTGAAGTGCAAATAGAACACTGTTAAAGTGCATTCAGCAAGCCAAGAGGTAAATCTGCTTTTAGCTGCAAAGAGCACCAAAAAGGCTGTTTGTTAACCTGCTGAGAATATTTCTCTCTCTCTCTTTTTTTTTTTTTTTTTTTTTTTAAGGCAAAAGAGGGAGACATTACAGTTTACCTTTCTTTCTGTTACTTTTTTGACTGAATTCTGATAATGAAAGAATGGGTATTTGTATTTCTTTTTTCTTAGGTGTTTTTTATGTAAGAGTTTTCTAACAACAAAATTATACCAGTAACATAGCTCTGGTGATAACCTTACTCACTTACTGACTTTTATAGATTTTATTGGCAGAGGAAGCCGAAAAACCTCTCAAAGCTCTGCATCTGCAACAGAAAGGTTAATTGTAATGCAGATAAAACACACTAGAGCTTAACCTCATTTAGCTGTTCTAGAGTCAAGGAAAGTTGCTGCAATATGGCAGAAGTACAGCCATATTATTCCTCTTGATGTTTTTCATGAAGGTGACTAGATTAGGCCCATATGCATTGCAATAGCCCATATGCTATTTTCTTTCTTTTGTGAGATTTGCATTAGGAAAAGCCAGCAACTCTGCATCTCTACCCATTGTCCTGCAGTACAAAAATGCAGAGAAGATTACGGGGAAACTCAAGGAAGGAGCTTTCTACAAGTATCTGGTGTTGAAAAGAATACTTACATTAAATGAATCACTAAGCACATTTATTTTATATTATTTAATTTAGCTCGTTTGAAGAAAGTGCCAAATGTGAAATGTAAAATAAAAGTACTAATTGAAATAAAATACAAATATCTGAACTAATACACGGCACTTAAACATGACTGTGTGATTAACCTTAGTTAAGACAATAGGGTCCAGACCTGGAAAATGTCAAAAGCTATTATTTAAAAGAAAGAGGAAAGATGAAGAGGAAGACAAAGACTCTGTTGCTCACAAGCTGTGAAATGAAATAAGATGCTTAGAAGTACGATTTGAGCTGACAGACTACTCCAGGTCTTCACTGTGCTGGGTGCCAGTGCTAAGACATTAGTGAAAACCTAAGTTAGTAGAAACTTTAGCCTAAGTAGCAGTGTTTCTTAGAACTATCTTTTTTTTTTTTTTTCTCCTTTTTTTTTTTTTTTCCTTTTCTGAAATATAATACAGTAAAAGTAAATTTCCCTCTTACTAGTCACCATTATCAGGATTTCTATTTCTCTTGAAGTCTGTAACTGAGCTTTTAATTTTGTTCAATATTTAAATCACACCATGCCTAACAGACTGAGTAAACAGGCAATGCTTTCAGTTTTCAAAATTTGCTTGTGTAATGTGTTCATGTCAATGGGAGCTTGCTCAAATTAAGTCAGTCCTCTGTAAATGAAATTCTGCACCTTACGTTAAAAGAAGATATCCTTAAAGCAGTTGCCCCTTTGTCAGAGGTATCTATATGTTAAACAAGCAGCCTTACAACTGTGATCTTCCATACACAAACTGAAGAATCCAAATTTTATTTTATTTTCCTGTTACAGAAACAGATATGCATTAGATATTTACTTTTGCACTCTCATCTACTTCTCGTCTTTTATCTACAAAGCTAAGAAGTCATTATGGCTGGGTTTCTTGCACAGCTTTTCTCTGTTGTAAGTATATGCACAAGATAAACATTAAGCAGAAATTCCAAAAGTCTTCTATGACATCTCTGCAAATGCCACAACCAACAATCAGCATAGTGTGCAATATTTCTAGGCTGTAAATGTCATACAATTCCAAAGGTAAGGAATTTGGTATTCCAAATTCCAATAATTTGTTAATCACCATGGTACTCTGTGAAATAATAAAGTAAATTATTAGACTCCAAATCAAAATATTGAAAATGAGATGAAAGGCAGATGAAATGAATGAAGTGAATTAATTGATAACTAATGGAAAAATTAGTGCCAAACAGATAGAATTAGAACTCATTTCACTAGCCTGCTTTCTTTGCATTTTCTAATTTATATTGTCTGTATTTCACTTTCAGATGCCCTTATCCTGTATTTTCAGACATATTCACTGACACTATTCACTAATTATTTTGATTTTATCCTCACGAAAGTTTCTATTTCTGTATTTTGCAAGTTCACTGTCTCCTGAGTGTGACCAAAACATGCAACTACCCATTTTAAAATTAATCCATTTGTCTTACATTTTCTCATGTATGGTTTTTCTCAAGGGTTACATTTCTCCACAATTAAAATGCATGCTTCATTGCTTTTCTCAGTTTTAGTAATTATAAATTCTGCTGAGTATAAACTGTTGCTAAGATATGTTCACACAGCAAGAGCAGCCAAGTCTAAGCATAGAAAGGTGTAGGATATCATTCAGATCCTCACACTAGCTCCTCTGAAGATAATGGCATTCTTCTCTCTGTTGCTTAACAACATTACTGTCAGCTGTGGCATGGCAAATTTTGCAGTCAGAGTGCCTGCCTATATTTCAGGGAAATTATTCAAAAGAGAAAGTCTAAATGAAGACATTGATGTAAATAAAATATGCATGTTGCTTCATTGTTTAAAAAATGTTCAGCTTAAATTATTATCACTTCAGTGGAAAGTTATGCCTAGCTTTAAACACCTAGTTTGTTTTGTCAGATGCTGCACATGTAATAGTTTGGCAGCTTCATGGTTCATAGCTTTTGTATTTTTCTTTGGTCTTTTGTATTAGGCTGACCTTTCCACAAGGCAGACTGGTTTACCACACATCTTGCATCTATGAATTTGTTGGATTTAAACATCAGAAATATGCCATATTATCTCAATAAGATTGAATCTTTATGAGTGTATTAAATTAAACAGAGAAGATCATGTCATTGTTACTGAAATAATTTGTTTTAATTGTATATAATCTAGAGTGGAAATATGGTATGCAATGCATAAGGTTTTTGAGTAATTTATGGCTTTATTGCTACTATTCATAGTCTTCCTCTGCTAGGGTGAAGAACATGAGTGCATATACAGAGTGTTGCAGAACAAGGTTTGAAAATACCAATGAATTTATGTAAATTGCTTTTATTTACTTTTTGTTTTAACTGTTAGATGATGCAGTTAATCAGATTTTACTTTCTGAGGAAAACATTATGTCTATAATCACACACAATATTCTAACATTCTGCCATATGATATACAACAATTATATTAATAAATTACCATAATAATTGTATAAACTAATTTTATGCTTCCAGAAAGTTAAATAATATTTATCTAACAGGAGTCTGTTCAAAGGGCTCATTGCCAGAATTACAATGGGGTTTAAAAGACTAATCATGCACTGAAAACTGCATAGCTTCTCTTGAAATGTGTCGCTGTTCATCTCAAGGCAGCCGCCCACAGAAGGCTTCCTAAGGTTCAAGAGGAACCTACTACTACAGGTTCACTGATGAACACCAAATGAAAGATTAGCTGAGATAATAGGAAAGGTGTTATGAGTAGACAGGAAGAAAGGCAAATGTGTTAATTATTTAGTATATCAGCTGACACCAAGACAAGAGGCCATGTTGTACTATCATATAAATCTGCATGGTACTGAAAAAAATGTTGTACTTTTAAGATAAAGCTAAGAAAACTCTTTGAAAACAAGAAGTTTGTGTAATCTGCGCAGGGTGAAACACAAGGAAATTTTGAAATTTTCCTTATTAAACTAGGTGGGGAGGGTGTTTAACTTTGTCTAATCATGAAAGAGTGAGGCTTTCTACAATCCTAATTTTTATTAAATGATTTACAGATTTGTTAGAAACAAAGAAAAAATTAAATCAGAGTAACAGTTTGAATAGAAATTATGGTTGGATGGAGTGAGACTCAGACTGAAAGGATAAATTGTTTTCTTCCGATTATGTTTTAAAAGAAGATTCTTTCAAGGTTCAAATTTGTTCATTAGCACATTTATAGTGTGCCATTACTATCAATGCCTGGGAATTTTTATGTTTACACAAATGCAATCTGAGCAATTTAGAGTTTTACTCAGATTTAAAAACAAATACTGTGGGTTTGTATTCTCTGTTCCTATCACTGCACAAAATTTCTAATATGACAGAGCAACATCATATTCATTTTACATGAGTAAAGTCAATAATACACAAGGCTAAACTGATCTTTTCAATAGTTTCCTGTTTTCATGGGTAAAGCACACATGCTATGTAAGAAAATGTGAGACTATAACAACAAGGAGAGGATTAGGAGACCTAAAATAGCAACATGCATTTTGCTGAATACTATGTTATTAAGCCTTAAGCATTTCCCTAAAGGTAACATATTGTTTTAAAAGAGTTTTTAAAGGCATTTATAAAATTCCAAGGGATAGAAATTAAACCATGCATGCATGCACTCACTTGAGCAGAAAATTGCAGCAATTTCAAAATTATGTTACTTTTTAAATCTCTGTATGCATCAGTCATAGACAAACTATCTGATTTACATGCATAAATTAAATTTATTATGTATATTTGAATGATGTGCATAGTCTATTTAGTTAATCACATTCACCTTTCCAGCTATATGCATTAAGTCACACATTACTGGAAATATATGATGATGCTTTGCTTCTGTGTGAATGATGATTTCCTGTTTCCAATTCCAGGCTAATATTGAATTGTTCATTGGTGAAATGGAGCATTCTTGACTTAAAAACACAGCTTTTAGAATATGAAGTGACTTTGGACAAAACTGTTGTGTTTGGAGATAGTACTATCTTTACCCAACTTGTAGCCTTACATTGCTATTGCTGTACTTCAGACTGTAGCTGTTGAATCACTACAGATACCATATTTGCAGCCCATGTGCCACTAGAAGACAGAAAAAACTTCATGACCTTTTTGATCTTGGTAACAGCTGAGCTTTCCTGAGACATTTGAATGTGTTTGAAACATTTCTGTCTAATATAAATCCCAGATTTTTTTTTTTTTCCTATCCTTAGAGTATTTTATGTATGCTTACATATTTTTTAACTCCTGGAAAAAAATACTTTCAAATGGAAAGAGCTCCTATAATTTTTTGTGTGCCCAAGACTTTCTGAAACAAATTACATATCTGTAAACAGATATCCTTAAAATATTATGATTGCAACGTATAACACTAACTTCGGTTTTGGTATTTAGTTTCCAACTAAGTGCTAAAATAATTCTGTAGATATGGATTCCTGCTTCTACTCAGGTTTATTAGCCTTAGAAATAAAACCATGAGATGTTAATAGAAAGTGAAAAAAAGCAAATGAATGAATGGGGAAACTACTGGATCAGACATGTGGAAAGTGATAATTATATCTTTGGGAAAAGAAAGCCTTATTTGGATTGCAGTACAATTTGGAAAAGGAAAAATCTCAATAAAATGTTACATGCAATCAATTTATAGAATGTTAAAGAAAATTATTTGACTTTAACAATGTCTCATTTCACATACCAATGCAAAGTTATTTGCAAACTATGTAATTATTGCTCTTGGGACCAGGATTTAAATTATGCAGGAGCACAGCTCAAATTGATCTCACTATTGCCCTCAATTTCTTCCATAATTTCAGAAGAAAGTCACAGAAATATGGATTAGTTTTGGAAATATATTTTATGCAAAGAATTATACATGTTGAATATCTATAATTATATCTCTGTTTACCTATGTACAGAAATATCATTTCTGCTGGACCAGAACTCATCCTCTGTATTAGCAGAGGGATACATAAAGACTTGTAAAACATCTTTACTTCAAAAGACTTTGTAGATAAATGTTGAAAAAGATTACTACCTTTCCAACAGTTACTTACCTCTGAGTTCACTTACTATGGTGGGTTGTTGGGGTTGATTTCTTCCCTCAGGGAGGTGAGAAGGGAAGGGTAGTGTGTGTTGACTGTTACCTACCCCATAGTCATTTTAAGTCTAGGAAGGCTGCTAAATCTTTACCACTTGCACAGTGCATTTCCATTTTGTCTCATTTGCAGTTGTTCAGGTATATGCTCTGCTGCCTTTTTAATATTCCGTTTGACTTTTCTTGGCAAGGACAAAGTTACAATTCTGTTGCAGGAAACCCTTTGGGGAAAACAAAGCCCACAAAGCTGATGTAATCTTTTAAGTGTTCTGCAGTGCAACAAACTACAAAGTAACCAAGATTTCTCATTCATATTTGCACCACCTGTTATTTTACAAAATAAAAAAACATCATTTACTACCTACAGCCATTTTTACTGCCAGGGAGGGCAAAAAAGGGATGCAGTAATCTCAGTGTATTCCATTACTAAAGCTCACGCTTCTTGGATGGTAGTGAACATTAAGTGCTTAATTAAAGGTGTTCAAAAGATATAAATTACTCTGAAGCTGGTGACTCTTTTCTCAAGATAAAAACAAATCACCTATATGATGTAGGAATTTAGTAATCCAAAGAATTTATCTGATTCCAGAAATATTATCCTGACCTTTCTTGAAGACAAAAGCAAGCCAAATGACTTAAGGCTGAAAACTTCTGAGCTGACATTTCCTTTTGTGAGGTGGATAAATTCTGATGGTGTTTTATGGAAGAAAATGGAATCTAACACCTTCAGAAGTTAATTTATGATCATTAAAATTTGCCCACTCTATTATAAATTGACCTATATCTATAATTTGTTAAATTGGGGAAAAAAAAAAAAAAATCTAAATTTTGGTCACTTTTCTATGAGAAGTGAACAAGCAAACAAAAAAATTCAAACAAAAATATTTGGAAGGGTTTGCAATGAAATCTTACCTTAGTTTTACACTTGGTTTTAATTTATTTATTTCTGTGACCTAAACATAAGATTATTAATATTTCTGAAAACTTCAAAGTCACAGGGATTTTCTAGTCACCTAAGAAAGACTGTGAATATTCCAGGACGCTAAGAAATGCTGACTTGAAAGAAATATATGAATATATGAGTGACTGAATAAAGCAAAATCCTATAATAAAGTTTCAGGAGACTGAATCAAAGCTTGCTCAAATCAACATAAAGAAGTTAGACATGCAGAAAGGTAGGCCAAAATTTTTTGGCTCTTATAGTCCTCCTCTCCCAGTGACATGAAATCTAATTATTATACAAAACCCACCATATTTGATCTAAGCAAGGACAAGTATACTACCATATTATTGCTTTTCATGCTATGGATAAAGGTCATAGGTCTATGATAATATTGCTAAAAGGTTGAAAAATTTGAAAAATGTAATCATATTTGAAAATATGCACTTTATATGGAAAAAAAAAAATCTTTTATTTAGATTTTTGGGGGTGGGGTTCGAGGGTGAAAGGATGCACATTATAACATGCTAGTGTAATCATGTCTCTAGGTTAATAGAATCAGCATATGTTTTAGTTTTAGTGACAGATGAGTCCTCACGCATAATAAGTTTTCAAATGTATTTATAAATTATGGTGTTGTCCATTCTTTAAACTTAAACTTTTGTATGAATATGCATCTGTTTCAGGAGTATTCTCACACTTGTAGTCTTGTCACAGGCAACAATCAAACTACTATACAACCACTTGTGTTAATTGTGTTTATGAGTAAAACCATGTCTAGTATTTAGAAAGAACAACAAAAGACATAATCACAAAATATTATGACAGTTCATATAACTGACTGTAACTTAGGTTTGACGTTGAATTAGTACAAGAAGGAAGAAAAAAGATTATCCTATGAACCTAAGCTGGTCATAAAGCAAATGACTATTTTTTCTGTAAGAAATAATTCTCTGAGAGCAGAAAATACCAAGATAAGTGTATTGAAATACGATGGTTTCCTACTCTCCTGAGCCAAACCAATCTTCACAGATACTACACAGGCACATGATGATAATTTATTTAAATTATTTCTCCATGATGTTTCTTAATTAATAATGATCATTTCACCGATTTCATTAATTAAACTAAAGATTTTTTGTTGTCTTGTTCGAAATCCACTAGCAGAATAAACCAGCGCAAGAGAAACTGTGTGGTTTTGTATCAATAACTTTATATTTGGAGACCATATCTGTGTGTGTGTGTGTGTATATATATATATATATATCACAGAATCACAGAATGGGTAAGGTTGGAAGGAATAGCAGTGGTTCATCTGGTCCAGCCTCCTGTTCAATCAGGGTCATCCCAGAGCACATGGCACAGTACTGTTTTCAGATGGTTCTTGAATATCTCCAGTGAGGAAGACTCTACAACCTCTCTGGGCAATCTGTTCCACTGCATGGTCACCTGCACATTAAAGAAGTTCCTCCTCATATTCAGGTGGAACTTCCTGTGCATCAGTTTCTGTCCATTGGCTTTTGTTCACTATAGAGAAGAGCCTGGCTCCATCTTTTTGACATCTTCTCTTCATATATATGTGTAATGAATAATATCTATATAAATATAGTATTCATATGTATGTCTGAAAACATTTATTTTGTGTGAGTATATCTGCTCATTTATCTATCTATTTATCCATGATTCTACCTATAAGGTGATCCTTGCACAACAATTACATCAATTAATTTCCTCCTGCAATGTAAACCTTAACAAAGGGAAAATTTTTTCAAGGACTTAACAATACCTTTCAGGTAATTTAAAACTGTTGCAAATGACCTTTCCCAAAACAAAGTTGGGGTTTTTTCCCAAAAAATCAAAAATTTTTCTCACTTCAATTGCAAACATTGAGAGGGAGGGACCAAAGCAGAACAAACAAAAAAGAAATCACTCTACCCAAATTTTGTATTATTGCACTATACTTTTAAAGTATTTAGTATTTCTAAGAAGATTTATTAAAATAGAAGTCCAATGCTAATAAAAGTATTAATATTACAACTTTATCTAATTTTATATTTTTTTCAGTTCTTCAAGATACTGTTTCCTGGCAAAATTCTACACAGAAAGAAGCATTAATAGAATTTAGAAAACGTTGCTTGGTCTGACATTGTACTGCACATGTTTTTAATGAAACTAATTTTTTCAGAAAAAAACCCCACAAAAATCTCTACATTTTATAAGTAAAGACATGTCTTTTTTGACAGAACATTCAATATGTTACTGAAAAAAGTGGGAAGAAAAGAAAACATCACACCCTTATCTCTACGTATGACTATCTCTACTATGACTATTCTATACTATGATGATCAGATTTTATCACTGACTGCTAAAGTTACAGTATTCTCTTCATGTCAGTCTGCAACTGAACACTCCAGACAACAGCTTCAATATATGAAAAAAAGATCTCAGCATTCCACCCATTCCTAGAGCTGTTTAAAGATGATCTGCATTTCATTAAAAAACAAAAAAAACCCAAAAAAACCCCTCAAAAAATCCCCAATAATGATAACTACTATTCCATTCATAAACTCCTCAATTGACTCAAATTTCTCCTTAAACTAGAAGTCTTCTGTGCCATGCAGTCAGAGAACTTTCTTCGTGAGAGGCCAAAGCCCAATTCAAAAGCCCACAGCAGTTATTTAGAAATTCCCAGGATGACCCCAAAGTTGATATATATATATATATATATAACTGAGGATCTATGGAAGCCATGTTCTGGAGTAGCATCTGGAGACCAGCTAGAGTACCTTTATGGTACCCCAAATTGCATTAGACATCTGTATGTGGATATCTGAACTGTCTTGAGATGTGCAAGCTAGTCCTCTCCAGCCAGCTTTATGCTCAGAGGAGGAAATACCCAGCTTCACATCAAAGTTCATGGGATCTATTTTAGATTTCTTCTTTAAAGTAAGATAAATCCCACCCCTGGCTAAGAGCTGCCTAGTGTCATCAAAATCCTGTCGATCCTTTGAAGGGCTAAGTATTAGACCAAGAAAACATGTATACAAGTATCTAATTTTTAAGCTCATAATAATTTAAATTAAGTTAAAAAATTGCTTGAGGACATTCACTATATCATGAATAGACTGACCGGTTTACAGGATTAAGGCTTCAACAGAAATTAAAACCAGGATTTCATCAAAGACAGTGGGGAAAAAAATAGAAACAAGATCAAGACAGAAGGACACTCTTTAATTTCTTTGTTTAAAAAAAAAAAAAAAAAAAAAAAAAAAAAAAGTGATGCTTACCTAAACATTTAATAAGGTGGCTCTACAGCTGTTTAGCCAGTAAAATTTTGGGTTACACATACTTCTGTTTTCATGCTGAAAAATTTGAACGGTAGAAGGTCAAGAGAATACAATATGTATTCACTTTGTGTGTCAGAAAATGTTATACTCATACAAGATTCAATTTTTTATTCAACAAGAAATTTATAGAGGCTAATTAATGAAAACTATGTGTTTGGATAGAACAATGTAAAAATAACATAAGCAATATTTTGCCTCTTCAGTTACACAGCTGAATTTACTGGGAGGTATTTTCAGTAGGTTAATTGGTAAAACTAAAAGACATGTTCTCTAATACATAGCACAGAAGCTATTAAAGAGTAATTTATACAGTAATTATATCTCCAGCTGTGACATAATCCTGCTCTCTCCTACTTATGATATTTACTGGCATGATTGGCTAACCAAAGTACTGTCATATACATTCCTATTAAAGCTTCCTAATTTAGAGCTTCCGTGCTGGCATCAGCCCATAAAAAGGAGAAATAGAAACAACAACAAAAGCAACCCTCAGCCATCCAAATTCCCTCTCACATCTGGTCTGGCAGTATTTTGAAACTGTCAGAATTAGAATGATTAAATAGCATTATAAATCTCTGTCTCTTGAGATATATAAATGTAGTCTTCCACTCAACACACTTTGGTCTGCTGAAGTATTTCTGTCATTCTTTATCATCACATATGAGAAAAATAATGTTGCCATGCACTAAAATTTTATAAGCTTCTTTAGAGATTCTATCAAAAGGAGGTTGCTAATCTTTACCTGTAATTGCCTTTCACTGAAAGAATTCAAAAGACTTTATTTATTCATTGATGTCCTGTAAATGATCCTGAAACACTTCCTCTGGAATTTAAATAATTTTCTGTAAAAAATTCACTTAAAAGTAACTTAGTAATGGAAGTCGACTTTTCCAATATGAATTTTCTAGAATTCATTTTCTTATGCTATGCTGTCATAGAATACAGGTAGAATGATTTCCTACATCTTCCACTATTAAAAACACAAACAAAACAAGAAATTGTTAAAAAATGAGCAGACCTGTTCACAAATTGTCTTCCCATAAATCTGTACTGTTTCAAAAGGGAAAGAGGAATTATTTCATTAAAAAGTGTTTATGTATATTCTTAGATTGTACAAATTTCTTCAATAAGACATAACTTTTTTAAAAAAAAAATATTCTCCTACTACTTTCTCCTATTCTCTCCTCGTCTTTCGACAATCTAAATGGATCCCTAATGGTCTAAACAAAGAAAAAACAGTGCATTGAATTTAAAGTACATGACATGGAGGTTTCTTTAGAATAATCATGAAATAATAATCAGAAAATCATAAGCCTTGAGCTTAAAATGGTGAGCTAATAAGTGCTTCAAAGATATTCTGTGTGCCTCCAGGATTTAACTCTAGGAATATGTACAAGTTAAAAGGCTCAAAATGTAAAAACAATAACACTAAATATTTTTTCTTATCATTAGCAATATTTTTTTATCAAATCCATCTATCTTTTTAGTTGTTTTGGTTTTTTTTGATTTTGTTTCTTCTCTCATACATAAGCTTGGTTTTGTTTAAAAAACCCATGCAAAGAAAATAACATTCATTTGCTTTTATTTTTAAAGGTGATTCTGCATTTTTCTTCAAGTATTTTTAAATGAAGGACAAACACAACAGTACATTTCAAATGTCAGTGGACTTAAGTCTGTCTTTGATACATTTCTTTCTGTGAAAACACTTGTTTTTCAAACCTGCTCGGTGGGTTTTAGCAATGAGATTTAGAGTCCTTCCCTCAGTGTCTTCAGCAGATTTGCTTATTTAGATAGCATAGGACATAGGAAATCAAATCTGCTCTCCCTAGTTACACTTGACCTTTCTATGTATATGTGAGGAGACAGCAATTACCTTTAAAGCATTCTATTTGGACTCTATCATTACATTTCCTAGTCCAATCCCTCTTTGAAGAAGATATCAGTCTGATTATAGCCTTTTCTTGATTAGGCGCTTCTTTACAGTACTTGCTTTAGAACCATTTTGTAAAAAGCAATGAAAAGCCATTTTTAAAACTCTTTTGTTTTTAATATAGTGGAAATTAGTTTGGATTAATAGCTTTCTTTTATTCTGTCCTGTTTGGGCATTTGTGATTATATTGCTTATCGTGTTTTAATTTTCCACTGGCATAGTTTTGAGAGTTTATGTAAAGGATTTTAGGCTACTCCTATGGTTCATGGGTCCCTTTAAGTCTTGTGAAGAAAGGTGAACTTGGAAACTGGAATTAAGCTTCTCAACTTTGATGGACTTACCAGTTTGAATTAGGAGAAATTTACTTCAGGGTTTTCTCAAAGTGAAGTTTGAGTATTCTTCATAGGGGAGCTATTTTTGTGCTTTTGTATAGGAAAAAACCAAAACCAAAACCAAAAAAAAAAAAAAAGGAAAAAAAGAAAAAAAAGCTGGAACAAACTGGAAGATTGCAGTTGTTTGTGAGTTGTGTGTGTTTTGTGCAGTGTAAGAAGGCTGCTTGAATTCCAGGGATACTTCAAAGGGATTGCGGAGGAGCCAGCGCGGTCTCACGCTGACCCCTGCCGGCTGTGCACCCAGCACCCTGTGTGGCATTCACGTACAGATACTGGGAAATTTCTGGTACCAGTTTATTGAGTTTACACAGAACGAAACGATAGGTGTTAGATCCCATACTGACACATCACTAACAATTGACAGAAGACAATGTGACAAAGTAGTTTGCTCTCAAAGGCAAAGCATATGATTGCTTTTTTAAAAAAATGAAAAATAATTAGAAAATTTATGAATTAGAACTTTGTTCAGTGACTGTCCAAAAGGCATTGGGACAGCAGTTTTCAGTGGTTTAAACTGACTGGTGCATAATTGTATGGCAACATCTAAACACAGAAACAAAGTAATTTTATTCTTCTTATACCATTCTCCTTCTTACCCCTGTTATCCAGACCATCAAACCTGTTAAAAAAAACATTACTTTAATTCTAACAAAAATACTATAAATCAAAAAGTTTCTATATTTTCTTTATTTATTAACAGCTGTAAACATTCCTCTGAATTTGTTTCTGCTTACTAGTCCAGCTTTAGTGTTTAGTGAAACTACAGGAGATAGGTAGATTCTAACTAACTGAACACAGAGATCTTATTTAAGACTATGAGGAATCTCAAGTCACTTTTTTCAGTTACAGGAAAATCTGAGCAAAGCCCAATGCAACCTTGAAAAAAGAGATGAAGGAGAAAATGATATCCCCACTAGCTTTTTCTATCTTTATGGAAACTTTTAAAATTCACCCCATTTGAAGAGTTACATACCTTTCAGAAATAAATGTCATACAGAAGAAAAGGGATTGAAATGGATCACTGAATCTGAAGCTATTACTGAAAGGGCAATAAGATGTCTGGGATGGGAAAAAAGTATAATTAATGAAAGTGGGAAACAGAATAATTCTTATGAAACCAGCATTCTCAGTGTTCTTAGGGAAACTTTATTTTAGTTTTGTGTTGGTTTGGGTGTTTTGATTTGGTTTTTTTCGGGGCAGTTGTTTTGTTTATATTTTTTAAATTTTGCAGTCTTTCTTATTCTTAGATGGACGTTTTCTCACCTGGCCTCCCCTCCCCTTCCTATTTTAATCCTCATGTACTTTCTATGTGCTGACATCCAAAACTATTAACTGTCAAATTTAAAATAGAAGGTCAGATGGAATTGGATGTTTATTCAGTTTTCCTCTATTTCAAGTCATGAAATAAACTCTCTATGTGTGTATTTAAGTGAAATCAAGTCCTGCATGAGAAACTTGCTATTGCCCTTATATCTAAAGAATACCTAGAACTTATTTGCTGCTACAGTGCTTATCATCTGTTGGTAAACAAAACACAGCCTACTATGGAGAGATAAGACAGCACCTGAATACAGCCACATTACTGGAGTTCAGACATATCAGCTGAACACAACTTGAAGCCTTTTGAAAAAAGATAGGAAACAATGCTTCAGGATGAACTTCTGAAAGCAGGAAAACGTTGATGAGTGGCTTGCGAGAAAGTTGAGATTCAAGATTTTGGTCCCTCCTTTTGAGATCTGCTTTACAGAATGCACTGAGAGTGACTATCAAGTCACTTAATTTGTTATAATACATATAGAATTAATTTCAAAACTAAGAACAATTAGTAAATGGTTGTGATTTTGTTGAATTCTACTAAATAATGCAGGTATTTAAATTATTTATCTTATTCTATTTCTTAATAACACAAAATAAAAACAGTTGTACAGAATTGGAAGTCTTCCCTGTGTGCGAAACAGCTTTAAGTGCACTTGTTTATGTTTGAGATCCAGGCTCCGTGTCTTCATGTAACAATGAAAAATTATGTCCTTTAATAATTTCTATGAAGAAAACAAGCCCAGCTCTACAGAAGAGGCAACTTCAGTCCCAATACTAACACCACCTGAATAGGTAGGTAGCATTGCTGGGAAAAAAACCCACCCTATGATTTCTTGGTTAGAATCTGCTACCTGTGTTTCTCACCAAAGTTACAAGGAGATAGATACTAAATGACACAATCAAGAGTCATTAGTTAGGCTAGGAGAAAGGACTTATACCACAAGAAGTTTCATGATACCTTTCAAAACCTAATCCTATTTTTTTAATATACAGAAATCTATGTCAATTAATACTTTCCCTTTTCTTCTGAAAAAAGAATACAAATCCAGTTCTTAGAGTTTTTAGATAATGCTTAATAATCCCCGAAATTTTAAAAAATTAAGAAAATTTAAATTTATTTTTAGTCCCTTTCAGTAGAGAATTATGCTAGAATTCCATGCTTTCAAAACAATAAACATATGTAGACTAGCAACTTAAGCAGTGTGTTACACTTGACACTTGACCTGCAGTTAAAGGAAGGCTTTGTTTCTCATTGTTTTGTGAAGGTTCAAGCATGGTTTCTGCTTCCTGACTTTCACAAAATCACTAGAGGCCATTTCTAAAACTAGTTCTTACATGACTACACGCAGTTAAATTTTTCTCAGAGAAGTGCTAGGGAGCCTGTGTAAGGGATGCACTTATTGTATTTGGTGTATTACAACTCTGCTGAGAACTTTTTGGCACAAGAGATACAGACAGGATGTAAGGACAATCTCTGACTATCAGAAGCAAAGTCAATGGCCCCAAAACAAGTTTATTATCATCATGCAGAGTATAAAAGTTTCAGAGCAGGATTCCACCAGGAGATCCCTGACTTTTCAGTAAACATATCACATAATCAGTCTGTGTCTGGGGAATAAGTGATGTTCTTTCATGAGCACATACAGACAAAGGAGTAGTATAGCAGAAACATCTCCTTTGGGTATATGAAATATGTGTCTGACTTTTTGACACAATCCTTTAGTGAGCAGCAGAGGAGAAAGAAGACTAAAAGTTATTGGCTCCTAGCTGAGCTTTGCAAGCAGCTGCTTTGTTCTATTCAACTGTAGCTGACTGTTTGCCAATACATGTGAAAGTATTTGTCAGCAAGAATTAAGCACAATAGTTTTCACATTCACCTTGCAATAGGGTAAACACAGAAGAGTTTTTGAGATTTTATAGACATTGCATACAAGTTACCTCCAACTTGCAGCCACAAAACTGGTACTGACCATCTATTCTCAAGTTCCAGATAAGATGGTCAGATCATAACATTTAAAATGCTTTTATTGGCCTACAGTGCTTCAAGGTTAATAACTGCATTAGCCTGTTATGATGCTTTGCTTTGTACTGACACATTATGCACAAAATTTCTACTGAGAAAAGTAGTTTGAGAAGAGAAAGAAATTTAGTTGAAACAAAGCTGAAGGCACATGAAAAAAATTCATACATTAATTACATGTGAATCAATATGGAAGAAGTGGATCTATACAGATCCATTGAATCACATAAAGAATGGGGAAGAACTGTTTTCTAGGAGTAGGAAAAAGAGGAGTAAGACTACTGGCATGCAATCTTACTTAATTTAGTTAATTTTCTTTCTGTTACATGGTTTCAAGAGTTGGTGGATAATATCTTGTTGCCAAACTTTAGAAAAGATGGAGAGGTTGTCTGATATTCAGATATCGTTCCAAATGTAAAGTTTTCAGTTAGAATTTGCTCCCTTATTTACTATTATTCCAGGCCTTTTTTTGCCTAGAGCACTTTGATCTCCAGAGAGCCTCAGCTCCTCTCCCTAGCACCGTGAAAAGGATCTTCTGCATTCCCTTCAACTTGGTAGGATAGTCATGAGAATTTACAATGGCACAAGCTCTGACAGTAGTACTGTTCTAACACATTACTCAAACCCATTATCTGGAAAACCATAATGAAAATCACAGAGTGGAAATTATATTTGTCTTTAAATTTTTAGGCAACTACATTAGTATCAGAAACTCAGTAATTTACATAGGCATAATTTATCTGACCTTAGAACAACAGAAATTGCAGAAACTGCACTAGCGTAGTCATACCAATATAAGTAAATAATTAAGTGAAATTAAGACAATTGTGGTGAAACAGGTAGTGATGAGGACTTAATGTGTATGTTTTTTAAGGAAATTTATTTTAATTGGCTCCAGAATGGTTTCCTGAGCTGACTGCCTGTTAGTAGTTGGCACTACTTTTTACTCTGGGAAGCAATGCAGTTCAGCCACCCAAGACCACCCCACACGGTGTACAAATGCATGGACATTAGGAACAACTGCAAGGTTTGCCTCAAAAGTGCACTCCGGAGCCAAACTAAAGTACGAGAATACTAGTACAGAACCAAAGTACTCATGCTGTATTTATTATTTCCTACACTGGAAAGGTGGGTGATTATGATTTGGTGGAACTAAGTGGAAACTCTTGGATGATCAGGTTTAACTCAGTTAAGTATCTCTTCTCTCTAACTTGAAACGGTACTTGATTACAATTGTAGTATTGTAAATAGCAGACACATATTTCTGGATAATTTAACCTTTTGTTTTAGTCTGATACTTGCATGATTTATTTGACAAAGTCCTAAATGTGAACTGTAAATATACTGAGTTTTGATTGCCTATATAAATACCATAAATATACAAGAGAGCACAGCAATATAAAGCTTATTTCAATAGATTATGGGAAACAAGAACTTATGAATGAGAAATTTTGACCTTCTAAATTCCAAAATTTGTAGAATTTACTTTGACTCATTTTTATATAAAAAATAATAAAGTTAAGATATAATAGATGGGGAAGTTTTCATTCTTTAGTCTTTTAATGACAATTCCTTTTTATTGTTCCACTGAAACACACTTAAGGAAAAAAGGAAAAAAAGTTGAAAACATCAAAATTAATTAATCACTGCTGCTTTTAAACTAAAATTCTCCTCACTTTTGATAACCAGTTAGCATAGAAAACACTTCCACGTGAAGACCTTTGTTACAATTTTTAAGGTTGCTGCACGACTTCAAGTGGGTCAGGAAATTACTTCAGTGTGTTTATAACAAACACAGTGCTAAGTTGACAAGAATCTAAAATTATATTATTTAATTATGATAAAATCCAATAATACATAATTAACTTATTTTTACCCAATTAATTCACATTTATTTATTACTGGAGTGACACAGGGACATTTCAAATAATGAGATTAAATACCAAGAAATTAATTCTCTCATAAACTTTTGCAATTTCCTTAGAGATATATTCGTTGAGCTTCCTCTTTTCTTAACTACAGAAAATTTAAGTACCTTTAAAATGAGAGGAATTTTCAAAAATCTTATTTTTTGTATGTAATCATGGTCTGTATTTTTATGGGCATATGGGTACTGCTCAAGCATGTGACCTCTTGAAAAGAGAAAAATAGAAAAACCTAGCTAAAGAAAGGAAAATATATTTTCAAATATTTTTGTTAGATCACTCATCCTTAAAATCAATCATTAATGTATAGTTTCCCCTCACTTTACCACAGAAATTCATGCAACCAATTTTTCTTCCTGAAACAGGTGATAGAGTGGCCTAGGAGTTTGTTCTTTTGTTTGTGGGGTTTCATTTTTCCTCTCCATTGGGCTAAAACTTGCAAGTGTATTTGGGAATGCAGAAAAATGCTTGTCTTAAACTGAGCATTTTTTTATGGGCCCAGAACAACAACAGTAACAGCAACTTCAACAGCAGCAATACCAACAGCAGCACAAAATTAAATTCATTTAATTCAAAATCGAAGTTTGATTTCCTGTTTTACTGATTTTGCTTGAAGCAGATTTTCTATTTCGCCTGTTTTCTCTCCCTCTATTTTTAAAATAAATTTCCATTTCAAAAAAGAAAAAAAAATATACTTGGAGGAGGCACATACTTCCAGTCCACCAAAAAAAAGTCCATCAGAAAGCTTTTGCTTTCTGATCTTTACACATCTGACATTGATTTGAACATTTGGTGCTTATGAAATAAACCCATGTATATTTTCTTTGAAATGTCCAGTCGGATGACCTGATCTGTAATATTTGCAGGCTGTCATTGCCTTATGGATCTTTGAAAGAATTTTTATAAGGCCACACTGACACTGCTCAACAGAGAAAAAATATGTAGTTTCCAAGTTACTGCAAAACTACACTCAAAATCTTGTTTGTGGACAAAGGAAAAGCACACCTTATATATAAAGCTAATAGTATAGTGTTCAAATATTTGGAAATATGGAGGCTGGCTTCACCAAGCCCAAACTGTACTAGACAAATTTTGTGACCTTCTATAATGCACTGACTGCATCACTGGGCATGAGAAGGGCTACAGATGTCATCTACGGACTTATGTAAGGCTTTCAACACAGTCCCACGCAGCATGATGGCATCTGAGAGATTTGAGTTTAATAGGTGGGCTTTTGAACAAATAAGAAATGTTCATGTCTAAGAAGTTGTAGTCATGGCTCAGTATCCAAGTTGAAACCATTAATGATTGGTGTCCCTCAAGATTTCCTTCAGGGACCAATATTATTTAATACCTTCATCAATGACAATAGAAGGGATTCAGTGAATCCTCAGCAAGTTTGCAGATGGCACCAAAACGAGTGTTGTAGGTGGCACAATAGCGGGAAGGGATGTCATCCAGAAGGTATTTGACAGGCTTCAAGACCAAGGAATGGTCCCAAGTGAAAATCATAATGTTCAACAAGGTCAAGTACAAGCACCTGGAATGAGGAAAACTCCAGTATCAGCACAGACTGAGGGATGAATGAATTCAGAGCATTGTTACAGAGAGGGACGTGGGATGAACAAAAATTTCCTAAGATGGTCCTAAGATGGCAATGTGGGTTTGCAGCCCAAGAAGCTCATCACATCCTGTGTTTAATTTAATAAGACATGGTCAGCAGATTGAGGGAAGTGTTTCTCCCCCTCTACTCAATACTTGTGAGACCTCACCTGAATACTGGGCTCACCTTTGGGCTCCCCAGTACAAAATATTGAGTACAACCTCAAAGCAGGTCCAGAGAAGAATCTCAAAAATAAAACTATTCCATTCAATTTCAGTCCATTTCACCTATGTATTCTTAATGTTTCCAAGGTTCAGTAATCACCAAGAATTTTATTTCAGATTTATCACTTTGGCCTAGTTAAAATTTACACATTCAATACCTCTATTAGTAATCAAAATCCTTCTTGCACTAAGATTTACTTAATTTGTACTTAAATTCTGTATTTGCAAAATGGGGAAAACAGCACTCCCTTATCTTCCTAAAATATCACGAAGGAAAATTAACCGTACTAGTGTCTCAAAAGTTGTTGCATGATGAAATAATAAACAAAAATATCTAGATGGATACTGAATAGTTTAAGACTGCTTCTATCCTACTAAATCTTCTCCTCAAGTTCTTCTTATTGTCTTATCTCTCTTGCCTAGAGATTTACTGCTTAGCTTTCATAGACACTAACAGAAATTATGTCATGCATTTTTTCAGACCAGTTTTGTAAATACGCTGAATAATTCTCAAAGACATTTACAGAGAAAGTCCAGTGTGTTTATAAAAGAAAATAAACAAACCACAAAATCCCCCAATAATTTTAACTAAGTTTGCAGAAGTGTTCAGACAACTGGGATAAATTTAATGAAGAAAATGTTTCTCGTCAAGCCAACAGCTCAACCAATTATATCACGGAAACTATTTTAGATACTTGATGTCTCAAACTGTTGTAGGAAGAGCTTTGATTGTAAGATAAAGGCTTTCTATTTTCAAGTCTAAAATGTCTTTGAATCTAACCATGCTCAGCAACTGGAGCTTAAATCAATACGGAGTTTTTTTGATATTATAGAATGTGGGTAGGATGAACTGCCAAGTAAATGATATTTGAAGAATATTCGTGTTTATCTACACTCTACTTTTCTGTCAATGAAAACCTTGAAAGGAAAATGGATCAGTCTATGACAGTTGGTAAAGATTTTCCATAATTTTTTAACACATAAGACCCCTTCTTTGAATTTCAGCCTACTCATTCAATTTATGCTGGCAGTCACAGACACTCTTGAGCCTCTGAGAAAATATTTTTCTTCATGACTGACATCCGGTCTGTTCAAAAGAGCAAGATCTCAGCTGAAAGAGAATGGGTTTTGAGAACTATTATGAGAACAATCTCCACAATAACTGTTGAGAATTCTATAAATCTCAGTGTATTTAAAGGAATATTTTTGAAATTTCTTGTGAGAAAAATCACTAATTTATGGTACTAAAATGAATTAACTTTATGAATAGAATTAACGCATCTCTGTACATATCCTGTCTGGATATTAACAAGCTCAGAGTTTCCTTGTAATACTTTTTTTGCTAGGTTATATGAAGAGAATCTCTTAGTTTCCATTCACATTAAATAACTTCTGTTCTGTCAGCGTGTAACACATTTGGTAATTTATACCTTTGCTCTTCAAGGAAATATCATCCAATTATTATCAACAGGAAGACTCAGCTGGGGAAAAGTAAGCTCCAAGTTGTTAGATCTGAAACCAAACCCCTTATTCTGCAATGGTAATTGCAAATGTCTGCTTTCATTCATTTTAATTAGAGCTCCCATAGGCAAAAAATGAATCCAGAAAGATTAGAGTAATGCAGTAAAGTCTTCAAGCATACATTCCAGAATTCATTTTGGACTATGAAATGGCATCATGGAACATGAAATTTTTCATAACCTACCAAATTGGCTTTGGTTACACATATGTAGATGCAGTTTAGACATATGTTCAATAAGTAGAAGAAATACTGACCAAATCAACAGTATTTTAGGTGTAAGAGCACGCAAGTATTTATACATGGCTGCAAAAATGTCTTCTGGTTCAAATGTGACACTGCATCTCTTAGGGAATCACTTTTCTTTTTGTTGTAGGAACTGAATCCCAGGTGGGAAATACTGCGACCTGAAACAGCACTGCATAATAGTCATGAATCACATTTGCCAGGCCCGAGGCAACATTTGAGAAACTTTAAATGTCTTCAAATCGTACTGGAGACCCTCATATTAGTCACTGAGCTGAGTTTGAAGTATCAAATTTATGGTTATAATCGATAGAGAAATATGACTCAATTATACACTCAAAATTTAGGACAATTAAAAGCAATTCAATTTTCCTGAAATCAATGTTTGTCACCTCCAGAGACTAGATTCAGAGTGTAAAAAAGAATAAAAAGTTCTTTACAAATACTGTTGGTATATTGTCTGCTCATTCTCTACAGCAACTTACATGGTGAACATATGCTTCAAGAAAATGTGTTTGAAGACAGTACTTAGATAAACGTGCACAGTATTTAGAAGTCTAACTTCAGGTTTTAAATATCTATACATAAGAATCTAAATTTAGGTGCTTCCAGTGATTTTAAAATGCCATAAATGTATACATAATTTTTATGTCCATGTCTATATATAATTTATATTTAAAAACAAGTGGAAGGTTATAAAAATAAATGCATATGTTATAATTTATTTGATTTTATCTTAACATCCATATTTTGCTTATCCATTTATTTCTTACAGACTTCTTCACACATCTAGTAGATTTAATTTTTTTCACCTTGATCTTTTTATCTTAAGAATCTTGCAAGAGATGCGATCTTTTGTTTCCAAGTTGAAAACTTGTTGTTTTTACTGTAGACACTAATTTTAAAAAATCCATGTAAATTATATAAAGTTCTGTAGTGGTGGATTTATTATCTGACATCTTCATGTGAGGCAAAATGTTTCTATGTGTTCAGTAGGGAAAGATGGCACTTGTTTCACAGCATAAAGCATAATTACAGAATCACAGAATTGCTGAGGTTAAAAGGCCTCTGGAGCACATCTAGTCCAACCCCCTAGCTCAAGCACAGTCACCAAGAGCTAGTTGCCTCAGATCATACCCAGACAGCTTTAGATGATCTCCATAGATGGAGACTCCACCACACATTTGTTTCTTCTTTGTTTCTTTGTTTCCGCTTTTTTTTGTGATAGAAGTATGTCCTTATATTCAGACATGTTTCCCGTGTTTCAGTAGGTGTCCATTAGTTTCTGTCTTATTATTGTGTGCCACTGGAAAGAAGTTCTTTTCATCTCTTTTACACTCTCCTTTCGTGCATTGATGAGATCTTCATGAGCCTTCTCTTCTCCAGGCTAAAGAATCCCAGCTGTGTCAGCCTTTCCTCGTTGGAAAGGTGTAGGACTTTGCATTTTCTTTTCCTAATTACATGAGGTTTCTATCAGCTATTTTTCTTTTTTTTACAGATGCCTTTAAAGGCCTTTTTTTATTGGTAATTTTTTAAAAATAGGAGTTTACTAGTTTCCTTTTTAAAATTATTTAGTAAGTAGGAGAAAATAATATTAGGAATTGATGCAAGCTTTTGACATTTTTATGTTAACATAAAGAAAATTCAATCATAGTTTCACCACATGTCAGTATTGCAGTATTGCAGTTAGATGCATGTCAGTACAATCTTCATAACGTGACAAAGCATTTTATATTTTCATTAAATCAACAGACATATATGATGAGTTAGTAAAAAATAATATACTAAATACAAGTGGAATTTAATCAATGTAAAACGGAAGTCTGGGGACCAATAGAAGAAAATTTTAAGCTAAATTAAATTGAGGAATAATTCAAAAGAGAGAAAGAGAAGGAGAATGCCTAGCTCACAAAAGACATTAAATGATGTCATCTATTATTGGCTGTGTACTTCCTATCTTGGATTGCTTCAGGGTCAGCACGGCACAGGTGATAAGTTAGTTGGGGCAACTGAGAGCCAATAAATCATTGAGGTTAGGTAGGGCTTATTCAACAGAACAAAATGGGTCTAAGGAAAAACATTTGAATGGAAAGCAACATTATTGGAAAAGTCATTAAGTTGTGACTTAAATCCTTAAGAATTGAGTGAAAAAACTGGTGTTGAATGTGTAATAGAGAGCTGTTTCAATTAAAATTCACATGTTGTTTCTAAAAAAAAAATTGAAAACATTTTGGAATCAAGTCAGAATAATAGGAACTCTACAGAGAGACAAAGTTTTCAGTGTTCAGTCTTCAAAATATTAACAAACTCTTAGGTATGACACTTGAGGGAACTTTCTCCTGTGTTTGGCTGAAGAAAGCCATTGGTATCTTCTGTTTTTCACTGTAACATGGTGTGGTAGGTTAACTTTAGCTGGCAACAAAATCTCCTTTAAGTTGCTCTTTCACTGTCTCCACAGAAGGATATGGGGAGGAAAAACAGTTAAGCAGCTCTCACATTTAAGCACTTCTTGTGTTGAGATAAAGACACAGAGATCCCTTACTAACTACAGTCACAGGAAAAAAACAGACTATCTATAGAAGATATTGCCAATTAAAAATAAGAACAAAACCCTATTCTAGTCCCCTCCTGTCCTACTTCTGAGGTTCAACTTACCTTCAATTCTTCTATCTCCTACCCCCTGCACAGATGGGAAATGAGAGCTGTGATCAATTCATAATGTTTTGTGACTGCTACTTCTTCTTCGTCATGTTGTAGTCCTGCTTTATCAGGGAGCTCCTCCCATTCACAGTGTGGATCCTTTCTACAAGGTGCAGTCCTTCAGGAGCACACTACTCCAGCATAAGTTCCCAGCAGCATCACAGGTCCAGCCAGGAGTCATGCTCCACCGTGGGCTTTCCTTTCCACAGGCCACAGCTCTTGCCAGGATCCTTCTTCAGCATGGACTTTCCATGAACTACATCTTCCTTTAGAGCATATCCATGCCCTGCATGGGGGATATCTGCTCCACCATGGACCTCCATGGGCTGCAGTGGGAGAGTCAGCTTCAGCACAGGCTGTCTGCAGGGGAATCTGCTCTGGCACCAGAAGTACCTCCTTCCTCTCTTTCATTCACAGGTGTTTCTCATTCTTCTCTTTTTGCTGCTCTTGCACAGTATTTTTTACCCTTTCTTTAATATGTTAATCCTCTGGTGGGCCCGTGATAGCATCAGTGATAGACTCAATTTTGGCCAGTAGCAAGTCTATCTTAGGGTTGTCTGGAATTGTCTCTGTCTGACATGGGGATAGCATCTTGTGTCTCCTCACATAAACCCACCCTGCAGCCCCTCTGGTATCAAACCTTGTCATGCAAACTGAATAAAAATGTAAAATTTCAAATAAACCTCAGGGTATTCCATTCCAGTTTTAAGCTGATCAATACAAGCCAAGCAAGATGGTCTTTTCCATTCTGCTCCCTATTACACTCATATGACTTGGCAAAAGGGATAAATATTTCAGAGATGTCAAAAATAACAGTACACTTTCAAGAAATTAGTTTAGGATTTGTTCTTGGGAAGGTTGTTAAAAAGTATATATAAATATAATAATATATATATATATAAATATATATATAATATAAACATATAAATAACTATAACTATAACTATAACTATAACTATAACTGTAAATGTAAATGTAAATGTAAATGTAAATATAAATATAAATATATATATATATATATATATATAAATCCACATAGACCTATGGGACAATTTTAATCTCTATAATTCAAACATAGATCTAATTCCATTGATAGTCCAAGTGTTTCAGTAGCATAATTTCCAGACTGAAGATTTATCAAAAAAGAAAGGTTTGTCTGTCTTAAGACAAGACAGACATCTTCATTCTGAATTTTCTCAATTTACATGATATTTTGACATCCTAAAAGATGAAACTCTAATAAAAGTTAATGTAGGTGTTTTCAAGACATTAAATCTCAATTGATATACTTAGATATATTGGAGAAAATCCTAAAGAATCTAGATATTAAATTATGAGATTAGTAGAAAACATAAGAACAAGAAACTGAAAATCAAATAGTATCAATAAGAAATAATTCTGTGGGAATTTTGAATAGATGAAAATATTGAATAGATGTAAACAAAACCACAGAGAAACAAAACGTCTTAAACAGTTTCCTTGAATATATTTCAGTATTCCTCATTTTTTTGGAAAAAGTTATTGGTTGATTGGGTGCTTAATTGGTTTGTGTTATTTTGTGGTGGTCTTTTTTCTTTCTTATAAACAAGAAAATTAAATGATACTATCAAAATATCTTCTGTAGGAAGTGCAATACAAGAAAATAGGAAAGAATAACTGGAACAGTACGCCTTCATAATTTCACTTTTTTAGAATGATTCAGCAGCAAATTGATTATTAATTCAAAAACACTTCCAAGAATTTGGCTTTATAGTTGTTGGTTTGGTTTTTTTCTTTTCTAAAAGTCTTGTGTTTTCTGAGTCCCTTAAAGAGAAATCTAAATTCTATTTAGTTTTGATACTTCAATTCATATTTTTTTCTGAGATATCCACTGGCTAATACAGCATTATTTCCTGACTTGCTATGCATCAAAGACAATAAGGAAATTGATTGAAAGCTTAGAATTTATTCTGTTCTAAATTCATTGAGGATTTCCTAAAGAAAATAAATTTAGTCATGTTACAGAAGACTCAATAATTCAATGTATATACAAAAACAATGAATGTTTGAAGAAAATTGTACCTTGATAGTCTTTACTTGTTATCACTGGTAATTCATCACTCTTATCTCTTCTGTTCTGAACACTCAACGTGCCCTAAATCTCCTTTTGCCTGTCAGACTTTTAGGCACTTTTGTTGAAATATAAATGTATCATCCCAATTATGTGTCAAAAAACTATTTAAATTTAATAGTAGAAAGATCTTTATTTTCTTTTGTGGCTTGACCTGGAGTGTAATCATAGTGTATAAATGTAGAAATTCTTTTTTCTCTCTAAAACGTCTTTAGATAAAACAAAGAATTAAATATTTATTATAAAGTGGTGGAGTGACTCCTTTTACATTTCCATAGTGTTTGAAAAGCTTAGCTGTTTGGATGAAAAGCTATTAGTATAATTTGCATTCTATTTTGAAAGGCAGACAAATCCTTCAATTCCTCTTATTTCTATCACAGGGAAAAATAAGAACTGCATGTGAAATTATTTTACTGTTCCATAAAGCTTTTTGAGATTTCAATTATGCAGGTCAATAATTCAGTTTTTTTCTTCATCCAAGGTTTTAAACAAAGAAAAACAATAAAAGATGGAAGGAAGAGAGAGGGATTTTTGAAATAGCCGATTTTCTACATTCAAGGGAAGTAAAACATTTAAATTCAAACCACTGTTTTTACCTAACTGAGAGCTAATGAACATGAGTAGTCATTGCCTGTTTTGATAGTTTTTACTCAGCTTCTCCTCTTCAAGTCATAATGAATGATCAGTGGTTCAAGACATACTGCCTCTGCAATCCAGTCACAGCAGGACTGTGCACATCTTTAGTACACACATGCACTTATATATCATATACATGTAGAATAGATACATATATATATGTGTGTCTGTGTACATGTATATGTATATGAATATGTATATGTATATGTATATGTATATGTATATGTATATGTATATGTATATGTATATGTATATGTATATGTATATGTATTTCTTCCTCAACATCATAAAACTGCACTGAAGCCCTTACTCTAAACCTCGCAGACCAGGGAGCTAAATTTGCGTCTGTGTCTTTACTGTTAAATTAGGTTAGCACACCATTTACATACAGTTTTATCACTTAAAAAGTAAAGCTAGGAGAAATACAAAGAAAAATGAGAGTCCTTAACTGTCATTGTTGGGACGGACACAACACACACAAAGCAATGACCAGAAGGCTTCAAAAAGGCTATATATATGTATTATTGCTGAGTATTCCCTTTTATACATTCCTCGTCAAAGCATGCACTTCACTCACTGGTTACAATAAAACAGCCCATCATGCTCATTGGTACAAAGCATTCTATGTTACTGTTTTGAAAAAGCATTCACAAAAGTTTTCAAGACAGATAGTTATTCTGTTTTTCTACCCCCGGGTGTCCTTTGTTTGTCTCTGTTTCCTTTGTTTCCATGTTATCAAGCTTGTCTTCTTCCCTTCACAGTAAACACGACTATTATCAACTTCTTCTGTCATCTCAGTCTTCTGGCTTACAGGCCAGCTGTCACCCCCCTCCACACTTCACACCAACACATGTACATAAGGAGTTGGGATTCTCTGTGTTCTATCTAGGCCCCCAATAGGTTTACAGCTCAGGCTTCCCAATGAGAAGCTGCGAGAGACTCCTAACGTAACTCACATGCAATTAAATACTTAGCAGTTTATGGCATTTTTTCTCATTAAAAATGATATGTAAATTATGTGGATTCTTAGATAAAGACATCTCCTGTCTTTACAGAGCACATTTGTGTGTAGGTGGTGTCTGTGTCTGCATGCATATTTATCCTCATTCTGGTGGAAAATACAGATAATCTGTTTCTGATACACTTAGTTCTCTTTTATATCCATAGGCAACAAACTAATCAATAACAACATTATTCACTGTGAAATGAAAAGTCATAAAACCAACTCTGAAAAGTTATTTCTATATAATGAGTTTTCCAATCAAGACCAGGGAGTTACTATTTGTTTGAACAGAACTTGTCACATCTCGGGTTTTTTGATGGTTTTGATGTTTCACGAGATTTCAAAAGTCCTTTTCTCCCAGTCCCATGACTGAAGAAGAAGTCAAGAGTCGTTGATTCAGCTTTCCAAGGTTGTTTATTTTCTCTTACTTATTACATAATAACTCTCCTCAACTAGCAGAGATCCGCTCAGCAAGTCGGTTCAAGGCACAATCACCTCCCTCAGGGTGGTGTTTACTTTTTATACTAAAAATTATGTGTACATTATTTATGATAATTTTCCAATACCTATCATCTATGTTAGACAGTCTGTCTCTGCTCTAAACCAATTAGAAAGTGCCACCATCACAGCAGAAGATGGAGGACAAGAAGAACAAGAAGAAGGACAGGACACACCCAGATTCCTCCATCTTGCCCCCTGAATCCCCATTCTAAAACCCCAAAATTCTATTTTTCACCCTGTGACAAATTAACTATCACTCTACTCAAAATCTGGTGGCCTGTAAATCCTCACACAAGGATGGTAATTGCTCCCATGGGCTAAAATCGAAGGCATAGGTGTTTTTAACTCCGTACCAAGGTCTCTCAGCCCCTTGCCAGGGTCTGAAATTATCCAGGACAATCAGAGGAATGACCTTGGCTCTGACAGTCATACATTAAATAATCTTAACTCTATCACCATTCTCACAAACTCTGCTACAAGAAAGGGAACACCCTTTCTGGAATTCCCCCATTTAGGTAATTTGTTTTTTTTGCAATTAACTTGATTTTATGTTATTTATGTTATGTAATGAAGTGATAGCATTTAAGCATCTAAATGAAAACCTTCTCTTTCTTTGTAATTTTGAAATTCAGATTTCTCATGTTGTTTTTTTATTAGGACAGAGATATATTCAAAATACTTTGGTGGAAAATATATCCCCATTGAAGCCAGTAAAAAATAAAGATGTAAATTATCCCAAGAATTGTTTCTGTCCTACCAAATGCCGTAAAACCAAAGGTTTTAACTTTCATAAACTTTTTTTTTTTTGTTTAATATATAAGTGCATCATTGCATCAAGGTAGCCAGAGAAGAACCTACCTGGAATTTTCTCAGTGTTTTTCTTTCCATTAATACTATAACTAGAACTCCTATGTAGTTCTGTGTTTGGGATACGGACAAGACGGGGTAGACTTATGCAGTGTTTAAAAGATGGTTTATTACAAAATCAGTCTTGTGGAAGGGTGAGACCTTTAGGTTGCTACATCCAGTGCCATTACATCAGAAAACAATCTTAATTCAAGTTACAAGGTCTTTTATAAATTTCCTATCCAATCAGCTACTTCCACAAAGTTCTTTAGCATCTTCATAAGCCAGCCATTAATTGCTAGGTTTGCTGGTTTACAAGATTCTACCACAATGTGTCTCTTTTTAGCCAGTCATATAACTCTACAAAAACTTATTGCTGTACCTTCTACTTTTAACAGCTCTATAACAAGTTCTATTACCAAACTTTAGTATTTTCTTATATCTTGCTTAACATATTTATTTGCTTATATGAAGCATACTTCTACTTGTTTAAAACATATTTCTATTTAAACTTCAAATAAACTTCTATTTAAACTTTACTTTTACTGCTCTAAATTTCCAAGCCTTCTTCAAGGCCTTAGGTCAAACATTGAATCCATCTCTATCTCTGAGCCTCTATGCTTGAGGCCTTGGGTGCTCTCTGGGCGCACATTTCCCACAGTTCTACACAAACCTTCCTTTCATCATGTCAGAACAATTAGTTTCATCAACACTATTTTATGTGTAATTTCTGGTCATATTTTGATAGATTTCTTTCTGCGTTTAAAACCTGCCCATCAAAAGTTTGTGATTTCCTCCACTGCATTCTACCAAAACTTATTCATACAAAGAAAAAAAATGTTGAGTGAAAATTTTTGTTCTTATGGACAGCTGTGGTAATTTTTTTTCAAATATGCTGTATTTCTGACCTCTAAGGTCATGGTTATTATTGAGCTTCAATATTCATCTTATTCCTTCTGAGATTTTGAAATTGACTCTCAAGACAGTGTAGTTTTCCTAAGATTCACTATTCTGAAAGGGTGTTAGCACTCTTCATGTAAATTTTTATAATTATTATTGTTATTGTTATTTTATTGTTATTGTTATCATTATTACTATTAATATTAATTTATTTTGGTTTTATTTATACTATATCAATTATAAAGCTATTTATTATTCCCATTTTGAGATGATCAATAAAAAACATGAAACATTTAACCAAACCACTTTGGATTAAAGTCATGTTAGTTGTTTTAGCCTTTCCTTTTTTCTGTTTTGAGTAACCTCAAAGTGCCTTATATTTTCACTCATGTGCCTTGTTTAATTTTCAGAAGAGTACCAAAAAGTGACATTTTTTCCAAGTGATGATATTGCACAGAGCTTTCTGCAAACTGTAATTTCTTTGATCATGGTCTTATCTAGTTCTGCAAAATGTTGAGGGCTGCTTTTTTTCATCCAAAGTCAAGTATCAGGCAAAGATAGCAGCTTAAAAGGGAGAAAAAAATAATGGGCAATTTTTACCCTGCAGCACACTTAGGCTGAGTTCAGGACTAGTTGAAACTGGCGCTGGTTCAAATTGCACATTAGAGTTCAGTGAGACAGTGGTTCATTTACCTCTAATTTTGTACTTAAGAAGGGATGAAACTAAGACTAGAACTTAAATTGAACAAGCAGAGACTTGAAATGTCAAGTTCTTGCCTGCGAGGGATGTGTAATGATATCTCTAATCAGCTTTGAGGACCAAAATTCCGCAAGGAGAGTTTTCTCACAGTCAACTGCAAAGTAATCATGCTTCAAGAGAGAAAACGTGAATCTGTTTTGTAGTTCTATGCATTTTTATTTGTAGACCATTGTTTTTAAACATTGTTTAGAACCTTTAACAAAATATAAAAGGAATGGCAATGTTGAATTTTTAGTGTTTAGCAGTTAAGGACTCATTGACAGCAGTTATGGTTTATTTTTGAATATTTAAAAGAAGATGCTTTCTGTATTTTACCAGTTACAGGGGGGTTTGGTGTGTTTTGGTTGGTTTGGATTTTTGGGGTTTTTTGGGGTTTTTTTGTTTGTTTTTGTTTTGGTTTTTTTTAATTGAAATTGTCTAGCTTTTTTTTTTTTTTTACTATTTAGAAGCCTTTTTTTCACAGTTGCTTTTTAGTGTAGGTCTTTGAATTTACAGTTAAGCAGCCTTATACTTGTAAATCCAGGCACTTCCTTGGAAGGAGAGAAAGCGTTCATAATGTGTGGACTGAACTTTATCTTGAACGCTTTCTCATTTAATTGATGTGATCTGACCTTGCCATTAGCCTTCCTAGAGGCAAGCTATTTCTGTCTGCATTACTTTTCATTATTACTTTTGTGTAGAAGCGCAGTACCTGCTGCTCCATATAAATATGTGACAGAGTTAAAGAACATACTCTGGAAAGTCATTCAAGTCTTATCTACTCTTATATTTTCAGAGTTAATTCACACAAGCGTACACCATAGTGCCATATATCAAAGTCTGTTGTATCAACAGAAATTTGGAATTCCAAACTTGTGATCGTGATCTGAGATATTGCAGGAAATTTATATTCCCTATTTAGTTATCTGGAGTCCAGGCTTCATCACCTTAGATATAAATCAATCTTATCCTGTAGCAGTTACTTTGCAGCTGTGCCTGAGCTTATTATTAATTTAACGTGCTCTTTGTTTGGTACGGAGTGAAGGAGACAATCCAATGATATATCACATAAACAATTAAAATCTGTCCTTGTAGCTTTAAGCTGTTGAAATGATGTGGACCTTGTGCAGAATGCAACTGTCCTCAAAATACTTTCATTGTTAAACATTAGACAATATGACAAATTTCAGTCTGACTCAGTAATTTAGAATAGCATTTGTAGACCTCTGTCAGACACTTATTTATCTTTATTATTCTGTGGTTACTTGAGCAGACACATAAGGAATCATAAGAAATACAATGATAGTACATGGATAAAATTAACAACACTCATATGTCTCATTGTTTTTCCCCAAAGATAAATGTAAGAGACTCAGAAAGTTAACAACAAATACATTAATATAACTTTGTTACTAAGGGAAATATCTTCCAATCCTTCTAATGTCAATCATTAATTTAACATGTAATTTGACAAATATTATCAATTACCATTTTGCAGATTATTTTTAATCTCTGTTGAAAATAATTTGTTAAAACTTGTCAGTTTAGTACAAATCATTGTTGGTAACCTTTTCCACGTCTATAAGTGTGTCACATCATTCCTATAAACTTGATATTCACATAGCACAGAAACATTCAGACAACACAGAAAGAAATGGATCTTGAAATTTTGTATTCTTCTTTTTCTCTCAGTATCAAAGGACTAATTTCCAAAGAAGTCATACAAGGAACTGTGTTGATTTGCTTCAAGTGCAGAACTGTTTCAAAGAATTTAAAATTCAAATGACGCATTTGAAAACTAATTCTATGTTTTACTGACATATTACTTTAAACTTTTATCTCTTGACAGAAATTATCATAAAAAAATTAAAAATACATTGCTTGATAAAAGCACTTAAAACCCCACAAGTTATCCTGAAGTATTTTATGAAGAGATGAATCAATATACAATTCTTTTTTCTTGTGTTTTTTGGGGGGTTGTTTTGTTTAGTTTTGTTTTGCTTTGTTTTCTTTCAATTTTTTTTGTTGTTTTGCTTTGTTTTCTTTCAATTTTTTTTTGTTGTTTTGCTTTTGTTTTTAAATTGGGCTATCTAAACGATGAAAATAAACTTTCATTGGGCTCAAGGAGAACAATTCTTTATTTGTTTAGATAGCAAAGCAGAAAGAAAGGAAAATACTGGAAGACCAAATAATTCTTCAAGGATAAGTTTTCACTGAGGTAGATTTTTTCTTAATCTATCTGATATCAGTTTTGGCTCCACTAAGTGTTAAGACACTTGTGATTGGGATAATTTGAGAAAAGAAAGGGGTGTGCTTCAAGCAGTACTTATCAAAACACTGTTAATTATTTGACTTTTTTTCTCGATTCTGCTTCTTAGTTTCCAACTCAGTGCCAGTTCTAGTGATAGTTTTCTGCATTCATATACAGAATGAATCTAGACATTTCAGTGATCTGACCAGCTCATTAAAGAGGTAGTGCTGTACTATGGGACAAACAAAAAACATCTATTGCCTTCTTTGTCATAAGATCTAGGAAGCAAATTAACATCTAGATGCCCTTTATGGCTTGCTGTATACAGAGTTGAGTTGAATTTCTAATCTAAATGTGGTCTGTGAAGCACTTAGGTGAATTTACCTACGCAGTGACCTGACTCATTTTGAGGCAAAAGGGACAGTAAGGTAATGTGATACAGCATGCTGTTTGTGTGTTCTTGTACTGGGAAAGTGCAAGCTGAACTACTTTAGCAACTTGTGGTTGTATAGCTGTGCAAACAAACCCAGAATACATCCCTGATTTGCACAGAAAGTAAGTTAAAGTCACATTTTGGCCCTGCAAGTAGATGTGCATGATATATATGGTTTCAGCATATATTAACTGGGATAGGAAGATGAATTATTATGTTTATCCTTTTTAACAAATGTCGTCATCACTAATTGATAAATCATTTTCACCTTCTTTCTCTCTGTCCTGGTAAGTAATGTACAAAATGGCAAACAGCTTAGAAGGAAGACAGATAGAGAATTCAAAAAAAAAAGCCAAAAATCTAGCCAAATCAAATTCTCCAAGTATTAGTTCATTGGAAAAAAAGTAGGGAAAGGTATTGAAAAAAAATCGATCCTGACAGAAACATCATCACAATTTTGGAATGTGTTTGCAGTGAATTTGGTGTTTTTCCTTGTCAGCTGGGACTAGAAATGTTCAGATTGAAAATCCTGCTAGGATTTAGCGTAAAAATAATGATCTAACCTCCTGCTGTTGGCAGAATTCCAGGGTTAATCTATGCCACCTCATTTAGAACCACAGGCATTTAGAACCTGCTGTAAAGATTATCAGACACGCTACCCATTAGGTACAATATGAGGAAAGCTGTCATGGGAAGACTTTAATGTTGGTGTTTGTTTCATATCTTCCTTTGTGGATCTGCATACCCAGAATTTCTGTAACTTGAAGGCATAATTTGAAATTCATGAAAAGGAGGATGAAGATGATAATAAACACTGAATTTTTCATCCCTAGTAATTTAAAATAGGAAGTTCATGATCTTGAAATTGGTTTTCATGTATCTAAATGTGTGAAATTATGCAGGCTTTATTTATATATTCTATGTTAAATATTTCCTAATCAAATTTATAACTCTCTGTATTTCCTCTCCATGGATTTTGAAGAAATAAGTTTACATCTATAAACTTAACAATGTCTAACAGTTCAAGGTAGGCATAGTTTAGAAAACTCCATGTGTAGTTAAGAAAGAACAAAAACCCCAAAAATATCCTTCTTGTTTTGAGGGGCCCAGAACTGAACACAGATCTTGAGGTTTGGCCTCACCAGTGCCCAGCACAGGGGGATGGTCACTGCCCTGGTCCTGCTGGCCTCACCATTGCTGACACAGGCCAGGGTGCCATTTGCCTTCTTGTCCGCCTGGGCACATGCTGGATCATGTTCAGTTGCTGTCAACCAGCATTCCCAGGGCCTTTTCTGCTGGTCAGCTTTCCAGCCACTCTGCCTCCAGCCTATGGAGCTGGCTCAGGGTGTTGTCACCCAAGGGCAAGACTCAGTACTTCTCTTATCAGCCCTCACACCTTTGGCCTTGACCCATTGATCCAGACTGTCCAAATCCCTCTGAACAGATTATTAGAAATTAAGTATAGTCAAAGCAGCCCAGTCACTAGTACTATTAAAAAAAAAAAAAAAAAAAATAATAATAATAAAGACAAAGAAACTATAATTTTTTCAGAGGAGTGATTACAAATTTTGGCTTTATGATAGTGGCTGCTTCATGAATAGTTGTCTATGCAGCAGGTTTTACTTTCAGAATCATCACTTTTTTGCAGCTTTAATAAGCTTCCTACCTAGGCATCTAGGGCTATGCTATACTGTAATTTTAATTGAAATAATGGAGTACACTGAAGATGAGAAAAGTTTTACTCCACATAGGTATTTCATTCTTGCACAAGAAAGGACAACTGTTTTTACATGTTTAAAATAGCTCCAGTCTGCACAATGCTCCAAAATCTAAAGATTAAGAAAATCCACAATTTTCCATTAATTCAGTGTCTTTACTTTGAACACTTGTAATGAAAAAAATATTTCCGTTACTGAATCCTAACATCTTTATCTGGTGACAAATTGTGAACTAAGTAATGTAAGTGAGTTTCTCCACCAAATGTTAATTGTTGGCCCCATTCTTCACAGCTTTATGTCAAAGCAGCTATTGAACCCAGTGCAGTAGCTATCTATCATCAATAAGGAACCTGGCTTGCGTTCAAGGTACCAAGATTTTGCCTTTAGTGTAATATGACTATTTTGATTCATTCCACTTTTACAGATAAGCTTTGACATTAGAAATATTTTATGCTATATATGTAAATAGCTAAATAATACTACTAGCTCAAATTACATATATACATCTCAATGAAGCTTTTGTTCCTACTTGTGATTTTCTAAACATGTAAGTTGAGGTACATTTATGGTACAATACTGCTCAAATAAAAAATATTTTTTCCATCAATATGCCTTAAACTTTCTGTAATTGTTTTTTTATTTAGCACCAGTCCTCAGCCCTCCTTGTTTAAATAGTACTTCTGTCAGGCCAGAAGACCAGTTTCTGTTTGCTTGAAATATGGGTTATGGTCAGAGATTTCACTGTAAAGTCTATCTTTTTATGGTAGGATTTGTTACTCTAAGAACAAGAAAGTATTACTTTCACTTTGATTTTATTATCGTTTTCATGTACATTTGAGAAATGATGCTACAAAGCAAAAGAACTTAGTGAGAAGAAGGACCAAAGAAAGGAAATATTCAGTAAAATTTGCTAATCTGTGAACTAGCTGGTTTTTGTTCACAGAAGGCGCAATATAGTGGCAATTATAATTGCACAACATCCACTCTACAACAATACATGGCACAAGGAATGTACCAAATTGTAGAACTTTTTGTAAAGAGAAAACATCTGTGTTTTGATATATCAAACTACTGTCCTGATTGCCTTATGATGACTAGTATAGTATCTATTAACTATATTGCAAAAATAAATAGGGATTTGATGAAAGTCAAGTAAATCTATAGATGTAATTATTGCATCTATAGAGATAATTAATGCATATACTCGTGTGCAAAACAAATTATTCTTATTGTTTTCTGATGAACTGGAAGATTAGATGCTGATTATACACTGTATTTAAGGGTTAATTACTTTCATTTATTTACACACAATACTCCTTAGATTTTCACCTGAAAAACCCAGTTCTTTGCCTTAGCATAATCTTACACTGAGATAAAGTAAATTTACATGAGATAGGGGAACTATCTGGGAATGGTTCAAAGTTCTTGAACAACTCATTTCTCTAGCTAAATGTTCCTGAGCCGGTTTGTTATAGTACAGACACAGAAAGAAAAAGAAATCTTGGTGGAGACCAGCAAATGACAATGGTCTAGACTTGGTCTTATTTGTACATGTACTTCTGAATTTTACAAGCTCCAAACACACCTAGTCTGTATCAAGGTTTTGACATTGAATAATACTTTACTAGGTTTTACCTTAATTGGGCTAACTCTAAATTGCATTGGTTTAATGGAATGTTCGTAACTACTCATTAAACAGTCTGTTCATTTCTTTGGTTTAGAAGTCGAAGTATTTTATAATAATTCTAAACTGGTGAAATTACGATGAGTGTAATCCTTTATTGTGGCTCTGTGTGTCCACTGAAGTTTTTACTGTAGTGAATTCCCCTGAGAGTTTTTTGGGGTGGGTTTTCTTGGTTCCTACAAGTATTTTGTTGTACTTACCTGATCATTTTTCTGACACTGTAGGACTGTTGGGTATCATCTTATATTCATCCCTTCTCATCTGAGGCACACAGAATAGTTGCTTATATCTCAAAATGTTTTACACCAGCTAGAAGTTTCTTTCATGGAAACTAATTGACTGAGATACCTATGAAGTAAAATTAAACACTGTCTTTTCTGGCCTTGAACTCCTTGAACTCTGTAATATTGGACAATCTGATGAATAGAACAAGCTGGAAAGTTATCAAACGAGGCTATATCTGTGTCCTGGAGTTCTTCTATTAGTGAAGTGCAGAGATATCGCAGTGTTCAGATGATTTATTTATGAGTTCTTTTAATCTAAATTGCACATGATTTGCACTTCATTTATGCCTGGTGCAGTTGGCACTTATTGGGAAATATTCACACATAAGAATGGGTAATTCCAAAATCATCTAGGGAGATCAGAAAGCATAAAACATCGTGCTTTACTAAATATTGAAGTTTTAGATTCACATTTACATTTTGCATAAAAAAGCAGATTAACACGATAGACAGATGCAGATATAATGAAAATAAACACTTAAAATTAGCTCTAAAAATATTTAATGTCATAACTGTAGAGTCATTGTGAGAAGAGTTAGAAACTTTAATTTACTTTTCAGTAAGGGAATGGTTTATAAAAGTAGTTCAAATCCTTGTTGGATTGAGATCCAGACATCTGTTGAATTGTCTGTATCACTGCAATTTAGAATACATGCTGTATATTCTGTAGTCTACAAAAATAATAATGTCTGGGTTCAATTATTCCTTTCTTTTTTTTTAATGTCAAATAATGCAGAGTCAGCTGTTCAGCTTTATGCAGAGCTTCACATTTAATGTAAGTTGCATTTGCATAAAAGAGATTTATTTTCTTGCTATATGCTAGTTCAAATTCCAGTATGAACTTTAAAAGGGCATTGTTTATTTCATCGCGGTGAAGGACATTACAGGAATTGCTTTTTCACTTGGCACAAATATAATGTTGCCTTCCTTAGTTCAGCATTTTGAGTCACAGTGAATGCTAGTGGTGGATATGGTATTATAAAGATAACATGGAAATAAAAGGTTGCAGGAGGAGAAAATTTTGTCTGTGCATGTGTGTCATTTCTTTCAGGGTATTAACAAAACCTGTGTCATTAGGTGAAGAAAATGTCCACTGAAATAAGATTGAAACTATGAAATGCTTATCTGTTTCTATCCTCCTCTAAGTCATGCCCTAGCTGTGGCCAAAAGTTGCTTTACAAGGGTTTAGGGAAATTGAAAGAGTTTATCAGTCCTTTATCCCTTTATCATTACAAAGTATCCAAACTTCTTCTTATGAAAAATTTTTATTGAATGAAGTGCATGACAGGAAAACCTGTCTCAAAAGTTTTTTCACAGATAGCTTGCTGCAATGACTATATGCAAACTAACTAAAGCTGGAAAAAATAATGTTCTTTATAAATCACAGTCTGGTCACCTTTGTATTGAAAACAGTTCTAAAAATATGCATAAATTAATACAAATATTTACTGCTATCACTGGAATGCAAAACAGGCAAGAATTTTTTCTTTATTAGAACTTGGAAGTTTTAAAGAGTTTTACTAATGACAATTATCATATTCTGACACTTCATAATATCACTGTACTTGTTGCCTTATTAGTTATTTTTCTTTAAAAAAACATTATTCCCTTTATAATTAAAAAGATTTGCTTTGGTTTTGTAAATACACACCTGTATTAATATTGTATTCTCTAATAAATTCTTCTGAATGGCATATGAGACAAAGATCAATGAAAACATTAAACCAGCAATAAAATTTAAGTAGCTGTCCAGAGAAGAAGAAAGGTCAAACCTAACCTAGAATGGGGCCCAAGTCTATAATTAAAATGGTTTGCAAATAAATATTCTCTAAATCAAAGGCAAAATAAAAGAGGCATGCCTGTAGCTAACTAGCTAGAGAACAACTGAAGCTTTTCAGATTATGCAAATATCCTTGAGTTTTGAACTGGAAGCTAGGTACTCCACAAATCCACCACAGTGGTAGTAGCACAGGTGACCTTAGTAGGAACACGCACTCTCAACATATACAGTCAACTTCAGATGGAAAAACTGCTGTGATGCTATTTTGGGGGAAAGAAATAAAATAAGAGAGAATATCAAATTTCCTTTATGTTTCATTCAGAATCTTTGATTGATATAAAAAAAAAAAAAAAAAAAAAAAAAAAAAAAAACAGCACCAAAACCTTATAATGCTTCTGTTCTCTTTAGAAAGACCTTCACTTTGTTACATTTTCATAATCCTTACAGTGTACAAGATTTTGCTAAACCTAATTACCAAATAGGGAAATATTTGTGTTTTTTCTCAAAATTCTTCTGTCATATAGGGAAAGATTTTGCATAAACTGGTTTCAAAAAAAAAAAAAAAAAAAAAAAAAGGGGAATTTATACAGTTTGTATAACCTGGACATGAAAGAAAGAAAGATAAGAAGCAAGAACACACTGGTATTAAAATGTATAATGCTGCCTAAATGCTGTGCATCTTTATGTAAAAAACTGGCAGAGGAGACTGAGGGTTTATGAAGCTGAAATACATGTATTTGAAAACTGGGAAAATATATGATTTAGTTCTGGTAGATAGATGGAAGGTTCCTTCTCTTTGAGACAGAAGGTTCATTCCTCTTTAATGGGTAGTGTTTTAGTTGGGGTATTACTCTACACAAATTTGGTTTATAGGTAATAAACACCCTAGTGAGATAGCTAGAAGCTGAGCAAAAGAGAATTAATATTGGACACTGCTCTTGGTAACAGATTTCTTCTTCTTTTCATGGATGTAATGAGTTTACAAGCTTCACATTATGTGACAAACATACAAACACTCTCCTCCTCCTAATCACACTGTAAGTAGTCAAAATAAAATATTTTACAAAGTTATTTTCCGTCTTCAAAACTCTTATGTTTATGCAAATTAATAATGTGCAAAATTTTCTCACAATACTATGTATTTTAACACAGAAAATCAAAACAAATTCAAATTATCTTTTCAACAGTGAAAAGAAAAAACCTACATGGAGGACTTTTTCAAAAGAAATGCTAGAGGGTCATTTTAATAAGAAGTGCAAAGCAGTAAGCTATCAGTATGGTAATTAAAATCAATGAGTGTCCATAACCATGCTTGAAGATGTGAAGAAGGTTAAAATTAATTAAAAACATCACAAAAGGTCTTTCTTTAACGATTGAAGAGATGCCTTGGTGGATAGCACTTTGCAACCTGATATCAAGGGAAAACAGGTTCAAAGGAATAAAAGTCTGCTATAAAAAGTTTAATTTTTTTTTTTAATTTTTCTTTTTTTCCCTGAGAGTAAAAAAAAAAAAAAATTGACTGTTCAAACATAATTTCATGTAGCTGGCATTCAAATATCATCAGTTATTTAAACTTTTGAACCTATTTCTGCTGAAATAAATGAGAATGCTTCTATTTGACACAGAAGACTGGGATCAGAATCTGCTTTTCCTGTTGCAGAAGGTGATGCAATTACAAAAGCTAATTTAGATGTTTGTTTGCAAGATTGAAAAGAATTGTGTTTTGGGACCTCAGAACTATTTGAGAGGTCCTTATCTGCAAACTAGACAAGTTTGCCTGCGAGATTAAGGGCTTTTGACTTTTTATGTTTATGATGCTTTACAATAGGAATAATACTATGTTCTGCATGCTTAGTTCATAATCACTGTAGAGGAAAATTGGACAAGATTGCAATTAATAAATAGTCAGAAATTAAAAACTAATATTTTACCCAGGACTTCTATTGCTGGATTTAGTTTGGGTATCATGGTATCAATTTAAAAATTTAAATAAAAAGTAAATTATACATAACAGTAACAGGTTATATTTGGTGGATTAAAGAGTTTAAAATTAAAGAATTTAAATACTTTTAATCCCATTTTAATCCCATTGATTAAAGAGTAAAACCTTACTCCTTACTATAACCTTTTTAAGTTAGGTATGATCTTAAAATCTTAGACTAATCAATGAAAGCGTTCTCTTTATTACTTTTTTAAACTCACCACATTTGGAAAAACTGAACATGAATCTTATCGTTTATTTTAACTCCAAGCCACTGTTCAGAGAATAAATTCAAAATCTGGTTTCTGCAGAAAGCCTAAATCATATTTCTTTTGTTTTCCATCCATCCCAGCAGTGTAACAAAATACATTCCATCTCCAAGCAGAGAACAAAGATGCTCCTGAAAAAATTGTATCTACCAACTCTATTCATAAGAGTAAGTTTTGCTGCTTCTTCTGTTTGACCTTACAGTCCTCACAGCCAAGAGATTCACATGTAGATCCAATTTCAGCTTGTGCATCATCTATGCTGTTTACTGTATTCGAGGCAATTACAGCTGTGCAAACCCAGTGACGGCATTAAGGGACACAGGTGCAAACAAGGGACTAATTTGGCCCGAAAAACTTGTATTATTGGTGATAATAGATGAGATGGAAAGGAGCCAACTTGATTCTCAAATCACAGACCGAGTATGTAAGGCTGAGAAGAATACCCAAATGTTTACTGAAATGGGAGAATGTAGGATAAAAAACTTTCATAGACAATGAATGCATTCCCAGGGTATTTTTTCTCTTTACTTCTTTTTACACAGTCATTTTCTAAAGTAACAATATACTTGATTAAATCAAGTGAAAATATTAATGTATTGAGCCCATGTCAGGAATGTACCAGCACAATTTTTCATCATAGTATAGAAATAAGTTAGAAAGTGAAAAGTAGAAACAATTGTGTAGAATTGGATATTCGAGTTTTTATTATGAAATAAAGAAAAATTAGGGAAAGTATATTCTTAGGTAGTGAGTAATTCCATCATTTAAAGATAGTGAGTATTGAATATTAAGGCAGAGATAATTTAAAATGTCAAGAAAGGACAGACAAAAAGCAACAGTTAAAGAAATCAGGTTAAAGAAGAAGCACTTTGGTGCTGTCAGTTTTGTGATTACACTGATTATTTAAATCTGTAAAGATATTATTTGCTCTATACTTGGGACAACATAAGGACTTTTATTTTAGTTTATTAAAGGACTTTGCCTTAATGAAACATCTAGGGTTTCAAGACATTTAGGGGTTTATTAACTAAATTCAGTCTTTTTTTTTTTTTTTAATTATTTTTTTCATTAAAATATAAATTAGATAAATACATTAGACAAATGTTTACATTCCTTTTATTTTTTTTACTATTCTTAGTTGTTTACCTTTGAGTATACTGTGACAAATATACATTAAAAGAAAGTCCAGGTGCTCTTATTCTTCCTGTTCAAAGTAACTAACAGTAAATTTTGCACTGAACAAATGAGAGAGACATATTTGAAAATTTATTCATTATTATTATTCTTTCTTGTAGACTTAACAGGTAAGTAGAAAGCATCTCTACATTGAAAAAATTTTGTCTCAAATGCTGATGTTTCTCTATTAGCGGTATTGATTGAATATCTTTTTAAGCAAAGTTTTGAAATCATGGTACTAGCTGAAATAATATTTTGCAAGACAGTAATTATATTTGAATGAAGACAAGTCCTCTGAAACTCAGAACAGTATGTTGCAAATGGGATTTTCATAGGCCAGATTCATCTGGAATACAACATTTGTATTATTTGGATTATTTAGTTGAAATTGCCATAAATTATAACGATACCATAAACAATAAAAATTAGAAATTATCAGTTATTTGCTGCAGCCTCAAATTAAAATACAGCAGTTAACTCTCCAAAGCAGTTTTTACCAAAGGTATTTCTGAAAAGAATTGCTTGTTTATTTTTTCCCATGCCTTCTGGCATAATATAACTCCTATATCATATAATTAATTTTTCCAGTCAAACAAGTGCTATTATCAGGTGTGAAATAATTAAGCTAATAAAGCAAGTTATAAGGTATCAGAGCAATGAAATATGATGAAGCCATCCTTCCTTACAGAGCAGTAATACGCCTGGATAAATTAATAAATTGGTGTTGTGTCTGCTGTGCTCATATGAAAAGTATTGCATGTTGGAGCACATAATCATCTGTATTCCACTTTCTTATTCAAGGTAATTGGATCTGTTTGAAGGAAGAACTGAGAAATTCTTTTTCTTTTGAACCTTTATCTGCCTTCTTTGGGATTATCAATCAGAAGCAAATGCTTAAGACTGAGATGAGAGACAACTCTCATTTTGGAGCTCCTGCCTTAATTCATGAAGTTGTTCCCATGTGGTTAAAGTAATAAGTAATAAAGTAATAAAGTGGAGGTGGCTGGACATTTACTGGGTATAATCTGGATGACTCAGGTTCTGGGGTCTCTGAATCTGAGGTCACCTTGGGTTGAGGTTACATTGAAACTAAGGTCTAAAAAGAACCATTTCTGGGTATATTACCCAGGTGAGATAACCATTGGATATTAGAAATAGCAAAAAATTATATAAATTCCTGATCCAGGATTCAGTTTAATTGGTTAAGTTGCAATGTATTGATTCAGTTCAATGTCTACGTGCTCAGTTTGATAAATATCTCTATATATATATATTTATAGATGTAGATATAAATATATAGGTATAGATAATATATATTTGAAATTTTAATTCTTCTTGAAAAAAAAAAAAATATCTACAGGAAGAACTTGACAATGAGCTAACACAATGGTCAGTTCTGCATCCTGGTGTGTCTCCTTACTCCTACCCTCCTACCCCCTTTTAAGCTATGTTATGAATTTGTACACTATATGAAAATATCAGAAATACAATCTGTGAGAATCACAACATCTCTCTCTCTCATCCACCAAATATTTTAAAGGAATACTTTATAAAGAATAATTTTTAAAGCTTTCTGCATTATAAAGAGTATTTTACTGATTGTGTTATTGAATTTGATGACATTTCTAATGTGCCTAGTTCTAAACTAGTTAATTTATTAGTGCCTGATGCAGTTGACACATGTCTGAAAATATTCACAATGTTCTAAACTACCTATTAAGGTTCATTGACTTACTCATATCCTCTTCTTATGACCTGGATTGATTTTTTTTTTTCATGACGTTAAATGCAAAGTTAATTCTACAATTCTATTTTTAACGTTTGCAGCTTGTTCTACTGGAAACATTGAAAAATATCCTCTATTTGGTAGCTTATTTTTAAATATCAAGATTTTCACAAGCCAAATTTTTCTGCAGTTTCTGCAGATGGGAAGGACTATTATGGCAGAACTTTAAAAAGGATTTTTCTGAACAGAAAATGGTTTCTGGAAAGATAAACATAAATAAATTAAGCCAAGGACAAAGATAAGAACAAATCTGAGATGCAACTTTGCTTTACTGAAGACTCCAAAGAAGCTGAGCAAGTTTCTAAACATATATAATGAGAATAAGGGAGAGAAATTTTACCTTCTATTTCAAAGAGGAGGAAAGACCATTAATGCAAAACGATATTGCTGTTGAAATTGCATTGCTTCAGCTGCAAGTGTTGAAGAAGGACATGTGGCATGGAACTCAGGACAATGCACCCATTTGTTTTACTAAAAACAATTAAGAAATGTGTTTGTCAAAACAGGCTGAGGGAATTGTACAACATGACTAAGTCATTAGTGATGACTCCACTTTTAGCAATATGTGGCACATCTGAAAGAAAATATACCATTGAGTTTCAAAGCAGTAAAAGGTTGTGTTTTATTTTTATCCTCTAACCTTTTCTACTGTAATTTTTCTACTTCAAATAATGTAGCGTTGCTTTAATTCTAAGCAGCTTAGCTTAATTAGGAAGTGATAAGGTTGGGTAGAAGTACAGTTAGAGGATGAGATTAATCCTCCTCAACCCATCACTCTAAACAGCAAACAGAGGAGAAAAAATAGCAAGAGCTATTTGTGAAAAGGATTTTCCTCTGTGTTTATTGGAGGAATGTGGACTTGTGAAAAGGAACAAAATAAAAATAAAAGAAAGGTTCTATAAACCTACCTTATGGACAAGGAAAGCTAACTTCATTTGGCTATGTATTATGTAAGGGAGAGATATAAAAGAGCTGCCAAAAAAGTTAGTTGTAGATGAGTAATGAGAAAAATTATATAAAGTTAAATAAAATATTATTAATTTTCAGCAAAGAAAATGAAAGGTTACCTTCAAAGATACTACTGTTATGGCATGTGGGTAACCAGCACCTGAGCTACCCTACAGTACGGAAATCTTTAAAGATTTCAGTTTCATTATATATATAAAAAAAATTTGTCAATTTTTTTGTTTTAAACTTCAAAGAATGGAAGAGATATCCTTTCTTTAATCTAAAAAGGGTTGTGAAAATTATTTTTATTCTCCATCATACTGATGGAGAAAACATTTGGTTTTCTGGTGAGTCAGGTCAACAGAAGAACCATTTGTAATCAATCACAACAGCCTCTATAGAAACTACTACTGAATAATCTCTACTGATATGACAACACTGTGACTCACTGATGCCTCTAGTGTATCTTTGACTGAATTTTATTTCCTCCTTTGTATTTCTCTTCCTGCATTTCCTTCATTAGACTGATAGTTTCAAATTGGATTATTCATGTTAACACTGCTGTTCTGAAAGTAGGGTCAATTTCGTTTGAGGTTATATGATTACTAAATTAATATGTTCATTTCATTTATGTACTATATCTTTATTAGCACAAAAAATTTCTTAACTAAGGAAAAGCTCAATAAAATAGCTTCATACCTGTTCACTGAAAAAATAAACCACATCTCAGTTCCTTGGGTCTATACACTTTGCAGTTTAATCTTTCCTATTACCTTGTATTAAACAGTCTACTGACAGCATTTTAAAGCATAAATAAACATTTTCTTGCCTTCTGTTGTCTTCCTCTGTTTTCATGAAGGAAATAGAATTGCCATATGAAAGGAAAAATCTGAAAAACAAGGTTCAAAAATAAGATGGTTTCCATCTTGCGAATTCAAAAGAGTCATATTTTGTTCTCAGTTTCTCTGAGAAATGGAGTAAAACTCCTAAGTTTAACAAGTTCTGAGAAACAGGAGTTTTAACAGCATTGGATATCTAGTGAGATATCAGGGACAGGGTCAAAAGTGTTTCCCTGGTTACCTTTGTGAAGATCAATTTGGAAGCAATAATTCACTATTTATTTAAGACATTTTTAATGTATTTTTAAAACAAAAATGAGTAAACAAGCAATTTTATATGTAAAACCACTAAGGTGGTTACTGGAAGTATTCTGTCTTCTGTGGGATGCTCTACTTCCCAGGGAAGATCCAAACACACATATTGCTGACAGATCCATTAAATATAATTTCATAGAGTAAAAAATAACTGAAATTTACCTCTGTAATATAGGACCTGTGACTTTGCAAACCAAGTGTCATCAAAACTGATTGTATTGAGCAATTTCACTGAATGTAGGACAAGAAATTCCTACTGATCTCTGAAATTATAATATGCACAAGAAAGCCTTATTTTTGTTCATTCTATGATTCTATTTGAATAGGTGCTTTCAACAGTTAGCATACACATTTAAAAAAAACCCAAAAACTTAAATCCAAAAAAATTATTTCCTTATCATAAGTGATTTTGGCTTTAAGATTTATGAGTTAGAATTACCTTTTGAGTTATAGTCCATTAACAACTACATTAAAATCCTCTGAGTGCAGTATAAGACTTTATAATAGTTATATATCATATTCTTACCTCTACATGAAACTGGGATTTTGTACAATAACATAGGCAATATTATCATAACAAGAAAAATAACTAATATCTTCAATCAAAAAAGAAGCCTTTTGGAGCTTTTTTCCCACTTTGATATAAGGTAATAGTCTGTATTACTCTGCTCCTTCTAATGATTACAGAGTGGGCCACAGAGAGAAATCTGTCCATTCACTGACAGCTGAAGTGGAAACCTTTGAGTTTCATACCAGAAAGGAATACAAATGCTGAATCAAATTAACAGTTCTATGTGCTCAATGTCTGTGTCTAATCTTTTATGACAGCTGGTACCTGACAGTGAGTTATTTTACCTAGTCTCTGCTTCACTAGCTGTTCAATAAGCCTTTTCATGGAACTGAGATTTGCTGAGTAATACAGTTCTCCTATCTTGACTTCTTATTCTACTGTAGAATTGAGTTGAAACTATTTCCATTTCTATCAGTGCCATACAGATTTGAAAGAAACAATTGTGTTGTGGCTGAAATACGGTAGAAGGTCACCTAGGGTAAAAATAAGTTTAAGCAGTCAAACCTCCTACAACGCAATTACTCTCATCAGAAACAAGGGGGAACATGAGAGGGAAAAAGAAAAAAAAAAAAAAAAAAAAGAAACCAGCTTCATTTCTCTAAGTCACTGAGATGGGAATTGCAAAGAGTAAGTACTGTAGATACAAGTACAAAAACAGACTATCCTGAGGGGTTAGAGTAGAAAGACCTAAATATAAAGTGCCTGAATATGTGATCTGTTTTTGAAAAGGTTCAACTCCCACTGTTAGCAAAACCTATGAAGTTGTTTAACATTTTTAAGAAATCAGCCTGTTTTGTTGTTTTTTTGGTTTTTTTTTTCCTGTTAATTATGACTACCAGAGCATTTTTTCTATTACATTTATACCCTGTAGTATAGTCATAACAGAAAATATATGAAGTTTTTCTCTAGTTTCACATGTCAATATTGATAGCAACAGGAGAAGAATATACAGCAAGGTCAAATATAAAGCAGTGCTCATTAGTAGATTTTCAAGTGTTTTATAAAGTGACAGAATACTCTGAGTATCTAAAAAGTGTGGAAACCACAGCTTGGTTGTATTCTGTTGAAACAGCTGTCTGCATCTGTAGTGTGCTTTGTTCTTGATTTTTAAAATTGACAAGCTTCTCCTTTTTTCTGCCTTTGTTTTTCCCTGATGCCTTTGCTACAGGACAACATGTTGGCAAATTTTTTTGAAAGAGACAGAAGAATATTCACTTAATCGCTCACAAAAAGAAGAAAGGGATATTGTTAATGAATAAGTGAGTGGACTCTCTTACATCACCCCCTGCTTCCAGCTTCCTAGGTTTAAAAGCTATGGATATGCATACAGCCACATAGGATATGACTACACCTAAATTTCAGAATACTCATTAATTGTACATCTAAAAATGAAAACTCAAAATTAAAAAAAAAAAAAAAAATTAAAAAAAGTAATTAGTACTAAAATAGGAAAAATGTAAGAGAATGTTGGGAAAGCCAAATTTAAAGTCAGCGATGCAAATAAAAGCTTGGTAGCAGCCATGCATGTGTGGCAAGAAATGCAAACAAGTCTAACCTCTTTGCATCAGAAAGTCATTGATATTAAAGTTAAGTCCCAGAGATCTTCTATTATTGTAGGAATGTATTAAAGAAAGGAAGTTTATATGATAAACAAATAAAAATGTGCTGAGAAGGAGCAAACAAGACAACCGACAGAAAAAAAAAACAACTGACAAACAGCTGACCAAACAGTTGCTTAAATTCTGGAGTGAATATACTTGAAATACAGTGTCCCACTAGAATGCACTTATTTTATTTGGTTTTTAGGTCACAGCTAGTCTGCGCATGGCCGCTTAGGCAATGCCAATGCTAAAAATAACAGTACCTCAGAGTTTCTGGGCACTGATGCTTGGCTATGTGGTTCAAGTCTTAGAATATACTTTTCACTTATGCTAAACACTGCTGTCTTAAATGATCAGAACCAGTGCCTTGACAGCTAAGAATTTCCAGGACTAGTTCTAATGAGCTGTTTGCTTGCATATACCCTGATTTTGAAATTAAGAAAGTGTCCTATCAGAATGTTGACATAATTTAAAAATAGAGTTAGCATTGGAAAGTGTAATTTCAGGCCTACCTGCAATCTTGTAGATACATTCAATCACATTACTAGGCATTCTTGTGATATCAATTAAGAAAATAAAAGTTTCCTAACTCCAGATCTGCTTCCCATACTGAGTATGATAGTAAGAAAAATCAAATGGATCCGAGACAAAATTTGCTGTACCAGAAAAAAGTTAAATTACATACAGATCCTCACAGACAGAGATTTCCATAGCTTAAGTGGATGAGTAGCATTAGAAGCTGTAAATGGAAGTGACCAGGCAGGAAGACATTGGAAAACATCCATGTGGTACTTGATATCCAGTTTCAGCTGGACAAAACCAGACACCCTCAGAGGATACCATGTACATGTGTAACTGCCACTGGCTAACCAGCCTCTGAGACCTAACAGCAAGACTGTCCTACAATTCAAATGTTACTGGAAAGTGTTTAAAGTAATTGCTGAAAATGCTGACATTTTCAGTGAACACTCTCATTGTTTCTCTCTGAAGGTAGTTCCTTTACTAATTGCTACTTTTTTGCCTCTAAGAAGGTGTAAATGTTACTTTCACAAGTAGCATTTGCAGATTTATAGTTTTTATAACTCTGAGTTTGAGTTCTCTAAATAACCTTAAAGTTTTGTGCATAATTGTAAACCAAAAAAAAAAAAAAAAAAAAGGCACTTGCAACAACAGAGATAAATAAATAATTATATAATTTGAAATTTACTGGAGTATGTAAATCAGAATCAAAGCAAGTGTTTGTGGTAAGATTAAAAATATAGATGGTTATTCTTGCTATGAACTATGAATTGTCTCACTTTGCACTTTGGAACCATTGGCAGTCTATTACCTCTGATGAGAATTTATTAAAGTTTACCTTCACTGCTATTCTGTATCAGGAGGAACTGATTTGCACTAATCCCATAAGAAAAGCACTCAGACTCTGTAAAGCACCATTTAAAATGCTATATATCAGAGCTAATACTATAAAGAAAAAGAGGATAATGTAGATAATCTTATGACCCTTAAAATGCTGTAAACCCTGAGGTCTGTGCTGTATCAAATGTGCTTATGATCAGGGCACAGCATGCCAAGCAGATCCTGTCCATGTGAGGCTTTGCCCATTTTGGTAATTTAAATTCTTATGCAATCTTCTTAGAAGAAAACTGCTCTGCGTGTTATTTATTCTAGCCAACCAAAACTATATTCGTATGTAGGAGAAGATCAGGTTCAAGGCCATCTCAGGAACCTGAAGGGAAATAAGTGAATGAGACCTGATGAGGATGCATCCTGAGGGATCTGGTGGATAATGTGGCTAATGCATTATCCAACATATTTGAGAAATCATGGTAATCCAGTGAAGTTGTCACTGACTGATGAAGGGGAAATATAACCTTCATTTCAATGAATTAAAAAAGGAAGACAATGGGAACTCTAGGACTGTGAGTTTCACCTCCATGCCTGACTAGATCATGCAGTAGATAATCCTGAAAACTGTGTTAACAAAAACAGGCATCACTAAGAGCAAACTGTACCTGACAAATGACAAATTTGGTATCTTTCTACAATGGGATTACAACAATGGTGAATACGGGAAAAGAAGTTGAGGTCTACTTAAATTTGTACAAAAAACTCTCCCGCAAGACATCTTTGTCTCTAAGATGAAGACATGCATTTGTCAGATGGATCAATCAGTAAGCATTTAAAGAACTGGTTGTATGGTTGCACTCAAAGAGTTGTGTTCAAAAAGCTGGGTGAAAGTGGTGCTTTTCAGAGGTTGATATTGGGACTGGAGATGTTTAACATCTTTTCCAGCAATATGGAGAGTGGCACTGAGTGCACCATCAGCAAGCTTACCACCAGCTGTGTGGCACGATCAACACTGGAGAGAAGGGATGCCATCCAGAGAGACCTTGTCATCCAGTGGGTCTGTGTGAAACCATGGAGTTCAACAAGGACACGTTTGAGACTCTGCAGGACAAGGAAGAATGGATTCAAACTGAAAACTGGTAGGTTTAGGTATTAGGAAGAATTCCTTAAGTGGGTGAAACACTGGAATACATTGCCCATAGATATCCATTTTGGATGTCCCATCCCTGTAATGGTTTAAGATCAGATAGGCTGGGGCTTTGAGCAGCTTGCTCTAGTGGATGGTGTCCCTGCCCATGCCAGGGTGTTTGGAAATCTGTGATCTTTTAAAGTCTCTTCTATCCCAATGTTTCTATATGATTCTATGTGTGAACTTCTTCTGGATAAATGCTAAGACATGCAGAAAGTATAATTGCCTCTATTTGGTAGCTACCAAGTAGAAGCACCTTCCCTAACCCTATGTCACTGTCCACTGCCTGAATTTATCCTGGAGCCAAATGATTTTTGCAACACAACACACACCTGAAATCTAGACTGCATGTGAACTCTGGCACAGACAGATCTGGCCCTACTCCGGTCACTGAGTCCTCAAAAGTTTTCAGTCTTATGATCAGGAACAGTAATATGGGATCTAAAATGTCCATTAAAAATGTATTGCAAAAATTTCCATAATAAATATACATATATATTTTAGGATGAAATCCAAGATGGATTTTTTTCTTTTATTGGTTGATCTTCCATTTTATTCAGAGTAAGAAAAATTTTTTCCAGTCACACTTTAGAGCACAATTTAAAAAATGCCTCAGCATCAGAAGTAGACTTATAGAGTGGAAAACTACGAAGATGAATATCTGTGGAACTGGATACATTTCTTGACCTTAAAAAAAAAAAAAAAAAAAAAAAGTTAGTCTAACTAAAACTGCTGTTCAAGAGATCAGACATTTCTATGTTTGTCTGCTTTCCAAAGATGAATGAAGCTCATCTGGACATTCACTTGAAATATACTGGGCATTTCAGATTACAATGTCAAGTCATATTTCTACCAGCTCCTTGCACAGGTCATTACTTCTTTTCTGTCTTCTCTCATTTTAGTTTCTTCCTTTCAAACTGAGTTTTTTGAAGCATTAAATGTAATTATGAGTCTCACTGTGACAAATGTGTGTCTGTTTCTGATTAGAAGAATGTTACTGATAAAATGAGGTTAAAATCAGAATAATAATATCTGAGCCTGTAAATATTTCATATTGTATTAGACGCATTCTTCATTCCAGCTTGATTTTTGTCTTAATGTTAAACCGTGTCAAACTCCTTTACAATTTTGAATAAAGCACTTGTGTCATTAATTCTTTCTGAAGAAAAATAGCAATATATTTAAATGTTTACAAATTTAAATTATCCACTAAGCAAATGCAACCCATGAAGAATTTTACCTTCCTAACTCCATGATGACATAGTTACTGAGTGGATGAATTCTCAAGGTAATCTTATCAGACCTCCAACTTAATATATTACTGAATTGCTCAATATTCCTCATGGAATTGTTTAACCCCTTCTGGGCAAATTGAACTGATACATGATTTTTTATTCAGATTTAGTAGTCCTTTGTCTGCTATTAAAGATTATTTCACCTTATTTGATTTTATTCTATTATTTAAATAATTGTTATATTGTTATGTGAATATGTGTTGGATATATACGAGACTATTTATCCTTGAAATTTTTTTTTTTTTTTTTTTTTTTTTTTTTTTTTTTTTTTTTTTTTTTTAATATCAGCTGAAGCACAGTTGTGAGTATTCATTTTACGTGTAAATGAAGACTTTTATACTTAGGATCTCTAAATTTGTGGTTCTCTCACTGAGTACTTGAAATTCATAATATGATTTGCTACATAGTGTATCTCTGGAAAACTGAGCAACAGTGACAAAGTTTCATCTGCATTTTATTTGACCTCCCTTGGATATACTCATCAAAGAAAGTTTTCTAAACATGGCCACTGATAGAGTTTAACCATTAATCTGTTCTAGTACTATCTTGCATTGGCTCAAAGTCAATTTGCAATTTCTTGCAATGCAAGGAATATTTTATAAGAATAGAACTGCTTAAAAAAAAACCCCAGAAAATTCATTATATGAATAGCAAACTGTCCAGTCTGAAGGCAGAAACAATAGATAGGGCATTAATGGATGAGAGAGAAGACGTGGTGCTCTTTGGTTTGTACTGTTTGTTTCTGAGAATCTTCAGTTATCTGGACTCAGAATCACTGTTTTTAAGCTAAACATTCAAGGCAAGTGAGAAATAATTAGCTCAATAAAATAAACACTTTAGATAAAGTGATCCACCTTCAGAAGAGTATGAAATTTCAGTATCAGGTATCCCCCTAGATTTCTTATAAGATATTTAAAAAAAACAAAAAAAAAAAAGCAAGAGTTTCTGAGTCAGAGACTAAACCAGACCAGCTTTTATCCTCAAAGTTTCTACTAAAATATAAGCAAGCAAACCCCACTTGCCAACCCTTATCTTCATCTACAAATCCATCTAAGTCTTACCTGCAATAAAACTCAATTGGTAATCTGATAAAAAATCCAATACTTTTGCAATGTGATTATTTCGGTCAATTTACTTTTAAAGAATATAGTTCTACATCCTTACTTTCTTAATAATTTTATCTGAATATATTAGAATGTAATTTCTTTTCTCCAACTCCAATTTCTGTTTTAAGGCCTTTTAATCTTGAGCACTGAAACATAAGTATCTATAAAATACCAATAAATTCATACAAAGAGCTTCTACTGCAGCATGCAAAATTATAAAAAAGAGCTTTAATAAGAGCTAAAATCATTGGAATGTGCAAAATTGCAAAAATCTTTCAAATATTTTAATTTAAAAAATTTTAATCATTGAACTATTTAGAAAATCTGAAAGATAAATTTAAACAGTTGTTGGTTTTTTGTTTTGTTTTGTTGTTGTTTTGTTTTCCTGGGTTTGTGGTAAGCCTGTCACCACTAATAATATCTATATTGTCATACAAATGTCTTTCCTTATCTCTATGACATATGTCCTTCTGGGAATAATGAAACTAAAATAATTCTAAAATTAGGAAATATATAATTATAGATTTATTTTTTTTTAAGTAAACCAGAACTGTTATATTACCATAGTTGATATTAAAATATTAATATTAAAGTAATTTGTAGAACTATGTTAGTCTCTAGCTAACACTTTGCTTCTCTTACTTTGAGTCAATGAGATTGTGCTATCTCCAGTGGATCATGCAAAACTTACCTTTACTTCAAATTTAAACGCGTATTTAATTTTAAGCAGGATTACATTACATTTTACTTGAATGCTTTCAAGAGTATTATCTAAATATTGTCTTGAACTCCTGTGAACACTTGAAACTGAATTCAGATTATAAATCAGCAATACAACCTGCAGTGAGTATGAAAGACAAATTCACTTGGATGTGCTGTTGTGATTACTTATATATAAAACTTCAGGCCTATGAAAATGGCTTCAATCCTACTGATGAATTTAGCATCTTGTCTGTGGAAAAAATGAGAACCAGTCAGTAGCTCATTGAGTGTTAGATTATATCCCAATATGAGCAAACATATCAGGGAAGAGAAAATATTATGATACTGTCCAAGACAGAAACTTTAATGACAAAAATAAATATTTGATAGAAAATTCAGATTTCATCTCCCTAATGTTAGAAATAATATATCATTGGATTATACATATATTTCTGAAAGATTTAGATATTTTGAATGAAATTACATAAACAGTTAGAGGGATTATACTACAAGGTAGCCCACACATAATCAGATAATTTTTTGAGCAAACAATAATTAGCACAAAAACCATTAGGAAAGTTTTATGATATTAATATTATTCTCGTTAATCCAAGATAGAAAGAGAAAAGAGAGAAGCTCTATGTATATGTGGATTTAAGGAAAATTAGATACCAATATCCTGAAGTTCAGTCTCATTTGGACTGCCAGGAACCTTGTAAACTTCCAATGAGTCAAAAGCAAAGTCTGAGGGAAGGAAGTCTTCTTTGCAGCAAAGCAGGCAGGAGATTGCTTGGTTAGGGAACCCTGCTAAAGAAAAGGCCCTGAATTTGAGTGGCTGAATGTGAGCCCCCAGCATATGCAGGGAGCAGCAAAGGTCATGAGCCTCCCAGTCTGTATGAGCTGAATTACAGACAGCAGATCAAGGCAAGTGACCATCCGTCTTTCTACTCAGCACTTATCAGATCCATTCTAAATGCTGGACCTTGTTTTGGGCTGCCCAATATGAGATGGGCATCCACAAACTACAGTGGGTTCAGCAGAAGCCACCAAGATGACCAGAGCTGAAGCACTTGCTCTGCCAGCAGAGAGTTTGGGTCCGTTCTGTATTGCGGAGCAGGAGAAGGCCCAGCTAGCCCTTCCCCAGACCACACCAAGATCAGCTGCCCCCTGACCAGAGCTGCTCTGGGTGATGGCACAGCAGGGCTGCCACAGAACACAGCAGTGAGGCTGCTCTCAACAGCACCAGATGAAACAGCATCGAGGAGTGGGGCAAAGAACAGGAAAGGATCTCCCGTGTGATTCCCCAAAGGAATTTATTCCAGGAGAGGAGCAGGGATGAAAGACGAAAACCAGCAGAGTAGTCTTTTAAACGGGGGAGGTACAGGGGGGGGGGGGTGTGTGTGTGTACAATTCTTCAACCAATATGGCCTGGACAAAGGATAAACAAAAGGAGGGACTCACAGAACTACAGCCAATGAGGGAAAACAAGGGGAGGACACAACCTGGGTGAAACAATAGTCCATCAAGGAACACAGAAAGTTCTAGACTTTCAGGAAGGGTCTGCTAGGATTGACAACTTGACAGATATCTAGGAAAGAGAGGAGAAAACTTGGACCAATGCAACCAACCTGGGGGAAACCAGGAACGATCCATTAAAGAAATTGCAATACAAACCCACATTGAAGAAAATAAAACACCACCACAATTCAGCCTGCAGAAATAATACCAGCAGGGGACCCTGCAGCATCCACTGACCATGAGGATGTTCTCAAGAGTCAGGCTTTCCCCAGCAGATCTGAGAGAGAGGATGAGTGATGACAGGTATAAAGAAGACAGTTAAATATGAAAAGAATCCTTTACCTATATGGAGAGTCAAGTACTAGAGACCAGAGATGTTTTGCATTATCCATCCTGGAAAGTTTTCAAGACCTAGCTAGATACAGTCCTGAGTCACCTGGTCTGATTTCGTTACTGATTCTGCATTGGAGCAGGAAGTTACACTAAAGATGTCTAAAGTTGAATTACGCTACTCCAAGATTTCAAGCCCAAGAAGTAACATATTTATGCTGACTGGAAAAGGGTGCTATATAAAGAAAACTATTATTTAATTTCTTCTTCAGTAACTAAGGAAATGCATCCGTTATTCTTGCACAAAACAATTTTTAGCTATGTGCAATGTGAAGAGGTTAGTGAATCTGTTTACTTTGAATTGACATTGAAAAATCAGACATTTGTTCAAAAATTTGAATATCTTCCCCTTGTTTGTCTTGGCAGTAAGAGAACTTCCCGCTGTTTCTTTGGCAACACTTGACAGTAGAGTAGGGTATGACTTAGACTTTCTTTTTCATCTAAAAAAATCCCTAAACATTAAATTTCAAATATAACTTTATAGAGGTCCAGTTACTGCTTTCATAAGTGACATGAATGTTTTCATTAAAAAAAGTTTTAAACTAGCATAGTGTTGTCAAAAGTGAACAGCATGAACAGCAGCAAATATTAATAGAAATGAATTTCAAATGTCATATAAGAATGAGATACAAACCTTTGCTTCAGGAGTATTTCATTTGGTGCTTTTATTCAATATTGAAAGACGTGATGGAAGTTCTCATTCTAGGAGGAAAGGAAGTAACTTAAATTGTGAATGTTAACATGTGGCAAGTAATTTTGTATACATATGGATGAGTGAATGCCCATAACTGAAACTCTGAATTTTAAAGCAGAAACTTCATACTTGCTAGTTGGAATGGTAGAGGCTGGCTGAGCTATCTGTACACTTGGATTAAACAACATTGTTTTGTCCTGAACTGCTGGTTAGGGAGGTGATCATGTATAATGCTTCTGTATAATGACTATTTAGAATAGAAAAGCCTGGCGTTTGAGGCCAAAATATGAAGTAAACTCAGAGGAAAGATGCCAGAAATCAGAGACCTATATAGACATGAAAGTCAGGATGTTTTCAGGGACAAGTGTGAGCCAGCACTTGGCTGGTGTGAGCTGTAGCACTGTATACATCTGTACTGAGCAGAGAAGGGAAGCTGAGACCTAATAAACACAGTGCTGAGATCTACTGAATGAGTGTGCAATGCAAATAAGTGGGGTCAAAGCTCTAATCTTGTGGGTTCTTAAATCCATCCCACTATCTGAATCTACTGTGGGCTGTCAACTATTCTATCTTGCCTGCAACATCTCCATCATGTTTTTTTTTGATTTGAAAGAAACTATGAAATAAATATTTATCGAATTAAAAGAATGGAAATATTGTTCAAGACTGCTCATGATTTTGAGCAAGTTAGAAAGTGTACGAATTCATTATGTTAAAATACAATAGTTTAAAAAATAAGAATTCTGATTTCTGTTTGCTAGAAAAGCTAGAATTGCAATCTCTTCAGAAATTCAGAGGAAAATTTCCTCACTTTTTCATTCATTTTTTTTCAGTAAATTCAATTACATTTTCTGTGTAGAAAGCTTCACTATTTAATCTGCTTAGTCAAATTCTCCATTTTGACACTTTTTCTGTTGATTTTTATATAGTAAAATGGCAGTATATATTTACCTGAAAAGCAGAAAAAAAAATGATTGAAACGAAGAGCTCAAGAGAGTTTTAATACAAGAAATTCTTAATTTAATTTTAAAATAGAATTTGAAGTCCATATTAAAATGTCCATATTTCTATGGACCATTATCTTTTCTAAAGGAATGCCTAACATGTCTTTCTTTATACTGACACATAACTGCTAATAGAAGAAAACTTTTCTTGTTAAATGACATCCTAACACTTCCTTTTCTAATATTTATTTCAAATTAAGACAACAATATTTTAAAAGTTTGAGAGGGATTGTACATATACTTTATAGACATGTCTTCAAGATTGATTCATGATCCAAATAGTGGTAGTAGGCTGCAAGTAAAATTCTTGTCTTTGCATTTATGTTATCTTTAATTTTATTAAATATTATAGAATTAACCTAACTGATGTAGAACTAGACCCAAATTTGAAACCTGATCAACAAATATTGCTATCATACTCCATTTTGTTTTAATATTGATTTAAGTACAGTACCTTAATGTGCAAGCTTAACACTATACAGTATTTTTGGTTTTTTTTTTATTTAAAGGGGTAAATGGTAAGGTGATAGGGAATAACGTGCTGGCAGAAATGGCTAGCCATTCAGAAGTCCAACATAAAATACATGAGAACAAATACTTAACATCTAAGAGAAGAATATTTTTTCTAAGTTATTTGAAAGGCATGTATACTTTAACTAGAAACACATAGCTGAATCAAGACCTATCTTCATTTGAAGAGGTGGTAGTGGGGGTATTTTGCATTTTATTTGTTTATTTTAGAAGTCTGCCTCAAAACCATTTCCTTTAGAGTATTGTTTCAAGAAAATACCATGGTCATTACTGAATTTTCACCAAAATGAACATTCTGTTCACACATAAACACATCAACATAGCTACTCAAGAGTGTGTATGAAGAAAACTTTCTGTAGTCTTCAAAGAACTGGAAAGATGTAAAGACCAAAAATCCAGCTCTATAGAGCATCCAACGGCTATGAAGTCATAGTTAGAAGTAGATAGGTAGAGGTATAGTAATTTTGCTTTCTGAAATGCAATTGTGTTTATCACACCCAAGGATATACATGTTGGTACAGCACTTCATATGCATCCTGATAATTCCAATTCATCTTCAAGCAAATTTTTGGGATTCAAGGTAAAACATTTACTTCGTGACTTCTCCATGTTAGGCTGAAGTGTTTAAATATTTGATGTGCAGGAAAGAAAATAATAGGCCTGAATATAAACCAGGTAAAGTTGTTAATGTGTTATGTATCACTGAGCAGTAGTCAATATTCTCCTTAGAATGTAAAAGAGCAGTGCAGTGGCAAGGACATAAGACTGCTCTTTTCCACAGACCTTGTCCCCCTGGTCTTTGGGGAAGATTCAACTTTCTTCAAGATTTTAAGATTTTCTACTGCATCATGGAAGAAGTAGTCCGATCTCACTCACATATTTATTACCCCCTTCTAAATTTGAAATCCTTTCCACTAAAATAACCATTTAACTTGAGCCTTCTGTCTGAACAGTCACTAAAAAACCAGAACATTCTAGGAGCAGTGTTACTTGCTCCTTTGGAGTTGAATTGTATGCAGGACATGTCTTTGGCATTATAACATGCAATTGATTTGTTTCTTTCTTTGATTTAGGTGTACCCTATTCCATGAACACATAAACTGGATTATGGTGTCAGTAGAATATAAACATAATTATACTTAATTTTTAAAGTCCTAACTTATTTAGGAATAAAATAACCATCAACATATTGAGCCCTGTTGAAAGGGCCACATCTATAGAATTGCATTGTAAAAAAGATATAACAGCTCAATTCTCTGATACTTTTAGACCTTTGTAAGGCATCTGCTATTCAGTGGGTTTTTATTGTTTTCATTTGTTCATGTTTTCCTTTTTTCTTCTTAACTATTTTCTGAACTCTTTTTACAATGTGCACGTAAGTGTAAACTGAATGGCACTTTGCATGTTTATGTGGAATAATGACTTTGCTCTTTAGAAAATAAAGAATACAATATGCAAATTTATTCCTGTGAAACAGATCTCTGGATTGTACTGCTAGACTTATAAACCAACAGCTATGTGCTCAGCTCCTGGACTTTTACAATACATGGTGAAAAATATCCAATCATTGTCTTCCTTGAAAAAAGTTCAAGCTCTCATTTTCCCGAATGGAAGAAGAACAGGAAGGCAATATTTTCCCTTTCTATAAAGCCTGTCCACCGTATAAAAATTAGAAAAAATCAATATTTTATTAGACCTAAGATAATGTGATTTAGTAGCTGAAGTGATTCAAGCATGCACTGGGAAGATGAGATATTAGGTTTTGATGATTGTATTCAGGCTTTTGATATTAAATAGACATTGAATGAGATAAATATGCAATTTTTGAGGTCCAAGAAGAAAGTCTAGGGTTCTCATTTAAAAAAAAACTATTAAGTTCTAATCATATTCAATTTTTCTTGCTCTGTGGGTTGGAAAATCTAGAATTATCTTCAGTAAGCATATAATCTGATGGATAGGGCATGACTTTGCTTTATTGGAGGTGGGAGGGAAGGGAGGGAAAGGAAGATATGCAACTCCATTCCCCCAGGCAAAAAAAGACAGGCGATTGTGGATAAAAATGGTTCCAAATAGTTTTCTCCTGTAGTCATACTTCAAAAGTCACCAATAGTATCATTTCATTGTTCAAGCAATTTTTTTTTTCTCTTGGAGTGTAGGAATATGAGAGTTCAATGAGATTGATATCTCAGCAAGTCCAGCAATTTTTTTTGGTCATCCTTCAATATGAGGAATGAATTGAAGATTGCAGATAAACTAAGAATAACTGCCTCTTGAACTTTAAGACAGTATTATAGCAAAACTGAAATCCCCTGTAGTTTTTGTACAGGGATGCTTCTGAAGCTGGTCAGGGTCAACATGGATTTCAAAACTGTAGTTCTGGATAAAAATGTCCATATTCTACCTAGGTTATTCTTTAGGTGCATAAATAGTTCATCTGGATCTGACACTAAGTGGTTTGCCCAAGGCTAACAGCAAGTTAGTGGCAGAGTTTGGATTACAGTTTAGAAATTGCTGATCACCTGCCTCATGATCAATCCATCAAATGAGGCTGAGTAGAAAAACGCATCTCCAGCTGTTACAGAACACATGCTGTTGTAAGAATTAAAAGGAACCAGCTGTCTGTAGCCCCTGAGAAATTTGAATAGACCCACATTTTTCCACACAATCATGCTGTAATTACATGTCACCCCAGGTGTTCTCAATATGATTACTCCCTACAAAACTATAAGCGAGACACAAGACAGCCCATACAGCTGCAGGAAAAATAATGAAGCAGCGGGGTTTCTCTTTTTCTGCGTGTGCTGCTTTGGTGCTGTTTATATAGCCAATCTGTTTCCTGGGACTGCTGAGAGAGCCCTTATGGTCCCAGGCATCCAGGGACCATAGATGCTGACCTATATAACTGGAACAAGAAATCAAGCTGCTTTTCTTGACAAAGATATCTATCATGTATTCACTTTGAAAGCAACTCAGAAAGGCACAAATCTTTTAAGGGAAGAACATGTCAAGATGAGAGAACGGGAAAACACAAGCAATAAGATTTTTATAATTTCTAGTAATTTCAAAGACATCATCCTTTATATCTACAAAAAGAATGTGTATTTTAATGTTATTGCATGTAGTATGTCACTACATTCAAACCTGTTCTTAGGAGTTGTGAACTGTTATATTCTTTGTCCCAAAATGTATCCTAAGGCCTAAAAGGCTAGATATTTTGAAGTTTCCCTTGATTTTGTAAGTTGGTTTGTGTGGTTTCTCATGGGGTTTTTTTGTTTGTTCGTTTTTTTGGTCTCCTTGTGAGAATTCTAATCATAAATCAAGTAAATCAGTTGAAAATTTGGGAACCAGGGAAAAAAGTAGTTAACTTGCATATTTCTAAGGGAAGCCTTGTTTTTCAAATACTGCTGAATTCCAAGGGGCAAGAAATTGCCAAGGTAGAAACAGTGAGATAGAGGTCTTTATGTACACTTTGACTTAGCACTTTCTGTTGGTAAATATTTAAATAGAGATACTGAAGGACTTATGATGCTTAGTTAGGAATTATGGTATCTGTATTCTGCTTACAAAGTTAAACTGTGATGAAGGAAAACTCAGTTGGCATTGTGCAAAAATTGATCAGGAGCTGTAAGTCAGGAAAGGTTATCATAAGTGGTAATGATGCAATGCACGGTGCTTTTTGATAGAGAAAAAAAACATGATTTGTTCCCTTTCTAAAACTTTTAAGGACATGGATACAGACATTGCCATAAAATGCAGCATGGGGAGTTTATATGAGATGAAGTCAGCATTTAATGCTTTTCTGCAAGTTTTTTAAATAGTCAGCCAGTTTGCAGAAGGAACTTCTGGTGTAAACTGAAGAGATTCCTTTACAGCTTTCAAGCTAAATATGAGCAGTTCCATGAAGTCTTTGGTGGGTTTACCCTGTCTGGGACCCAGGTAACCACCAGGCTACTCTAGCTTGGACAGGGGAGAGACAATATAGCAAAAGGCTCATGGGTTGAGATGAAGACAGGGAGAGATCACTCACTGGTTACCATCACGAGCAAAACAACTTTTGGAAAAAAAAAAAAGTTTCATTTATTACCAATCAAATTATAGCCTGATAATGAGAAGTGAAAAAAATCCTAAAAACACCTTCCACCCTACCGTCTTCTTGTGCTTAAATTACATCCCTTTTTTCTGTATGTTCTCCCCTCCAGCTGCTCATGGGAACAAGGAGTGGTGGCTGTGGTTAGTTCATCACATGTTGTCTCTGCCACTCCCTCCTCAGGACTCCCTACACTTTACCTGCTCCCCACTCCTGTGTGGAGTCCTGCCCACTGGAGACGGTCCTTCATGAACTTCTCCAACATGTTATTCCCATGGAGAGTAGTTCTTCACAACCTGCTCCATTGTGGATACCTTCCATGGAGTACAGTCCTCCAGGAAGAGGCTGCTCCAGCATGGGGTTACAAGTCCTGCTAGCAAGACTGCTTCAGCATGTGCTCTTCTCCCCATGGGTTCACAGGTCTAGCCTTACAGAGAAGGTATCTCAAAGGCTCAGAGCCTCCACTGGATATCCACCTGCTCTGGTGTGAGTTCAAGTGGATCTCTGCTCCCCCATGAATTTCCACAGGCTCCAGGGGCACAAAATGTCTCACCGTAGCCTACATCAGGGGTGCAGGGGAATCTGCTTTGGCTCCCTAAGTTGGTTTTATTTTGTGTCAGCATGGCTTCTGAAGGAGTTATTCATCCCTTGGTCATTTCCTGTTTGTAGTAAATACAAGTAGGGGATTTTTTTATCCTTTTACCTTAGAGTAAAGCAAGATAGTAAAACTCCTGATACTGAATGTACAAACAAAATATTTTTTAATGGTTTAGAGACCTGAGTGACAGTGTTTGAAGTATCACTGATAGAAATAGTATCACCATAGAAATAATTGCAGTAGGCCTTAACTCCGAAATTGATATAAGCAATAAAAATGACTAGCCTTTTAAATACAGGTTATTAAGCTTTTGAAACCATTTCCTTGCAAATCATTTTTATTTTTGCATTAACATAAACTATGTAGTGGCACCTCAGTAAGAAATATTTTAAAGTCTTCTTAATTTAGCACACAGATTAGAAAGGAAGCTGAATCACTGCAATAGAGAGCTTCTACCAGAAGAAATACTGTATTCCTAATTAGTTTCTTACTATATAGTAGACATTTTTGCTTACAAAGTGAGTTACTTGCTATATTTTATTTTGTGGATTATAAATGTTAGGAATTATATTTGATATTGCAGTGAAAATTCTCCAGAAAAAAAGTACCTTGTCGTTTGAAAAGATATGCAAAACCATGAAAATCATATTGGAAATACTATATCAGACACTGTTTAATCTTTATTCAAATGAAAATCCATGGACTTGCCACCAACAATTGCTTTCTTTAATTTTTTCTATATTTTTTGTTACAAGGTGGTTTGATTATTTCCAAATTGCTATTTATCAAGTTCCTTTTAAAGATGAAGAATACTTTTAATACTTTTTTATTATTTTAAAGAATTATTTTAACTCTCATTTTAAAGTTAGAGGTAAAAAAGACTAAAATCAAACCACACTATTTCTGTAAAAAATGAATATATTGAAATTTCTTTTTTAAGCTTTTCCTTATTATAGCTTAGTTTTAAAACTTAGGTGCTCATTTCTTATGTACCTAACTAGGTCCTAGTTAAGTATACAAGTTTTTCAGACAAAAGTGAACAACTATCCAGTTTGCTCAGTGATTTTATTCCTGTGCTGCTTAATAAAAATACTTTAAAAATTAGTTAACACCCTTTATAATTCAGAAATTTTATTAGCTGACTAACTCCCTCTTAAATTTATGAAAGAATAATGGGAGAATCTCTCATTAATAGACAGTTGATGATATTGCTAATATAGAAATTACAGTTTCAATATTTGTATGTTAATCTCCTTGTATGTTGCTTAATCCAGATGAATAATACTATTTTGGCATTATACTGCATCAAAAGATTCAAAATATTATTTCTAGAATTATCAATAATAATTTTGCATCCTTTAACAGTAAAATGTTTGATTTCACAAGAACAATTTTTGCTTCACTATGTTTCAAGTCTATGAAATATTTATTGAATTAGACTTTAAACCACTTTCAATTTCAATTAAATGATTCAAGTTTGCTCTCTTATGTTCACTCATATATATTTTTTATTCATTAAATTATTTCTTTACAGTTTATTAAATATTCCTTATTGACCTTTTTTGAAATTTTTTGCCTGTTCAAATCTTGTAGTCCAATATGCATTTCTTTTTACTCACTTGTTTTTTGTTCTAAAATGATCATATTTCAGTTTCACAGAGATACAAGTTCATGAAGTCATTGAAAGATAAAAAGCCAGGAACTGAATTTTCTTTTCTTTTTTTTTTTTTTTTTTTTCAGCAGGTACATACCACAGATCTGAAAAATAAAAATAAATATATCAGTATCCTGACTAAGTATAAGATGTTTACTCTTACTGAAATTCTTCTGGTTCTTTAGCAGAAGTTTTTAAGCAAAATAAAAATGTAATTTATTTGGCTTGCAAATGAAACCATGCACAATATTTTATATGTAAAATTGCCAACCTATGCTTTTGGGGATGACACTAATTTTATTGGACAGTGATCTTTTCTCCATAAATTTTTAATAATTAAAGGACATTTGAATATGGCACATCAAGGCTTGATTGAATTTGCTTACTTAAATGTGCCCTGATTTAGAGACTGGATGTACAATGTCATGTGATGAAAAACTCTCTTGGTACACAAAACAGCTCTTTGAGATGACTGTGTGATGTGCCACACATTTTTGGCAGACAAAGTCAGCTTGTATTTTGGAAAGTACTGCTTGCTTTCTTTTCTTTCCTCAAGATTTTTTGCACTTTTGGCAGGAAAAGTGCCAGGTAGTTGGGAAAGTCTTTCTCCCGTAGGTAAACAAATTCAGGCAATCCACATGAGCCATTAGTCTTTTTAAACTAAGGATATATGAAGCCTTGTCTTTCGTCCTTTGTCTTCATATTTTATTGGATTTGCAGCTGTATAGGACCAAAAGCAGGCAAGATAATGGCTGCAGAGCTGATAGCAATTCTGTATTAGATGTTTATGGGGTCAAAAAAATGTAGAGAACAACAATGAGATGTAAAATATGGATTCATCAGCTGTGAACAGAAGAAATTACTTCTGCATATTTTTATTAATTTTATGAGCCATAAATAAGAGACAGTTATTCAAATAAATATTTTTTTTTAAATGAAAATATGTTCCTATAGCAATGTATTCCTGATAAAGATAAGGATACAAGAGGCTATGAGGGTGACATACCTCTCTAAGAGGTAGAGAAAGGCTTTGAGAATAATGGAGGTAGGAGATATTTTAAGAAAAAGAATGAAGAACATGTCATAGGCCTGTACTGACCTAAAATAGCAAAGCACATAAAAAAGGGAATATTAATTGTGTATATTAAAGGAGGAAAAAAAAAAAAAAAAAGGAAGTGGGGGAATATGAACTTATTTAAATGCAATATTTATTCAGAAGGAATGATAATAAATCAACTATGAATAAGTTTGGGTCTGTAATTTAAATGGTTTCTGAACTATATTAACAAGTGTCTAGAAAACCTTCCAATAATTTTCTGGTCACATTTTTTCTTTACTGACTATAACCTTAGCTTAGATAATCAACTAATTATTAAAGAGTTTTGTTTCAGTTACTCAACAATCAAGGCTTTCCTCTCAAATCCAAGAAATTTCCAAAATTTCTGTTAATATTAATGGAATATAGATCGTGAATTTTTAGATTGCAAATAAAATTGCTTAGATAACTTGTAGGCTTGTACAACAGAGAGAGACGCTTCTGCGAGTACTTTAGTTATTTAAGCATATAGTTTCTTTTACAGAAATGTATTGTGGACATCATCATGGAAAGGTAGATTGAAGGAAAGGACAAGAACTAATGTTTTGTGTTACTCAAATAAGAGTTGCTTGAGGCAACAACCTTTTATGTATCCTGTAAAAAGAAATTGTGTGAAAGGTTTCTGGAAATGTGGACTGTTTTTCTGATATTGTCATAAAATCATAAGTTTGGATAAATATGGAATACGGCATGGGTGTGAAGAATTTTGTGTTATCAGTCTAATTCACTTTGTCAGCAATACTCAGAATAACAGGTCAAACTCTCCAGAAATTTTCCTAGTTTTCTTAAGATACTTCCTTTCACTTTTCCTGTACTTTTTGTGGCATCATTTGCTTCCTTTCAACCTACACTTTTTTATGATTGTTTTTCTGTCTTTCTGTCTTATGTTTGTATTGTTTTCATCCAAAAACAAGATTCTCATCAAGTAGGACTTTAGAATTGAATCAAAATTTGCCCAAAACCCACAAGGTTACTAGTAAGCTGAATGATGAGCAATCAGAAAACAAAACCTGAATTAAGCATTCAGACTGGCTAGTGCAAATGAGAAAATGTAAGAACTGTGCTTTTGAAATTATGGCTCATAAATTCCTTCCACTTACCTGCTAAATAATTAATTATTTTGTCATGAATTAAAAAAAAAACAAAAAAAAACAACTCAAACATGTAAGATGATTTAAGTACAATGGTCAACAGAAAAAAATAGGAGTCCAAACAAAAGAAGCAGTTTTCTAGAGATTATTTGTCTAGGTTTACTAAAAACCAATAATGGGTGCAACATCCAAAAAGTGTGTCCAACCACTTCAATAGTAATAGCAAAAGCTGATTTTATTTTAAAGACTATTAATTCCATTCCAATTTCAGCTTGCTTTCTTGTTGCTGTCACGTCTTTTACAGAGATTCCCCTTTGGGCTGCCTGGCAGCACTGTCAGTCACAGTGCTTATTCTGACATTTTTTGCCTGCTAATTTGTGTGGATTTTCCACTCAATCCTAAATTGCATGTGGTCATGACATCTGAGAATAAACCAAAACCAGATTATGAGGTCTGAAACAGATAAATATGCAGAAGTCTGTGGAAGAACCTAGTACTTGTCCATCTCTGGTTTCCATTTCCAATACACCAGCTAAAAGAGTCTGTGAAAAACCTATTACTGGGAGGATCAGAGCTGGGTAAAGGGAGAATAAGGGCATATCAGGGAGGAAGTGTGGGGACAAAGAGAGGAGGAAGGTTGTAAGCATCTAATCAAAAGAGAGCTTGCATCAGTCACCATGCTTGCATGACTGAGCCCTGGACCTGATAGCTGTGATCTATTCTATCTTCTCATTAAATCCTTTTTCTTAAATATCTTCCCATGCAATTTATCTCATTTGTGAGAGCTGCAAAGTTAATGGCCCAGCTTTTGGAAGGACGAGAGCATATATTTTTCCTCTATTGGTTTTTACCCAGTATATGTACAAATACATTCTACAAATATGTGTCGATAGCAAATTTCAAGTAGAGCTAGCAGACAAGTAAGAGTAAAGCCTATTTCTGGTAAGACTGAAAATCTAACTAGTTAAGGGTGCACAAAATCCAGGCATTGCTTTGAAATCAGTCTGAGAACCTGTGATGGTATTGGAGAGATCTGACAGAGATTCCAGGTCTCTGGCTGCAATAGAGTGGCACATGGTGGCCTTATAACTTTCCTTCACAGACAGAGCCTCTCAGGACCTTTAATGTTTTGCACAGACTTTAGCAGCCTGCAGTTCTCCTGACTTCAGCATGCTAACTTTTCTTCTGTCACTGAACTCCACAGTAACTGGAAGCAGACTTGAGCAATAACACAGAATTTTGCTCTCCTATTTTACATATGTTAGAATAAAATAAAATATACCTTACAAGTATAAATCCCACTGTACAAGTGGGATTTTTTTTTTTTTTTCCACTATTAACTATAAAAGGAGTCTGGAATGATTACTTCAGACATAAACATTTCTGCTTTAGATGTCTGGATTTGATTAGATGAATCCCACTGTCATCAAATAGATTCTGCCCTTGTATCCCTCTCAAGGTTGCATGAGGGAAGAAAAATACACAAAACCACCTGTTTGCAAGCTCTATGTTACACTATTAAACACTAAAAATTGCTAGGCAAGCAGTTGTCTGAGAACTACAGGCATATTTTAGAAAACTCTTCAGCAGCAGAGATTTTTATTTTCTAGAATAAAACTACTCATAACATTTTAACCATGTTTTGATGTGTTGAGAATTTTTAATAATAGGCATCTCTTAGTCCTTGAAATTTTCTTTCTCTGAGTGTGTACTTGATATGCAAACATGTCTGTTCTCAGTTTACACACTAGCTAGAACAATATTCCTCTAATCACTGCCATAATTCCCTGTCTCATTATTCACATGTAGGTCATCCTTGTTAGGACATCAGATCTGCTTGTATTTTTGACCTCTTTCTGAGTTAGGACCTGCATGATGGGAGAACTGCATGTTATCTTTTTATATGTATCTGCAATTTTATCTTTTATCTGTAATCATTTTACTGAATTTTGTGTGATTAATAAATAGATCTAACTGGTTGCAGGCCTATAAGCTTTCTCAAAGCAGTAATGAATTGGTTATTACAATGGTTTGAAACAGCCTTTGCCAAATAAAATATAATTTGAATTTAAAATGGAAATAATAACTAAAAATGATGTTCCAATACAATAAAAGGGAAAGCAATCAAAGATTTATTGCATGTCTGTCTTACTTGAACACTTACAGAGCCAAAATTATCTGAAGATCTCAGGTGTGGAAGTTTGGTTTCATATAAGGTTTGAGTCCAGCTTTAGGGAGTGTGTCCCTTTACAAAGTTAATGAAAATCTTTCTGTTTGCACCTGTGACTAGAGCTTGATCAAACCAGTTTGACAGCTCAGCAGGAGGGCAGGGATAGACTTCAAAGCATTTAACTTTCTGCATTGTTTCAGGTATTTGCTGGAACAGCTGCTGTCAACTCATTGTCTCCCAGTATGTGCTGTCAGCTTCTGCTTGAATTAACCCCTTAGACTCATCAATTAAACAATACTAAATAACTAACAGATGGAATGTACAATATGTATGAATTATAATACAGTCCTACTTTCTCTACTGACATAAACAGCATAAAGTTTTCATAATACATAATCTTCTAATACTCTAGGAGCTTATGGCCTGGTTTTGACTTTTGAGTGCATTTTTTACAGTCTGATTTTGACTTATGACTGCATTTTTATCACTGTGTGGCATTCAAGTAAGGAACAGAAAAGGAAATGGAAGCTAAACAAAAAAATCTACAGTGCATAAATGAAACTCAATTACTTATTACAGTTTCAAATTTTTTTTTCTTATGCTCTGATAGTGAGATCATACAAGTTCAAAAGGGTCAGGTCAGGTCAAAACTTGAATGAAAATATTCTAAGCTGAGGTGAAAACTACATGAAATAGATGTGAAAGGTGAACTATGAAACCAGTATCTGTGCTGAAAGGCACATCACCAGAATAGTAAAATAAATTGAAGGGAATACATGCTTCTTATGGTGCATATTTTTTATCCAGCAGCTCACATTACTTTAAGAAATATCTGAATGATAAAAACCAAACCAAACCAAACCAAACCAAACCAAAAAAAAAAACCCTCCTGCAGCATATTTTTTCATTGCTGAATTGAAGTCTTGCTGAGGTGGCTAGAGGTCACTCTTTGCTGGAGATATTTGGAAGAATTTTTCATGAAGAGTAACTAAGTTCAATGATTTGAACTAGAGGTGTCATATCCCTTAATTATCTTCACTTGGAAGTTTCTCTTTTTTGTGATCAAAACCTCTGTGGAGTAATTTCCTCAAAATTTACTTCTTACTGAAAGATCCTGAAAGATCATTCCAGCAGAAGCAAAGGCTTGAAGGAGGAAATGCTTGCACCTTCACTACTGGCTTTGGAAACACATTCTTTTGGGGAAATATTTGTATTTTTCATAAATTCACTTGTAGGTTAGCATGTCAAAAAAAAAAAAAAAAAAAATCAGTCTTAACTGAAAATTAAGAAAGTAGAAATAACCTGAAATTACATTTCAGAGAACAAAAGTGTTTAACAGCCTTGTCTTGCATCCTTAAACCTTATCAAATACAATCTCATTTTAGATGTCTAAGTGCAGGCTCATCTTCCAGTAAGTATTAAATCATGTTATATTTTGCAACTTTGCCAAAAGTTTACCTTTAATCTTAAGTGGAATTCATTCTGATGACTAATTGTAGATTCATAATAATTTTTCTTGGGCAATGTTTGGATAAACTTGAGATACCAAATATTCATTTGTTTTACTCAGTGTTCTCATGTTGTTTCAGTTCTGTCATGGAATCAGAGAGAAAACCACAATTTATAAAGATTTATTTTTATATAAAAATCATCATGGAGATAATTGAATAGATTTAAGCTACTTAACACTACAGGAATATACTTTTAAACCATATTTTAGATATTATAAATATGCATCATTTAGTTATCTTTTGCAGGTTTTTTAACTAATTCCTGTGAAAGTTTCATTTTGTTATGCTGGAATTTTAAGTTAGTACTGAAGTGCTAGCTGTCTGATGTGGCAGTTCTAAACACTACCCTCCCTCACAAGAAGATCAAGAGAAGACCGGTGGTTGCCAAATGCTTCATCCACAGATGAGACTATGTGCTCCATTTTGGCAGTACAAATGGAACTTGTTAACAAGACTCTCTTCTCTTCCACTCCTGTGGTCAAACTATGTCTAAAAAGCACTTCAAAAATCCGTGGAAGTACTCAGAGATATCACTAGAGCTATTGTCTGTAGTGACATAAATTTTTCAACTTCATTTCAGTGACTAACTGTGCAGGGTTTGAGAAGTGAAAAAGAAACAGGAATATAGGCCAATGATGGAGAATGACAGTGGCAGTGGAGTTCCAGTCAATGTTACCATTTTTGATTTTCATATTTTATTCTGTCTTGTCTGGTTCATTCCTCGAAGTTGTAAATATAAATAATAAAAGTGGAAAAGGGCAATTTATTACATGCAGAATATGTTTTTGTCTATTATGTATCAAAGGTATTTTTGGTTCTGTCTGATTTGTCTTTGATGTTTCTTTTCTTTAATAATTACATTTCAGTCCTGTTCAGGTTATAGCTTTTAATTTAAAAGTTTATGTTGTACAGTGCTTGGCATTAGTTATTGCAAATATTTTGCTTCTTCCCTCATAACTAGCTTGATGAGCAAACTACAACTAGCAGTCTGTACACTTAGAGAAGATCATATCAGCTAACTTCAGATAGTTAAATTTTATCTAATCTTAGACTGCATAGTCCAATAGGCTCATGTTACTCATCCATTCTTGTGTGCAATACAGGTGAACTCTTTCTGGACAACTAGCCTTCAGACAGATTAATTTCTATTTTAATTTTATAAGTTCTGTGCCTATCTTTGAGCTCAGGTATTTTTGACAATCATTTAGTTATTAGAGATAGAGAGTATTTTTTAATGCAACTAATATAGTACAGACTGATTTAGTGGACTATAATTTTCCCTCTTTTAAAGGAAATAAAGGTCTTATGAGTAATTTTTCTTTTCAGATATAAAGAAATTTTATGTTGATAGAGAAGTGCTATTACTTCCACATTAGTCATAATTGTCAGGGGAAGAAGATTACATTTAATTTTTTTTTTTTTAATTCACAACATCTCAGAAAACCTAAAATATTTTCAGGATATCAAGTGAAAAAAGAAAAAATCTACTTTTATTTTTTAAGTTAAAAAGGACAAGCACAAACAGGTTGGGTTTTTTTTTTATATATATATATATATACAATAAAATACTTTCAAAAATAGAATAATTCAAAAAACCCTTAAAAATAGAATAATTCAATAAGTCACATCTCTATTTCTAAGAAATCTACTTGAATAAAGACATATATATGTCAGAGAAATCATATCCTGTAATGTTGCAAATGTGCATTAGAAGAATTTTCTTCATTTCAGTTCTCAAATTCAAATGCTAGGTACTAAGAGATAATGGCAAGACATACAAATTCAAATTGTCTAAAGTCCTGTCACAGGAGACAGCTATTACATCTGTGATCAGAACCATTTGGCAATTTCAAACAGCTCTAAATGTATCTACCAAATGTGTGATGTGATTCATTGTCTTATGTCCCCGGTGCCTATAGTGATGGCATTTTTTACATCACAATTGTAAATATTAAAGGTTTCTGTCAATAAATTACATGAGTAAGACAACACTCTATTTTGACAAAGTTACATTAACTATGAATTGACCTACATTCATATTAAAATATAGGAGCATTCTAGCACTCTAACACTGGCATGGAAAGGAATGCATTAGGGAGAAAGTTGAGCCCCATAGATGCTCAGAAAGCTGCGTGTGGTGAAGAAGTTCTTTACTAAAGAGAGACTGGATTATTTTTTTAAAATTTGCAGATGAAACATTTATTCCCTGAATACTCTCAATGATGTGAGGTTATTTAACAAGGAAGATAGCTGAGGCATTAACAGTAGAGCCACATACCAATATTTCTATAGATACAGATATAGATGATATAGATGATATAGATATAGGTATCGATATAGATATAGGTACAGAAATAGAGATAGAGATAGAGATATATAGATATAGATATGGATATAGGTAGATATAGATATAGATATAGATAGGTACAGATATAGATACTGGTCTTCAGCAGAAACAGAAGATCACATGGGCAAAATATCTCTATTTCCAAAATAGAGTAGTTTCATTTGCCATTTGATGGTCTTAAGTTCTTTGATATATAAGTTTTACGTGGTTTTCTACATTTTTTAAGTTGATTTTGTAGTTAATTATTTGTTTTCTTGCTCTTTTCAGAAAAAAGAACATTAAAATACTTTATATAAAATAAGTAGTCCTGCCTCATCATTTAAATATTTTTCTAACATGAATGCTGTTTCCTCTTTCTAAGGCACTTACCATCTAAAGTAAAATTTTGCTACACTTTGCAGGTCTACTGTCTTGAAAAAATTAGGAATTAATAAATTTGACTCAAGCTTTTACTTACAGTTCTGTGTTATTCACATTTTAACCCCCTGACCATTATAAAGATAGTTTCTAGAAAAGGAATTATTTGGAAATTGAGGAATGCACTGTGCATCAGTTCATGAACCTTATTCATCCATGTAAAGAACAGCATAGACTAGGACTGAAAGCCTGAGGGTAGAAACTCTGATGTGGATGCAACAAGCTCAAAGACAGCACAACTGATTTATTGTATGCCTGAAGATTATATGTGATAGTCATAAAGATAAACAAGCCTGATATGACTAAATAAGAGTCTTGATTTAACTTTACTTCTAAAAATCTTTCTGAGGGAATTAATAGCTGATATTTTATATTTGCTAAGATATCTGCATAAGAACTAGATAAATACTCAGTGTGTTCAACAGCAGCCAGTAAAAAGTCATGTATTGAGGATGACATTGTTTGAATGACATTTTTTTATTCCATACAGGCAAAAGCAAATGTTTCTCTTATGTCTTACAAAATCAGACATTCTGAGATCATATTTCTTTTTTTTTTTCAAATCATGTACCAACAAAATGGTCATCCATGTTAGTCAATATTATTCACATTTTGTCTTAATGCATGGGCCTGCCCTGCCCATGGCAGTGACTGGCAACTCTTGGCAGTGAATGGGTATCCACCATCAAGAGGCAATGGGCACCAAAAAGGTTTCATGTAGTGCACATGGATGCAGCAAGTCTGTACCCATAAAATACCACAAAATTTTACAGATTCAACATATAGGCTCTTTGAGCTATGTCTCTAATAAATCAAGCAGACCTGGGGAACATTACCAGCAGCAGAATTCAGAGTCCTAAGGTCACACATTTCAGGGCACAGTATATTTTAATACAGCAGTTATAAGTATTTTGAAAAATCAAGTAATGGTTAAGGGTGGAAGGTTGCTCATGCACCTTGTGTTACTAGATTTCCCTTGGATTTGATAGATGTCCACTGAATTTAATAACTTATCAGGAAGATTCTTTAACTTTTATCCTCTTTTTGCTGTTCCTTTGGCTTAATTGACTTACAGTCACACTGATGTTTAGTGCCATGGGAAATGACCCAGGGCAACTAAGACAAATGATATGAGTGAGAGGTAAGACAAAAGACCTACAGAGGACATGTTTTCTGCCATAACCAATTTCTCATGAAAATTATTCAATGAATTTGCCTTGAAACAAATAATTTTAATGCATTAGGTGTTAATTCTTGAGCGGAACAGAGAGACTGTACCTATTTTTAAAGAATTAATGTTTTTTTTAATATCTAAAAAATCTGGAAATTTGTCTTCATCTGTTAAGGGTTTCTATGTCAGCTGTCTGTACAGCTTCTTCTCTAAAAAGTCACTGATTACTTTAGGGAAGGATCACTGCAAGTATAAATAATAATATCCATAAACCCCAGTAAATTTAGCCAAAGTTAAAGACGCTTATTTTTCAGAATAGGAAAGCTAAAGAAAGGAATTTGATGATGCTGCAACATTTATTACCTTAGAAATGTTAAATTATTCAATAATTAAATATTGTTAAACCCTTCATGTTTTAGAATCAATAACCTTTGGTGTCTTACTATCTTGCATCCCCAGTCTCTGTGTAAAATATTCCAAACTGAATCTTATTCAATTTTCCTATTATGCTTCACCTATGTTGTAAGCAATAGAGTGATTTTGGCCATCAAACTCTGTTAAAGTTGCATTTTTACAAATTCATTTTAAAACCTGTTTTATTGCCAGTACCTTTGATAATGATTCTTTAAGCAACCTAGCCCCTTCTTTGTGGAATCCTTTTACTTGGATTGTCACATTTATGAAAATAAGGAAAGAAAGGTACATTTAATGCTTCAGTAGAATAGAATTAAATATACAGTTCGACAAATGGTATACTAACAGTATTTCCTAACAGAATTATTTACATACATCATTATTACTGGCAAAGTACTTTTCTATTAAATGATTGACATTTATACAAGACAATCAGTATTGAGTTCAAGTATTTTGGAACAATGGAAATTAACACATTCTTGGCTAAACAAATTGTTTTCTATGTCAGAGTAGATGTCTAATTTAAAATGTTAGAAGTTGCTGAAACATTTGGAAAAAAATATAGAAAATATAATGCTGTATCAAAATGCTTTAAAAGTTATGATCCTTTGTGGCCCAGGTTATTCCCAGCTGTACAAGCTGGAAAAAAATGCCAATGTGATGTTATGTATCCCCTGCTGAAATGAGCTGTCAAGCACACATCAGGGTACAGCAGATGTTAAAGACCACTGTGCTTCAAATGTCAAAGAAATTCAACCTTTGCTACAGTTTGAAACCATCTGTTGACATCCAAGTAGGATGCTGCATGTCAAGTGAGCTACATTTCTCCTTTGTAGATTAAGACTTTGGTCTCTGTTCTGTCCTCACTTATTGTGAATCTTGGGTTTAAGCTTAATTTAGGTAAGATCTACTACAAGTTGCACTTTAACATCCTAAAGTCATGTGCATCTTCAGGTGATGGAGAATTCTTCAGGAGAATTCTTCAGGTGCAAGGAGGAATATAAAAGAAAAAGAATCCCCACACAAATGTTTAACCTGCACATACACCCTCTATTTGAAAAGGAAGCCTTATAGAAAACATACCTGCATAAGGTAATTGATAATAAACAGAAAAAAAAAATCTATAAAGACAAAATCTAACATACATTAGGCAAACATCTATGATTTTAAACTCTTGACTGTAATAAAAGTACTCTAGTGAATCATTAATATGCTTACGAGTAAAAAAAAAAAAGACAGTTACATAGAATTCAGAGTTAAATTCATTCGTAAGTATCTACAGCTAGATGTTAAAATATGTGCAAAATATAACAAACTTTATGCATACAGATGTCAAGGTCATGCTACAGCAAATATAAAATATGATTGCTAAATTATGCATCCAGTGCCCAGAGAGTTGCATTCAAATCTGGATTTGTCTGTAGGAGTTTCAGAAATAGCCACTGAGCTCAAATGTGTCTGTGGAATATTGTGCTGAGAATACCAAAGCAGTCAAAACACACACAGAAAAAAAGGAAATAAAAAGTAAAACATAAAATAAAAATAAGCACACCACTAAATAGGAATATGCAAATGAGGGGAAAAAACCCCAAACCAAGACTCTTAATAGTCCTATGTCTACAAGTAATTTCGAAAAAATCTAAATAGTAGTTTCACTTGGTAAAGTGTTTTAATTATTTAAAATAATAATAATGTTTTCCGTATTTAAAAATATAGAAGTCTAGAGCCATATATAAATAGATCACTTATAAATTCTTATTTGAAGGACAGAATTCCACAGCATTTAATTTTTTAACTATGGATGAGACGAGCTTCGTTATCTAATTCTTAACAAATTGAAACAAAATCAAACCAAAACCCCAGAAAGTTGTATTTCTAATCAAGACTTTGAGAAATACTTTATATATGCAGTGAAGTAGACTAACTAATATAACAAAGTAACCAGCAGGAAGAAGATTGTGTAGAATATATTCTTTTACTAGAAATAAGTGAAAGTACAGTCTGTATGGGACATTACATGACTCAAGAAACAGAATGAGCTTACTGGTCTGCAAACTTAAAACATAGCTGAAAACTTCTGCCTGTTAAAACATTTACAAGCAAGTTTGTACATAAAGGTTAATATATTTCTGAAGGCCTTAAAAAGTAGTTCATTTAAAAGATCCTGAAGAAAATATTACATTTCTGACACCTTAGCTACTTCTTTCTACCCGTACTTCCAGGGCTTGTATAAAATAGTGCTTATAACTACAGAAAAAGTCTGGCCAGTATCCTCAGATCTCAGAGATATGCAAAAGAATGATAACTAATAACCATGGCAAATTTATCCAGATAGACAAACTAATTTAAACATTTTAAAATGCATTTCAGACAGTTTCAGTGGAACATCTTGCCATTTTCCAGTCCATTATGGAGAAAAGTGGCTCCAGTGTAGGACAAGATATGCTTAAATTCTCTCCTGACTCATTAAACAACTTGAAGAACAAATTAATTTCTGTTATTGTTCATACTGTAATATCAACTTAACAAAATAACAACTATGTTTATGCAATTTTTAAGTTAGCAAGACGAAAGTCTTCATAGCATTCCTGGTTATGGGCCTCATTATTATCTCTGTTGCAATGAAACAAATTGTTCAATATATTAATTATTCAAATATCATGAGATTACTGCAGCTCAATATGGACAAAACATCTGTCACTACAGAAGAATTGTTTTAACCTCTTAAATGGTGATAGAAAGTCTGCCAGTTTTCCTGGACACATTGTTTTTAATTGTTTAATTCCAGATAGGGAATTGTTCTGTACTACATAGATCAGGTGTTGTTTTAATCATGGGAAAGTGAAATATACACTTTTCTTTGAACATCACAAACATACAAGCACACTCATTTACCTGAGAATACTTCAGAGTCTAGAGTCCAAAACAGTTGGTCTTGATGGTGTTCTCCAGACCTAAATACTGGGAAAAGACTGTCACAAAAATTACTGCAATGTTCTATTTTTGACACAAGAAATATTGAAGAATCACATGGAAGCTGGACAGTCTCATAAGAAACATATATTCATTTATAAAGTTCCAGTATTTTCTCTGAAAGTTTGTTATTGCCAAACACAACTGATCCTAAAATATTCATTTTTCATATCCAAAATTTGATATGGGTCCAAATAGTTACAAAATTGGATCATATTTAGGCACAAAATCTGTGATGCTAATATTTGCTTTTGTCATAAGTTGCTCATATGAACTTAGTCTATGATGAGTTTTGCAAATGTCAGCAGCAGACTGGAACTTGGAACAGGTTTTTCAAATTAAAATACGTACTAGATAAAGCTAGTGCTCCTTCATAATGAAACATTATCGGGCATTGAGTCTTCTATGACAGATGAAATTATGACTCAGTTTAGAATTGCACTGAGGGTATTGGTGCTTTTATGGATTTCTCTTCCCCTGCTAGCATTTTGGAAAGGCAGCCTTGAAAAAAAATCTGCACATTAGCCTTTCTTTCTTGAGGACATTTGTGAAGCTGTAATAAACCCTTTCCTGTCAATCAGACACTCATTTCATCTTCTCATAAGATCAATTTTCTGGTTAGACATAGTGACTCTGCTAGTCTGCTTGGGGATTTGAGAAGATTGATTCACTTCTCAAAGTGCTTTAGGCATAGTGATTTCTTTCACCTTCCCTATCTGTGCTGAGTAGGTCAGGAGATTCTAAGTTCACAGAACTTAATTCATTGCATGGATTAATCTACTGTTGACTATAATGTATAAACACGTATCTACAAATGAAAAGAATTTTGGAAATTATTTAAAAATTAGAAAAAAAGAAAACAACCCCAAACCATTGATTGAATGCCTGATACATATTTCTGTAAAAAAAACAACCAAACAACAACAACAACAACAAAAACCTCAACAATATAATCAGATTGAAATCTGGCTGAATTTTCCTGTACTTAAGTATAAACAAATTATGTAACAAAATTTTCAGAAGATGTAACCTAATTTGATGCCAATATTAAAATTCATGTTATTTTTAATACCATACAGTTTCTCACTTCATCCAGATAAATTTATATATATATTTTTTAAAGTAAAAAAATTAACCAATAAACTGACAAAACCATTGCTGTAACATACTGCCCTATTTCCCACTGAGTCACTCAAGAGCAACAAACAGAAGTTAGCAGTCTTGTACAAGGAATGGAATACCTTATAAAGTAACCAGACAAGGAAAATGTGAACAAATTGCAAACAGCTGGAATTAAAAGACCTGCATCCTCAGATTTGCAGTATATGAGCTTGATTCTCCTCGTGTTCCATGGACATCTGGTCAATAGAATGATAGCATCTTCTCAGTGTGTACATATTTCTGCTTAATTTCATGCTGTTCTGTGGATTTTAAAACATTTGTGCATATAAATTTATATACAAAAAATATTTGTAATAGAGAATAAAATTTGTCAGTGGATTGGGCTACTAAGACTTATCACCAAATGATTTTAGACAAAATAATTACCTGTATTATACAAATTAATTTCACATCTTTCCTAAATGAGTTAAATCAACAAATCTGATACCTCAATTAAGCCAAGTTGTCTATATATGACCATGTACCTCCTTGGTCAGGATTCAAGTACACAAAAATTTTCATTGTCTGAAGATCCTTTTTTTTTTCTCTTCAAAATGTTCTCATTTAAGTCTGTCAAGTCAGGTCTGTCAACTATTCTCATTTAACTCTGTCAAAAAAAAAAAAAAAAAAAAAAAGCTGTTCTTAGCTCCATGCATCCCTGAATTGGATTTCTCTACTCTGACATTCAGTTAAAAGACCAGTTGAGGAAAATGTTGTATGTGCCTTTAGGTAGAATAGTTCATCCACGGACTCTTCAGATATGAATGCACTGGGGAGATGGGGAAATATATAGCTCCAAACATATATCATGCAATCCAATAATGTAGATCTCCCAAAGCAAACAATAACACTCAGGAAGATGAATTGAATTTTGAAGAGGATACTCTGGTGGATTTTAAATACTCATGCATTTGCCTCCAGAGCAATTTACTCTGCTTCTTCCTTACTCTCAGTCTGAAGGTATCTAGCCTGAAAAAACAAATATAAGACTAAGTGTTTCTTAGTTTTTTTTAGTTTTTTGTTGTTTTGTTTTGTTTTGGTTTTTTAATTTTAATTTCTAAATGTTTTAAAATGCCTTTTTTTCAAAAGTTTCTTTGTGTGTATTTTGTCTACTGGTGGCTCAGTAGTTTGTGCCTTCAAACCACAGAATGAAAAATATTTTCATTTAGCCAGTTTTTTTCAAAACAGATGTTTATGAGAAATAAAATGAGTCCCTCCCATATGTATTAGACGCATGAATAGAACGAGCAGAAGATAGAAAATTACTTTGCAAATTCTAAACAACTGAATGGGAAGAAACAAAAATAAAGAAGCATGTAGATGCACTGTGCTTCTATTCTTAGATCCATAAAGAATTTCTAAGCACCAACAATCCATGAGGAAAACACTGTAAAAACATGAGTTTTATGAGGCTTCATTGGACTATCAAGTCATTTGTAGAAACTACATTGGCTTAAAAGTTAAAAATATACTACTTTCTCATAAAAATGTAGATTGTTAATGGAGTTTTCTACCCTGTAATCTAGAAGAATATAATAAATAAAGACATAAATAAATGTGATTCTGCTTATTAATGAAGTATTTAATGTGATTTTGTTTGGCTGTAAGACGTTTTTTTCCTGAACGATTATTCAGAAAAATTGCATTGCTACAAACAAGGAAGAAAAAAATAGAATATGCCCATGTTTTCCTGTTTTCCACGATTTGGGGAAAAAAAAAAAAAAAAAAGCTCAATTGACTTTTGAAAAAAAGACAAGTTCAAATTGACAGCAGTTTGTTAGCTCTGCTACACAACATAGCATAGAATGTTTTGTAACATTGGTAAGATATGTAAGATATTTTGTACATTTTGTAACATATGGTAAGATATGTTACCATGAACTTTATTTTTCAGTATGCAACATATTTTTTCAATCTAGTTCTTGGTCTTCTTAGATAAAAGGCCTCAATCAGGACAATAACATAAATGAAAACACCTTGCAATAATCTCTTCAAAAATAAATAACAGATTGGATGGGAAAAACTGTTTGGCATCACATAGGTACTGAATATGTTGGTACATTTAGGACTCTATTATTTTGAAGAAATGATCTAAAAAACAGTTAAAGAAAAACATCTTGCCCATGAAGTTAATTTTCTGACAAAATATAACCTAATATCTAATATTAAAGGCATAGAAATGCTTCATATTAAATTTATGTCCCAAATAAATGCTTTGTGTTTTTCAAATGTGGTACAAAATTGTGTGTGCTTACAAGCAAAATTAATTATGATTTATTACATTTTTGAATTTATATTTTAGTTATGCAGGCTACGTATAATGCAAATTCTTTATAACTTCTGTAACTAGGAAAGTACATATAAGCAGTTTCCACAACAATTCAGATTTTTATTATCTAAGGTAAGAAATTATTGCACTTGCTCTCTGTTGAGTATGGTGCACTACTTTTCTTCAATGTTGTGACATAGAAAAACATGGATTTCTTGGAATTCACTCAGTTTAGATCTTCATATTCAATCCTAGATGACAAAACAAAAATTACATTTTCTGTGTGATTTCAATTTTTTTCTTTAATGCCTTCCCATATTTCTTTAAATTCTTTTATTGAATTATTCATATATATATTTTATTTTGTCTTTATGGTATTAATTCAAAATTCTTTATTTTTTTTTATTCATTGTGAGAGAAAGATAATCTTATTATTTTGTCTTTTGTTAAATGAAGTTTTGCTTATGTTGAAAAGCCTGTAAGAAAAGCCTTTAGGAATGTTTATATTATCCACAAATCTTTTAAAGAGTCTGGTGTTGCATAAAGAAATCTTTGGGTAGCACTCCTCACTACAGTATCCCATTTTCCATACCTTAAAACTATTTTTGGACAGTAGTAATTGCAACTCTAACTTTTCATTTCAAAGATGTATCTTAAGTTGTTTTTGAAAAAAGCAATAGTTCAGCGATTTCAGAAGATACAACTGTCCAAGATGAATTGCCTTCCAAATAGGAAAAGATCTATAACATTTCCAGATAGGCTAAGATATGTGGCTAAACCTAAAAAAAAAAAAAAAAAAAAAAATCAGAGCTCAGTTAGAGCTTTTCCTTATAAGGTTTTCTAATATTTTGTCTTCAACCAGCCTCCAGTATAAGACTACTTCAGCTAAGCAGGACAGGACATAAGTAAAACATAAGTTCTGGGTTTCATCTTTGCAAAACGTTAAAACAATTTACCTGAGATTAATAAGTTTTACAAAATTTAAGGGAAAAGAACTGTAAGGAGAACCTGTCCATTATACTTGCTTATTGTGATTAGTAAAGTAAGAGTTTGACATTGCATAAGGCTATTTTAATGTTTCAATTTTAACCTTTTAGAAGACTTTTGTGGTTTTACACTGGCAAAACACCAGACATCCACAAAAGCCACTCGCTCAACCTTTCCTGCCGCAGCTGGGCAGAGGAGAGGAAAAAACTAACAAAGGGTTCAGGACTTGAGATAAAGATAAGAGGAAAACACTTCAAGGGCAAAACAGGCTCAAATTACAGGTACAAAGTGAATTCATTGCTAACAAAATCAGAGGAGGGTAATGAGAAATAAAATAAGTCCTTAAAACCACCTTTTCTTCCCCCAACTCCTCCCTTCTTCCCACTGACAGTGCAGGAGACAGGGCATGGGCGTTTGGTCATTTCATTACCCAAGGTTTTCTTCCATTGATCTGGGAGAGGAGTCCTTCCCCTATGAGGCTGTGAGGGTTCCTTCCATGTGAGACCGTTCTCCATGAACGTCTCTGGCATGAGTCCATCATCATGAGCAGAGCCCTCCCAAAACTGCTGCAATGTGAGTCCCTCCCACAGGCACACAGCCCTCCCAAAACTGCTGTGGCATGGGTCACTCTTCCACAGGGTGCAGTCCTCCAAGAAAAGGCTGTTCCAGCCTGGAAGAGGGGCCTCTCTCTGTCAAGTCTTCCACTGGATCCCAGCCTCCTCCAGGCATCCATCTGCTCTAGTATCGGTACCTCCCCCATGGGGTGCGGGTGGATCTTTACATCCCCTATGGATCCTCATGGGCTGTGGATGGATCTCTGCATCCCCCATGGATCCCCAAGGCTGCAGGGACTCAGCTGCCCCACCAGGGTCTCACCATGGGCTGCAGAGGAATCTCGGCTCCAGTGCCTGGAGCACCTCCTGTCCTCCTTCTCCACTGACCTTGGCATCTCCATGTTGTTTCCTTCTCACCTCCTCCTCTTCTCTGGCTAGGAAAAACTGTGCAACAACCTTTGTTTTGATTTCCCCTTAAATCTGCTATCACAGAGGCATTGCCAGCCTTTCTCCTTGGCCCAGCCTTGGCCAGAAGCCAAGATGTCCATCTTCAGAGCCATCAGGGATTGGTTCTGCAGGACTTGGTGGAAACTTCCAGCAGCTCCTCACAGAAGCCACCCCTGTGGCCACCCCTACCAAAAACCAGACCATGTAAAACCAGTGCAAAGACTAATATATATATATATATCAGTATATATAATTCACTTATATGTATTAATATATATATATTAATGTATATATGTATACATCACGGTTTTTTTTTCTAAATTTCTAAATCATTCTGATTAAGACAGATGGTTGAGATTCAAAGAAAAAAATTTTGTTGACAGTAAATTTTTTTCAGTATCAAATAGCATTTCATTTCAAACACTGTGTAGTGTACTTGCTTCCTAATTTAGATCAAATAATCAAATATTGAACACTCATTTCAGGTGTGGTGCTTCATCTTATTATGGATCATGAGAGGGGAAAATAACCTATATAAAGTGAATTCTGAGATTATTCCTTTAAAACTCTGAAGTAGTGGCTGGTTTTGAGTTAGGGAAGGAAATATTAAACTGCAGGTTCTGGGAGATAGAAAGAAGAGAAGAAACATGTTCTCATATATAATGCCTTATAAAAGAAGTAATTGATGTGAAGGAAAGCAATACCAGAGAGATTCACTCAATTTTTTGTCTTGGGTGGGAGTTATCCCAGGTAGGTCCCTAGAAATATTGTTAAATATATTTCCCTCTGCAAAGAAATATCTCCCTTTTGTGAGTATTCAATAGTTTTAGTAGTCGTGCACTGAACATTCTGAATAAGATTAATCTGCCACTGATTCATATCCTCCCCTAGGGAAATTCATGGCAATAAGTGGATTTGATTGAAAATATTATTTGCTGAAGAGGATCAAGAAGTATGGATAGGGAAGAGCGGGAAAAGAAGCTGAAGAAACAGTGGGATGAGAAAGCGACAAAAGTTGACTGGAGAAGGGGAGAAATGAGTACAGTGTGAAGGAATGACAAGGAGAAAATATTGCTCACATTTAATTTTAAACTAGTAGTGTTGATCAGAAAGAATTATTTCTTTTACTTTATTTTATAAAAATTGCATACACTTGTATGTACATACGAAACTGTAATTCCATTTGGGACTACTTGTGACATTAACAAATCATTTGAACAGAGTTCTTGAGGTTTATCATTATGTCACCAGCATCCTCAGGGAAATTACTTATACTGTGTGTGCAGTTTCGTGTACATAATTCTTTATATTTATCAAATTACATGGCACTCTATAGTACACTTTGTAACTTATAGTCATATTTTAAGTCTAGAAGGCACATATAGTCTTTTAAGAAAACATGCATATTCCTTTAGCACAATGTTTCGTATAACCATTCCCTTAAAGGCTCTTAATATGTTTGTAAGTCATTTTGTGAAATGAATATTTAATAATACTCTTGCATCTAGCAATTATTTTATGTAATAAGTATTTATGATCAAACTGTAAATGAACTTTTGCTTAAATTTTCCTAAGGACTTTTAAGAAGATATGTTGATATTTTCAGCATGAACTGATATTCTGTGTGGGACCATCAAAAGCCTTTATATTTTGTGTGACATTTTAAAACTTTAAGAGAGACATAAGACAGCATTTTGCAGGTTTGGGGTTTTTTCTCTTTTCTTTTCTTTTCTTTTCTTTTCTTTTCTTTTCTTTTCTTTTCTTTTC
>CM031857.1:61255662-61410197 GCA_018697195.1 Certhia americana | reverse complement strand
TCTTTTCTTTTCTTTTCTTTTCTTTTCTTTTCTTTTCTTTTCTTTTCCACCTTCCTTTTCTCTTTCTTTCTCTTTCATTTCCTTTTTTCTCTTTCTTGTCTTTTTTCTTCCTTTCCTTATAAACTGGAGAACTCGTAGTCTCAGTCCTGTTCACAACAATAAACTCCTAATTGGAAGCAGATTCTTTAACCCTAAATTAACTATATTTATTGATCAATACGTAAATTTATATTGCATTGAAACAGATAATTGCTAGGTACAATTTATTTTACAATAAAACAAATGTCTAAAATAGACACTGTGACCTCAGCTATAGGTGTAGTTCATGATGAAAGTTACATAATATGAAAACCTCTAATTTTATGTCCAATAGACTTTAAAAGATATATGAATACCAAATGTATCTTATGTAATAATAGATTACATTTTAATAAGAAGTTTAAAAGGATGTAAAATGGGTTCGTTCATGGAAATGAGTTGACAATTTCTCTCTACTTCTCATTAAACATGTTTTTGCCTGTCAGTTAACATCATAATAACTGACATGTTATTTTCACAATCTCAGAGAAGTTACTTCTTTTTCCTAGAATATTTCTTATCTTTCCAAAACACCTTTTGATATGTAATTTTTTTTTAAAAAAAAGAAATCAAGTGCAGGCTTTCAGAATTAAAAAATAATATTAATTTTTGTGCTGTAATTTTTGTTAATTTCACGAAATTATTTTTTTTCTGTGCAAAGGATTGTAACAACTGATCCTGCCCAAAGAGTTCAGATTTCAGATGATAGGACCTGAAACAAAACAAACTAGTTTATTACAAATAGAAGCATTTCTGTTAAATTCAGATGACCTCTTGATGGATAGCTGTGGATTCTTCCACAACAATAAAGCCGTATTTTTCCCAATCCTTTTTTCAGGGGTGTATCTGTCATCACTATAAATTGCAGCACCTCCTCACTTCTATGAAAGTTTTCACCAGTTTTGTTTAAATGGTACTGGAAAATGCAGTCAGGCATAGATCAGATAACGTCTGTGAGTTTGTAGAGAAGTCAGGACAAGAACCAAATATGGAGTCGCTTTGACTCATACCATTAATTATTTTTAAACTTCATAGTTGCTAAAAATGAGAGAAGGCTTCAACTCTCAGAGACGTATTTTGGAGCAGACCTTAAGAACATGTTTCTTTTGGGATATGTATGACAGCACATGCTCTTAACACGAGATTTGAGATACTGTTCTTGCTGAGATTTCTTAGAGAACCATGTAGGTTCATCACAGAGAGAGAAAACTGGTACAGACTCCTCCATATTGCTGAAAAGGAGCAGTATTTGGGTTAAACAATATTTAGGACTTTACTTGAATTTTGTTTCAAAGGAAATGAGGGTTTATTTCAGAATAATACTTGGAAATGTGCTAAACATGAAAGTTAAGCAGCAGAATTTGTGAACTGACAGGGAACAAACTTTTTTAAATATGTAGAACCCTAGTGGGTCGCTTTTAAATGCTTTTCTGTCTCTGCCATCTTTCCAGTGCTTTTAATCTCTCCTAGCTGTCATGGAATATTTTTCCGTTGCTACCTTATCTATCCAACAAGCATAGTTTTTGCAGGATAAAAGAAAGGCTGAACAAAATTGAAAACAATTTGAATAATATTTATTTGGGAAGATATGGGGGGGGGGGGGTTAGCAAATTGTTGACAGTGTATCCATATATAATCCATTGCTTCCATATGTAGAGAATCTCTTTACATGTCAATTAATACAGTGAGATGAAGGGTTCTGATCCCTGGCAACCTGTAAGAGAGGATAGAGGTTTGGGAGTAGAAGATGCTCATAAGAAGTCAGACTTCTCTAATGGAAAGACTGGAGAGACTGATGGACTAAAACCAGGCAATGGTTGGTATGTGGTTTGTGAAAAATGGCTGGTGTCCATTTCATTATTTATTTCTTTATTTATAATTAATTAATCAATTAATACATAAACATGTTGTTGCTTATTATTTGCACTGGTGAGGCTGCACCTTGAGTCCTGTGTCCAGTTCCAGGCCCCTTAATTAAAAAAAAAAAATCTTGAAATGATGAAGAGTTTGCAGAGAAGGTTAATCAAGCTGGTGAAGGGTCTAGAGAAGTCAGGCCTGTGGGGAGTGGCTGAAGAAGCTAAAGTTGTATAGCCTGGAGGAGAGGAGGCTGAGGGGAGACCATACCACTCTCTGCCTAAAAAGGAGGCTGTACCCAGGTGGTGTTGGCCTCTTTTCCCAGGCAACCAGTGACAGGTCATGAGGACATAAACTCAAGACTCAGGGAAGGTTGAAGGACATCCAGAAGAATCTTTTTCACTGAAAGGATGGTCAGGCATTGGAAAAGGCTGCCCAGAGAGGTTGTGGAGTCACCATCCCTGGAAGCATTGAAGAAACAACTGGACATGGTTTAGCTGACAAAGTGATGTTCAGTCAAAGTTTGGTCTTGATGATCTTAGAAGCCTTTTCCAACTTAAATAATTCTGTGTTTCTCTTATCTGAATTCCTAATGACACAAATAAAGCTACTTTTGTGTAACAATTATCCTGTAACATAAAATTTAAGTAATCTAAAACTATGCCCCATGCATGCACTAATTATAGTTCAGTAATGAATTTTAACAATAATGATTCAAAGATTTTTTTTATTTGCAATACTACGAATTTATTTTTAAACTAGAGTCAGTTTAGCTGTCATTGCATAAAGCCTAAACGTACTTTCACAGTGCATCACTGAAACATAAGAAAAAACCCCAGAGTCAGAACATCTTCACTAATCATTGTAACAGAAAGAAATTACTAAAGCAAGTCTTAGCCAAACACAAGCTTTTGGTGGATGCTTGAGTTAAAACAGTTTATACCTTGAAAATAACAATATTACTATTATGCTGCATTGCCAGCTTATAAAATGGCATTTCCCTCTAGTATCTTCTAGACAATTTATCAAAGTTGCTGAACAATATAGGGTCTGAAATTCTTTCACATTATCCTGCTTTTTTTCCCATTTTTTCTCCTGCTTTACAGCACTGTTTAATTTGTTTGGTATTTGCATGATATTACTGAGATAATGTCACTTCTCTAAGATGAAATGTATTAGTGTATACTGTCAGACTGCAACAAGACTTTTATTATCTAATTTAGGATGTAAAAGCCTTTTTCTGTGAATAAATATATAGCCCCCCTGTGCTAAGGAACAAGGTCACATCTACCAATGGAATAACTAACTACCACAGAAAAATTCAGCCAAAAAAGTAAAATGTAAATTTTACTGGAAAATAACTGGAAAGATAATTAACTTAATAAATTTCATCTGCAAGTGTATGCATACATTAACATTTTGAAAATTACAGAGGTAATAAAAATACAGCAAATACCATTCCCAAATGTAACAACAATCCAAGCTTTATTTGATAATTATATTTTAACTACTGGGAATAAAATTATATTCTTGTAGGAAAGAAGACTTTCTAAGGTATTTTAATTTTTAATTTACTTTTCATTTCAAATGTGGGATAACAATAATTTTGCTACCTTCACTAAAATAGAATAAAGCTACAAAGCTCAGGCTTTTTTAGTAGATCAGCATTTTTACCTTTTTTAAGGTTGCAAAGGAAGAATTAAAATATATCCTCAACATGAAATTCCACTGAAAGTAGGAGAACCAGACATATATTTTTTATCTTTTATAGACTGGGACAGATGAAATCTCCAGTGGTTGTGCCAAACCTGAGGCCATGTCCAAACCAAATTCCAGAGAAAGAAAGACATAGATATTTTCTCATATGGCAGGTTGTGCAGGGATAATTTTCTGGGGATTAAATAGACTGTATTCAGAATTGCCTTTATCTAGGTAATTCATTACTGTTCTTAAATCATCTCTGACATAGCAGATTGAGATTTTAGATTGAAAGGTGTGGATCTCAAAAGCAGACTCAGAAAATGAAGATAAATCTACCAGACCAGTCATTTGCATAACATTATATGTTTGATTTCCAAAATAGTATATTTTATGGCTACTTTCTGTTATCTGTTGACATGAAAATATATGAATCAAAGAAAATACTAATTTGCCAAGAACTGTAATTGAATTGAAATGGCCTTCTGTGACCTTTCCTTTATTCCATTCCATAAGAATGCTGAAATTTTCATGCAGATGTCAGCATATGTTAAATATATGCAATTGAATTAAGCAAGAAACTTCTTTTATTTTTCAGTATGATTGCTTTTAGCAAAATATTCTAAAGAAAACATCTTTCTTAAGATTCTTCAAAGGTTTAATAGTAGAGGGAATACCTATGAGATTAATTATCCTTCTTCCTGACCCTTAACTACCTTTCATTTTTCAAGTGTCATACCCAGTCTTAGTCACTTTACAGTTATTCCTTATTTGAAAGACAACATTGTCCATTCCTATGACTAAAATTTTCTTACAATAAGCTTGTGTCATTCTTTAACTCAGTTCTCATAATTATCTGAAATGAGAATCATTACAAAAAAATACAGATTAATTATATATAAACATATATATTTTTTGTCAGTTTTACTGACTGACAGCTGACTCTTGCCATGACATGCAACAGGTCCATGGCATTGGAGAGTGTCCACAGAAAGTTTGGAAGTGAAAAAAATAGTACTTCAGCTGATTTTCTTTCAGTCTCCATATACAAGAGATGGAGATTTGTTCTTCAGTGGTTGGTTCTGTATGTAGATCCACTAAAGATATCTGGTTTAATAGCTTTAACGTGATACATATGATTCCATTTTACCTCTTTATTACTTTTGTTCCAAGGGAAACTATGCTGAAAACAGTATAGAAGGATCACTTAATAGAAAATGTAGTCATTTTACTGTATTTGCTATAAGATTAATATAACCCAACTTAGTTTTCCTTTTTCCTGAAAAAATTCATTATTAAACGTAACTATTCTTGAATCTCATACATGTGAGATGCTAAGAGGAACAGTTGCATGCAAATAAACTCATCCATCATATTTTTTCACCTCTATTTCATAGCCTTTTGGAGTAGAAATGTAGAAAAAGAAAGGCTACAGAATTCTTAGGAAATATTGGGTTGGTATTATGGAACACAATGCCAAAAGTATGCCAATAACCAAAATCTACTTCAGCTGATTTTCAGAGGAAGAGATACTCTCACAGGAAATAGTGTATTTGAGAGATGTCAGAGCACAGATGAAGAATAGATGGATTAAAGTCTGAAATTGTTCAAATTGTTCAAACACAAAAGTGTTTTGAAGAGATACATGCTGGGTGGGAGAAGCTAAAAACCAAACACATTGACCCCAAAGCCTGGGCAATCAAACAACAATCACAAGGATCTTGATCCTTGCACCTTACAGAAAAGAATTTCTGTTGCAGTAGCAAAGAATTTGTAAAGGCAACAAATCATGATTTTTTAATGCTGGGTTAAAGAAATTTTTCTTTCATCTTAACAAAAGAAGAGTTTATTTTAAGATGTGGGGCTTTTCCATGTTATTAACAAATTATGATGAAGTCCCACAATGCTATGGCTCCTGGAGTGTCAAATCACATACTGACACTGTTTGACCCCACTGCTTGGAGGGTTCTACAGATATTGGAGAATAGGCACATTATGCTATGAATATCAAAAACCACGCTGTGGATGACAATTTTTCCTTTTTTCCTAAAATAACTTTTATTTCCATTTTACTAAGAGCCTAATGTGTTTAAATCAGTCTTACTTGTAACAAAAGCGATCTGAATTGGGAAATTGGCTAGAAACACTAACAAAGGTGTCTTATCCTTTGCTTTACTCTGCTATAGCAGTTTCCATAGTCAGAAATACTGTTTGAAAGAGATGAATGGACATATTAACTGGACGTGAAAGACAGGTCAAGTCTACATTTCACAGCAAGAAACCACAAGAGTAGATAACATCCAAATGGAGAAAAAAGTCCCACAAAAATGTGACAAAAATGTGGCCATGATCTGCAGAACATCATGTTTAATTTTGTGCTTAAATGGTTGCAAAGAACTTTAGTGCAGCTGAAAAAGTAAAGTTATGCCATGCACGAATAAACACAGAACTGAGCCCTAAGTTAATAAATTAATAATAATTTAAAAAATCAATATGTGGGAACAACTAAAAAATTACAGAACAGTATTCTTACCCAACCTACAGTAAGGGTAGCCAGTTGCCACTAATTGAACAGATTTTTGTGGGTAATGTCTAAGATAATCTATGTCCTTAGGATAAGATACTAGCTCAGATTCACATGAAATCACGCAATCACCTTCTGTCTTACAATTTGATTCTACAAATAGGTAGAACGTGATTGCTGAGTCCCTACTTTGCAGAAGAATTCATTGTGTGTCTAATGCAGTTATGAATCAAAAATATTCAGTATATAGCCTTAGGCAAGAAGCTGATGGCATGCCAGAAGCAACACCTGCAGGGAACCATGAGCTTGTTAGTGCTGTTCTTTGGGTGAGTGATGTTAAACTGCTGACTGACCATCGCCATCTCTAGACAGTCTGCTGTTGAGTGAGACTGTGTCCTACAATTTATCTTCCACATTTTGTCTGATCTCATCTATAACACCTCGTCGTATTGATTCTGTCAAAATGATGATGGCAAATAGCATTCACCAGGAAACATTGCACGTGATTTTGCAAACATTACATGTTACTCTAAATTAATGGGAAATAATAGGAACTGCAAAAACTGCACAGGGGGATAAATCACTGCTGGTGAATCTGGCAGTAAAGCTGATTTTCTTCTTCCTCCCAAGCAGTGATGCACTTGTCTTTGCCATTGAAATATTGGCAAAAAAACTTTAAGAGATAGAAGGAAAAAATAACAAAAAAGCCTCTTTAAGTTATCCTGCTCCACTACTGGGAAAAAACAGCAAAAAATTGTGTCTCAGCAAAGAAAGAATCATTAGCAGAGGGTAGCAGTTATCACTAAAAAGATCTTTTGCTGAAGGGCTAAAACTACACAGTACAAAAAGAAATTTAAGTTCTCTGTGCCTTATCAGCTACAGTGCATCACCCCTGTCTGCTGCACCCTGTTTTTCAGCTCTATTCGGCAGCACAGCTGTTTAGTTTCTTTCTTTCTTTTCTTGTCATTTTCCTAACATGAAAGTAGACATTGTGATATCCCATGAGTTGCTGTCCTGCACAAGAGACTTTCTGAGGCTATGGTAGTTTATCTCATTTCAAATAATAAGTATGGACCTAAAGAATTCCTGTCCCATATGCCAACCTTTCCTTTTCCATACTTCAGATTTTTAAAAGCACTGCATTTCCCAATTAGTCTTTTTATACATTCTAAAAGTTGATTTCTCTTTCAGTGAAGAAAACGAACATCTATAGACATTTATAAATGTTCTCTTCTTGTAGAGCACAGTTATGAGAAAACTTGAGAGTTCTCTAATAGATTAAAATACTTTCAAACTTTAAGGAAAACGAATTACTTCCTCCCCTGTAAAAGAGCAGAACCACAGGAATGCTAGCACATGGCAGAAAGCATGTTGGCACATGAAAAGAAATAAAGCAAAACCAGAAAAAAAAATTTAAAAAAACAGAAAAAAGAAAGAAAAAAAGAGAAATTTCTAGGGGAAAGAGACAATGAGTATCAGATGTACAAATAATTTGATAAGGCAGGAATCATAAAATTATGGAATGATATGTGTTAGAAGAGGCCTTAGAGAATCTAGTTCCAAACAACTGCCATTGGCAGAGACTTATTCAACTAGACCAGGTTGATCCAGGTCCCATTAAACATGGACATGAATATCTCAGGAATGGGGTGTCCACATCTTCTCTGGGAAACAAAATAAACCAATATTTTAGAAAATTCTCATTTCACTTCACAGTCATCTGATATTTGCAACTACTGTTTTGTAGACTTCTGTTTAGTCTCTTATTTGGACTTTCTACGATTTTTAATTCTAAAAAAATATCTAATCTAAAATATTAGTATGATACTGCATTGTTTATGTAAATTAGAGTACAGTCTGAAGAGCACAGGTTCACTTGTGAAAAAATTATTACAACTTCTGACTTGTGCAGCAGATTTGTCTGGTGGAAGCACCATTGGAATGTTCAAAAAATTATCTCAATATTATTTCAGTATTTAAAACAGTATTTGGGATAATTGGATGCCAGTTTTCCATCCATACCTGTTGGATTTGACTATCTGATGCTAATTAAATTTGGTATAATGTTATACAATAGCTACATATACTTTTTAATAATTTTAGGTTTGGTAGTCCATACCTTAGAAAAGGATTTAAAACAAACAAGTAATGGTAACCAAAAGTATTAAAAACTATTTTGTAATATATAACCTTTTTCATACTTTATACCTGTATGCCTCTCTCAACTGCAAATACTCATTCTTCCAAATATTTCAGACTTTACCTTTGAACCTCTTCAATATACTATGAACTGTAGGATTCACAGTTTCACACATACAGTAGTTACTGTAACATTCACTCCATTAGTGTCTGCCAGATTCATTTTGGACTTGAAGTGTCCTATCTAAATTGACACCAGCTATCCAATTGCAGCACTCTTTACATTTCTGATGTGTCATACTGCATTACATTTTCTGTGTCACCTCCCATCACGTTATATTGTGTCATGCAGAAAAGCCAATGTGAGTTGACATTACACAAGATGATGTGATCTAAAAGATTTAAAGCTATGCAATTCACTGAAGCAGAAAGGTGACACTCTGCAATCTAGGTGTAAATACCTACTTCCCCTAGAGCATCAGTTATCTGCTAAAAACATGTACTAAATGACCTTTAAAGGTCCCTTCTGGCTCAAACTGTTCTACAACTCTGAGTTTCTATGATATGTTGGATAATTTTTAGAACTTAAGAAAATCTGATCTGAACACTTTTAGTGTAATGCATAAAATACTAAACTCCAAGAATACTGCATATTTGACTTAGATATACAAAAGCAATGACAAATTACAATTTTAATTTAAGAGTAATGTAATATAGTCTATTATTACTAATATAATCTGTTGTACTAGCAAAGTGGATGCTATAGAAAATCAATTATACCTCAGTATGTTCAAAAAAGACGGTAAGTATCACTTCCTTAGTTTGATGAATAAAAAGTTATTTAAGGACTGAAGTGGCAATAATTAATGATATTAATGAAATATATATATAAAAGTACTAAAAGAAGTCCATGAATTTTGCTTCTCAGTGTCAGGAAATATCCATTCCTGCTGCTTTAAATGTCTTCTCTTAACATCATATACAAGAAATTGGATTTTGATTTTGCATACATCATCTTGCCAAATGAGTTTTAGGCTAAAATACATCAAATACAATTTTAGGTGATGAATGGATGCGCCTAAGTTAGGAGTAGTTTCAGAGCCCAGTCTTTTAAAGTTAGAAAGGAAAGTCTTAGGGGACAAAAAACAATTCAGAAGTACAAGGGAAATAAGGTTGGTGCATCCCCATTACTGTTTGTAGGTACAAATACAGGGACCCGCTGCACAGATCAGCTCAGACAAACATACTCAGCACTTGCACAAAGTTTCATCTGTGGCCACATCCTGCACCCCTCTCTAGCTGAGCAGGATGTAGCTGGATTACTGGGAAATGTATATACTTACACACACATATACATGTGCATAGGTGTGGTGAGGAATTCTCCAGCTCAGAACCTTCAGTACTCCTAGCAGTTTACCAAGCTAGACTCCCAGTCTTCCCACTTTCTAACAACTGGACACAAGGTCCCCCCAAGGCTGCAGCTCCACTCCCTCCCTCTCTTCCTCCCTAACCCTCCTATTCCCTCCCCCATCTTTCTCTCACTTCACCCTCTCCCATGGAAACTTCATGAAGTTTAAGGATAAGTGCAAGGTCCTTTTTTCTTGTGTGTGGAGATGTGGCTTTTATGGGTTGATGACATACTGAACAGGGATACTGCTGCAGTGGTTACATAGCAGACAGACAAGGGCATTATTCAGCTATCTGCCACTGTTCCTCTCCACTCCTTTTCTTTGCGTCCAGAATCCTTTTTCTCACATAACATAAGGCATGATTCATGTTACAGCAGTAACTAAGCAAAGTGCTTAACATAAAACGATGAAATTGAAACTTTGAGTTTATTGCAGATTCTGCAAATATCACATGGAACTTTGTATTCTTTCATGATGTCACTCTTGCAGAATGGCTTTTCTGGTCAGAAGCTATCCCTTCTTGTAGTTCAAGTGATATTTTTTTTGCCTTTTTGGTAACCTTTGTAATCAACACTGTTTCCACAGAAATACAAAACATCATTCCACATCAGCTAATGTGTAGAAAAAAAAAATCTATATCCCCATGGAACCCAGTACTTCTCCCCCCGCTCCCCCCCCTTTTTTTTTTTTCTGAACAGAAACGGAAAAAAAAATCTCCACATTATACTAAATGTATTCTACACCCTCTTTCAGGTAGTTTTTGAAATCTCCTGCTATTAAAGGAAAGACAAGTGTGGGGCTTTTAAAAATGACATTTTGTCTATTGCAAATTATTTGTCAAAAAGTTTTTATTACTTCTCATTCTTATGTAATTGATTTAATAGACAAATCGTGTCTCCCATAACTAAGCAGAAAATGCCAAAGGAAATATATCCTACTGAAGAGTAAGTTTTTTAAAGTGAGTCAGTCCTGAAAAGTAAATAACAGAACCAGCAAAGATGTCACTCATCAGAAAAACTAAAAGGCACATGAGAGAATATAGAACCATTGCAAGGACAGTTTTTCCCTCTACATCTTATCTTCATGATCTCAGAAGGAACATTTTTGAAATATTGCACGTCATGCATCATTTAAGTAAAACTTTGCTTAAATAGACAAGACCTAACTCACACAGGGGGGTTGATAGTCAATTTTTTTTTCTAAATTATTCATGTGGGAAATTTTTTAATGTGTATCACTAATGTGAGCTGTAAGCACATAATTGATGAAATCCTGCTTAAAGACCCTGAGGAAGGTGATTTAAAATGGCAATTTGTTAAAATAATGTCTATAAGCTCTGATTCTCCCATGCTCCTACCAGTTAACATAGCATGTTCATTTATCATTGAACTCAGATTAACTCACTCAAACTATGACCTAACCTTATCAAAGTTACTTCAAATTACCACCCATTAAACTGACTGTGTGCTGTAGTAGAAATATCTTATTAAGTAAAGCTTGCTTTGATTGCATTTGAAGTGTGAAATTATGCTAGGGGTGACTTTTATAACTTCAAAATGCATTCCAATGATAGATTTCAAGACTTATATATTTTATGTGTAAAATTCAATAAATTATGTATTTTGTTGACAATAACCTTTTATGCACATGGAAAAACCTCAAGTTTTTCTTTCTCTGTTGCACATAAGCATAGAGTTTGAAGCAGACATACTGACCCTCAGAAATTGCAATATAAATATTGAGTGTTTTTGTTAACTAGAAATAAAAAAGTGTTCAAAAATCTTTTCTAAATCTTGCTTTACTATCCATCCTAAAACATTTGTACTAATGGACCAGCAAAGCAAGGACATTGGACCTGCATATTTTTCTATTATGCTGAAGAATTGGTTCCTATCAGAGGCCTGAATATCAAGTGAAATACTGACTTATGCAGTTAGCATTGATCCAGCAACTACTTATGTAAATACACACACACACATCTCAGACCTGGATAGATGACTTGTATACCCAATTGCATTTGAAATGGCACTAAACATTTTGTCCAGGGGAAAAAAAAAAAACCCAACCCTTTTTAAGTATACAATCAAGACTGACTTAATCAGTACTGCCACAAACTGCCTTGTGTTTGTCTTGTAAATGACCACAGTTCCAAAGAAAGTTTGTTGTTTTTTTTTTTCTCTCGGGGGTAATTTTCGTAACAGAGCTGCATTTTCCACTATAACCTGGACCATACATAGAAATTCCTGTTTAAGTTATAATGAAGTTTGACAAATATAACAGAGCAGGGAGAGGGAGATAAGAAAGTTATTAGTGACTTTGTCATACCATGTTATTTAAGTGACCAACTTTCATGTGAAAAGGGGAGATTTCCTTAACCCTTAGTGTTTGATTTTTCTATCAGTGCCCTAAGAAAGCCAAGACCCTTGTGCCCAACCAGTCTGTCAGTGCCCCCTGTTACGGGGACCCTTCACTGAGCAATCCTGCTGGATCACAGGGTGGCTGGACTGGCTTATTCAGGGACACAAACAGACACCACAACGGAGACTTCTCAGGGAGTCTTCCACTCCATTCCAGTATTTCCCCTCTGCCAGTGAGTGCCAGTGCCCATGAAGGACTCACACCAACAGTTTACAGAATAACACTCTTTGTTGGTATAGAATTATGTCATGTTAAGGTTCAACGATTGCCTGTGATGGTATTTGACTGCAAAAACATATTCAAAGCAATGAACAGACAAACTCTAATCCCCAGTAAAAGTATTCAGGACACATAGAATGTGGTTCTTACCCAATAGGTGTATCTGCAGGGGAGAAGACAGGTTCAGCCCTATGACTGTTTCAAGAAGTTACAATACAGTCTCCTAAATTCCCCCCATTCCCAACTTACCTTTATAGTATTTCTTTATGTTTAGGTGGAGCTTGAATGACTCAGCTTGCACACACACCTTTTTTATTGATTGGAGTAAAATTTTCTCACTTTGTTCCTAAATGTATAGTCAATAAAATATAGACACTTAGTGAGGGGTGGTCATACCTTGAGGGTGGGTAACTTGGGGGTGGGGTTGTGTGTTAGTATTACGATTAGGTTTAAATAAACCAAGTTCATCCCACGAGAGCAATTTTTCCACAGTTCCTGCCTCGATAGCAAGACACCTTCTCCTATCTCCCCTGACTCCCTACAGCTGCTGTGAGGTTTGTCAGCTGCAAAGGATCATCGAGTTTACCTCCCAGGGGTTTCAACAGAGCCTTGGCCACAGGGTTTCCACTCTGCTCCACTCTCCATTCCATCCCATCCTCCTCAGGCAGTGCTTATGCTTGCAGATTGTGTGTGTGGGCAATCTTCATGGAATAGGTTTTGAACATACTGGTCACATTCCATCCAAAGAGTAGCACCTGCATTTTATCCTATAATTTCTGTACCACTATAACTTCTGTTAGGGTGTGAATATAACTTCTCTGTTTCTAATTTTCTCCCCAGTCATCTTTCCATGCCAACTAATAATATAGATGTTGAGTATGAGGTTTCCTTTCAAGGAAGATACACTAGTAAATATCTAATGATTCTTAACACAAAAAAGTAAAACTTCATTGCAATTTAGCTGCTGACAGTCATGCAGTAAAAACATAAATCAGGATTAAATTAAAATTAGATATCTCAAACCTGAAATTAGTAGAAAAATAGAGCTCAAAAATACTTTCAGAATTTTGTCGTATGAAAGCACAGAACCTCATAATGAGAACAATGTCTTTTTCCTGTTCTCCTGAGCCCTTATCCTTATTGTTTTAGGGTCTTTTATATCTCTCTTTATGCCATTTTAGAAAAACATGGATAATAGAGAAAAAGAATATCCAGAGCATTATTTTTCCAGTTTTTGAGACAGGTTGTCAGCAGTAAAGAGAAACTAGAATTCTCCCATTCCACTAGCTTCTGGAGCTGACAGCCAGTCTGTGAGTTCAATGTAAATCCATTTTTTTTTAATAAGCAAGAGGTTGGGCAAAACCTCTTGGAGATTTTATGGAGGAGACAGCATACCAAGAAGTAAGGATAATTTCAGAAACCAGATTGCATTACTACTGCCACTGTATAACAAGGGCAGGACATTAACCTGAACTCAGAAAATTAACTCAGCTGAAAAATAGGATTGAATACTAGAAAAAGCACTTTATTTTTGAGAAAGGATGTTTTGGAAGATATAGAATCAATCTATAAAGGTAGCATCATTAACTCCAGTTTCACCTTGAATTCAAGTAACTCCTTCAGTAAATACTCACTATTTATTTGCAGATTCTAGAAGAGAAGTCTTCCTTAAATTTGTCCTGTGTTAAAAAACTAAATCCTGATACTTCAATTCTATCTAATGCTATATTCTACTTTTGTCACATTCTCTCCTATGAATATTTTCTGTTCTTGTTACAGTACCAAACAACAAAAACACATATGAATCTGTCATTCTTCCCACCCTAAATTTATATTTTATTATCTGAGACCCTTATGCATTACTAAAGTTTTATATATTCAAAATTCTATTCCTCATGGAGGGTATATTATGGATGAAAACTATTTTGGGGATTTTTTTCAGTGTATTATAAGTAAATATTAATAGAATATTGATACAGTAAGGTGCAGGATTCTAAGGTGGAAGATGGTTCTTCTGAAATGCTCAGTGTAATTTAAAATTAAGATCCTATCTCTATTTTGTTATGAACATTTGCCAATTATAGTCTGACATCTGTTCAATACATTGATTTATCTTGACTTTGAAATACATAATTATGTAGGAGTAAATAAAAATTTAAATTATGTTAAGAAAAATTCCATCATAAGTAGAAGATTCCCATCAATCACAATACCACTTTCTTAATTCCATGAAACCACTGGAGCCTTGAGAAACTAATGATTCTCACACAGCCTCATCAAGCATTGCTTATAATAATAGGTTAATAGATCCTGATGAAATTGTAGTTTTCCAGGGTCCAGGACCAATACCTTCAAGAAAAAGATAATGCTGGAAATTGAAAAAGAAAAAAGCAGACTGAAAATTATTTTCAGTGTAGCTTGAGTCCTGTTTGCTGTTAGAAATTATTGAAGAGAAATGTTAAAATGTCCTGTGGTAAAGAAACTTTTATTTATTTTTTTTTTAATGAAGAGCAAAATAAAAGTATGCTATCCTTTTAGATTTTTTATGGCAACAAAATGTAGGGGTTTTTTTTCCCTTTAATTTTCTTAGTTCCAGGTTAGAAGAAAAACTGAGAAATTTATGGATTACTCAATAAAGTGCAACTGCATCTCACATCTCAACTACCTGCTACACCAGTGGATGACAGATACACTTGGAAGCATGGGATATAGCATGATGTCTTTGATACACCCCTGTGTGATAGATGAGGGGAGTCTCTGCAATTTCCATATTGTTTCACTCCACCTGACATTAAAGCTATGAAAACAAGGTATGGACATTCTGAGTTCCTTATGTAACACAAGTCAAAATGGGATTCTCAACCTAATTGTTTTAGAAATATTATGTAGTGATTGAACCAAACCACTTTCCTTTACTATACTGGGAATATGGAATATAATCTCAACAAAACCAGACAACGTTCTCATTCACTGTGTTCTGAAGGTAGAAAATGAATACTTTTGTTCAATGTAATTACCCATTACACTGTGATGTTATATCAATTATGTGTAGAAAATGTGTTTGCTGCAATAAAAGGATTTTGTTTGCACTGTGCAAGCAACAGAAAGCAATAATGTATTTATAATAACACTGATTTTAAAAATTCATTGGGAAATTGTTTGATGTATTGGGCTACAGAAAAAAAAGCCAACAAAAACCCCAAGAAACCTCTAAGAAAATTGCAAAGAAAATTATGTATTTCTAAATGTTTTGTATGCTTCCGTTTTTTTGTTAGCTCACTATATGTAGTAAATAAAGCCTTTTAGCATCTTTTTTAAAATAAAGACAAGTCAAATGTAAAAAACATTTTCTCAAGCAAGCCTATGTTAGATGGTTGTTGTTAATCAGAACCTCACTGGACTTTTTTATATGATTCTTGGTATAAAATTACACAGAAACAAACACACTAAAATGCAATGTTAAAGATGCTTGTGATTGCTTTATGTAACTGTACTTGACTGAATTCTTATGATAATAATACAGGTGTTGGATTAGTCCTTTTCCATGTATAGCAGAGACATTCTATAATGGGAAACTATATTTTTTGCTTTTAGAAGAGATAAAATTAATTTTTAATAAGGAATAGAAAGAGATATAATTTTCTTCTTCTGTCTCTGGTCAGCTAATACCTGAAATTATCCAGCATCTATTACGAAGGAATTTCGTAATTTAAATCATATCTGGTGTAGTAGCTAATATAAAGTCAACTAGAAACACTAGTTCAAGAGAAAATTTTTTTGTTTTTCTCTTAAAATGCCTTTATCTAGGTAATATTGATCCAGAAAGACTGCTGACCCCAAAATTGAGTAGAAAATTGGAAAAGTATTGCCTACATTGACTAATTGGTTTTTTTCCTCCATTGTGTCACTATTTGTTTCAATTAATGAAAAAATATTTCTATGACTCTCCAAAATCCCATTTTAAAAAATTAATAGGATATCCATGAGTACAAAATTCTGAAATCTCAAGACTATTTAGCTCATTTTTCTATTTGATTTGTCTCTTTATCTTTCATTATGACTTATTGAAAATGTTATACAAATTAACAGAAGCTTGAGATCCTGAGTCAGCCACCATATCCTTTCCCCATGCCTTTGAGTGTCCAAATTGACAGTTTTCTGAAGTTGATGTTTAGCAACACTTTTTATAATTTTTGAAAATCATGATAATTTTTAAGCTACTTTTTCAGAAGTTACTTCTGAGTTAATTTCTGAGTTTTATTTCCAATTATCTGTAATATTTTTTTAATCTTGCATAAAGTACCCTGCATTTTTGTACCTTTGAGTCCTGACTGCTTGATAGGAATTGTTTATTTCAGTTTTCTTCTAAGGTTCTACAGCTACTCTATTATATATTTCTTGCTTTATACTGGCTAAAAGAAGAATATTTTTTTAAAAAAAGCTATAGCTGATAATATGCCATATGACTCTTCCTTTGCATTAAATATTTTGCCATCCATCCACATAAGATAATATTTTCTGTGTGGCATGAACACAAAGTCTCATGGTCTTCTCAAAACTGCAGATGCTTAAATCTGGAAATATCTAATACAGGTGTTTGCTTAAAAAAAAAAGAAAGGTTTAATGCAATTGCTGTGACTGTGCCACTCACCTGGAACAGATTTACTGTTTAAAATGATTAAAGGGTTTCTCTGTTGAGCAGCTGTGTCTTCATACAGGCTTTCTGTAGCTCCTGTGCTGTGCCTGCTAGGCCTGTGTGCTTGCCTCTAATGTCACGGGACACTAAAGGCAGTGGAGTCAAACCCTGACCTGGAACATCTGTGGGCTGAACTGGTTTCCAGCTGGAGTGTTTCAAGGAAACCAGAAAAAGCAGGTTACACCACAAGCATGTGAAGAAAGCACACTGTGGCTTCACTGGAGGTGAGTATAGTCATATCTTTTATCAAGGTTTCCCAATAATTTATGCTATTAAAGCAGGATGATATTTTATACTTCACTAAATTTTAATTGCTTTAGCAAACTGGAATGACTTCAAAGGACACCTACCCCAAGGCATTGATTTACAGTATGGAAAAAATGGATATAAATCCCAAAGATAATCAAGTAAAAGAGGGAATTCCTTCCAAGCACCAATGATATCAAGGGAGCTCTCTAACAACTAGATTATTAGATATTTTTTATACAATCTAAAACTATCAATGCTAATTTTTCTTCCCTTCAAAAATGTCCTTTAACATTTGAAAAAGTAACTGGCCACTTTCAGCAGTTGGTCCATGCTGAGAGAAAATCCGTCTCTGTCTTTCTAGTTCTCTAACCCTTTTCAGTGTCTTTTGATCCTAGGTGACTATTACCAAATATCTAAAATTAATGACCTTAAAAAAATTCTTTGTATGTTAATTTATTCATTGATTTTACAATTCTGTGGATCTAGAAGATCATAATTCAAAGTTTCTGTTCCTTTATAAATAGTAATATTCCTGCCACAGCGAAATACCTCTTCTGGTATGCAGAAGTCTGGCTGCAAAACAGATGAAAATGCAGAAATAAATGTCTATGGCTTTTACTAGGATATTAGTGACTCATTCTTTCAACGTGTTAATCTTAGTTACAAGAAATCTCTTTTTGTTTTTCTATATTTTAAAAATATAATTCATTATTAAAAGGAGTTGAATTGTGAAATACTTTATTAAGCAAAAGGGAGAGTCTGATAGAATAATGCTAAAAAATATTTATTATTTAATAGTTTCTGCAAAGCTTTTATTCAAACTGGGATGTAATTTTTGACATGTATTGCACTGTGCACCTTCTTAAATGTTATCTACTTTCCTCTAAATGTTCTGACTACTAATACATCTGAATAAGTGTTTAAAAATCTTTGGAATCAAACACAGCATTTTACCTTTGAGCTACAGGGACAATTTATATATGTGGTCATTAAAAGCATGATATAAATTTCATTTGGTATTGGTAATGCAACATTTTTGACATTTTCATGTATTTCAATTACACTGGTAGCTACTAAGAGTTCAAGCTAGATTGTATAGTGAAGTAAGAAAAAAAATACTAATACCTGATTCTTAAATAAATTCTTAGATTTAAAAACTAGGAAAATAAAAATTATTTATTTAAAGTAATGTACGTAGATAACAAATACAGTGTAAGAACAGAAGTATATTGCTGCTTTGGAAATTTAGAAAGCTTTGATAAGGGAAATAAAGATTATCGAAGTGAAAATTTGCATAGCTGAGTAAAATAGAGTCAAAGTTTTAAAAATACACTGGAATTTTAAGTGATCTACTATGGTTTAGTAGATTACATCTGAAGGACTGCTGTCCCTTTTCCTTTTAACTTCCAAAGAAGTTTCTGATAGTTGCATGGGATTTGTCATTAACCTGGTCAATGTTTAAGTAAGGGTTGCATAGGCCGTATGTTATGTTATTCCTTGTCCAAGGAACATACAAAACAGTTCCCTTGAAGGAAGATTTTGATTTTAGCAAGGTATGAAGAGATCATCAGAAATGAATGTTACATGACTTGATAATTAACTTAAAATTCTGTGGTTTCTAAGGACGATGTGACTGGCAGAAAGCAAGAGAATAAAATGTTTGCACAGTTTGCTTATCCCTTTCCCTGTACTCACAAAGGCTTTGAATTTAAAAAAAAAAAAATATGGACAGAGTAAATAAAAAATCCGAAAACACTACAAAAACAACCAAAGCCAAATTAACCACCAACGACAACAAATAAAACAACCAACCAGCCAACAAAAAAAAAAAGTCCTAAACAACAATAACCCAAAATACCAAACCAAACCAAAAAAACTTCCCAACCAGAAACTTTTAGTAGATAGTTTGAGGTAAAAAGCCCTAAGCCAGAGCTATAATTACTGCCATTATTTCAGCGGCTTTTCTTCTGCTATGATCATCTTCTGATCTTATAATTTTGCAATGAATTTTTCTGTTTTAGACATAAAACAGCAGAGGAAAGGTCCAGCCTGTAACACCAATGTAGTTTTCAAGTGGATATATTTGTTATGATTGTTTCTCTTAGATGTCTTCTCTGCTGCCAAACTGACACAACTTTGTTTGCATATTTGTGAAATTTATTGATTGTCACAGTTGTTTAACTTTCAATATTGTCATTATAGATAATTGGAGCAAGTTGTCCAAGTGCCTCTTAAATGAATTCATAATCTCCAGGGTACTAGTTATTGTACATCCTTGAGTGGGGCCCTCAGGCTTATATTTGAAAAAAATTTTCTTTAACTACACTTGGAATTTGAAAATGCTCAATACACTAAACCCTCAACATTATGTGTGGAAGGGGATTGAAGGCAGAGCTGGGACTCACATTTCGGTTTTCAGAGGTAAAAGTGAGGTAAAAATGTAAGGTTTTTTTGGTTTTTTTAAATCTAGTTGCTATACTTTTTACTGTTTTAATGAAGTTTTTCTGCTTCCTGACTAATATACTGTCACAGTGATGGCAAGCACATTTGATGATATCAGTCATGAGAGAATGGGATTGAATGGTGGGAGATGCATAGAACAAAATAATGGGGTGGGAGGAGGGACGATTGCTCTGTCTGATCAGGACACCCTTGCCAAAGTAGAGTGCTCCAGCTCCTCCACTTCTGTTTCCTGTTTTCTGTCTATTTCAGATCCAAACTTCCAGGCTGTCTGGTGCAAAAATTCAGAAAGCAGAAAAAGTCCCTCAGCTGGTCTGCATGAGCTGGATATGTAGGAAAGAGATATTGACCTGCTGTCTGAGTCTTGCACTTTACTTGGGAAGGTCTGCTCAGTGTGTTAGAATACAGGGATATTACAGCATACTTTTCCAGCAGATGTGTGTTGGTTTGTACACAAAATTGAAAATATAGAGAAGAATTCATAGCTGGTGTAATTCATAATAACTGCCACAGATGACTTTTTTATACCTGCTGACTGTAAATCCCACAGGATGTTTTCAGAAGCACTGGGTTTAGAATATTTCAAAGATGAATCAATTTTAGAATTTTAAACTCCCAAGACTTAAATTCATTATTCTGACCATTTCTCAGCTTTCTAGGTAGAAAACGCTGTAACTAAATTTTTCTTAAATTAAAAAAAAGGCATTTAGTTACATATTTCAAGTGCCTGAAAAGCAGAGCAAATCTAATTTCTGATCGCTTTCACAGATTTAGCAGAAACTAGCACACTCCATAAGAGACATCTATACTAATGATTCCTGTGAGCAATTCCTGGGATCAATAATTCTACAGACTGTCTGGATAAGGATATGGGATTAGCATTCACAGCCCCAGACATCTGATTTGAGATCATTCTCAAGTCCCACTGCCCTGAATCAGTGGTCTTTAAAATGTTAAAAGGTTGTGCTTATTGTTTCTGTTATTACAGCAAAGTAAAAGAAAATGCACCTAAAAATGTGTAGTCTTTCCATACAACAGAAGACATTATGTGCTGCCAAAGATATTAGCTGAGGAACATTAAACCTGCAATACTTGAAAAGCTATAGGACAAGCATTTTATCTAAAATACTATAATATCATGCATACCTAAGAGCTGAGAGTTGCTATATTTTCTAAAGACACAGCTCAAACTCTGCTCCTCTAGTCATCTGAATGCAGTCCCCATGCTGTGTTCCCATACAGGCCCAGCTAAATAACCATAATACACTATGAGTTATCTGGCATAACGGAGTTTGTAAATGCAAATTAAAAAAAAAACAAAAAGAAAAAGCTATTAGAAGAAACAATGAAGTAAATGGTCTTTTTCAATACATTCACCTGGAAAAGATATGTTTTTTCTATCTTACATCTATCTCTGACTAGATCTAGATCTAGAGTTATATATCTAGAGGTAGATCTAGATGAACACTTTTCCCAGGCCAGGGTTTTTTGTTTTTGTTGGTTTTTTTTTTTTTTGTAGAAGTACCAAGAAAGCATTTATCAATACATTTGTTTTATGTTTTCATAAATGCTATAGAAATTTATGTTGAAATCAAGACTTTTTACCCAACAGAGTGATCACCTCGTATACTGTGTTTTAGTATGAGTTGTCTTAGCCTGCTTTATTTAGTAAACTTGTTTATGAGTGGAAGACAAGTATACCTGAAGTCATACAGTCACAAAAATTTTGTTTGGAAGACATCATCCAGTTTTACCTCCGGACTAAGCCAGGACTACCTTTAATACTGAATTGATTTTTGCTTGCAAGTTTCCTTCAGCTGTCTGCAAAAAATTTCTAAAAAATGGCCAATATCTTTTCAGACACTGACCCATGGCTGACTGATCTACAGTTTCCTGGTTTCTATTTCTTTCTCTTTCTGAAGAGAAGCATATTTCATAACCTTTTCCAGATGTCAGAGCTTTTTCTTTTTCTTTTTTTTTTTTTTTTTCTTGTAGATTTACAGTCAATGGAATATTTCACAAATCATAAGTCCTTCCAGCATGCTCAAATATTTCATGTCTGGTCTCATGGATGGGAATATAATAAGATTTCTCAATTATTCTTTATTGCTCTTGGTTATCATTCTATTTCCCAATGTATTTTGATATGCCCAGAAATCTGTGATATATGGATATATATATATATATTTTTAAACACACACATGTGTACATGCCAACAGGTGCACAGAATGAGCATGAGAAAGATAGAGTACTATATATTTTTTTAAAAAAAAGACCAAAGCAGAGTAGGAATAAATGGCAGCCTAGAAATTATTTTTATTTAGTCAGTAGGAGAGAATTGAGCATAGTTAATGCTCATTTTTATATTTTCTTTATTAGACAGACAGAAAAGTTAAATATGTTTCCCTGGAGGGAAAATAAACACAAACTGAGAAAAAGTTTTCTTTTTATTAAGAGATAAAGCAAGATGTTAAATGGCAGGCCCAAGCAGAAAGTCATGACCACTGGCAGTTCACTGTCACTCACTTTCCCCCAGTGAATTAATTTGCTGTAAAGATTAGAAATATCATCCTTTGTGTCAGAACGAAACCCATTAGATTTATAACCAGAGCATGAAGGGAATTTTCATACTTATCTAGAAGCTCTTATACTTCTGTAATATTATTCAGCGGCTGAGTATCTTGGATTCTAACTCACAGTTTGAACTCATGGACACCTACCTGTTTAATTTATGTTAAATTAAACATGCAAATTACATGTTTCAAAACGCTAACTGATTTAAAAAAAAAAAAAAAGAAATATAAAAGGATTTCAAAGCTACATATGAACTTCTTTCAAATTTTATGATCCCTTAAATCTAGTTTTAAGAAAAGTGAGTTACAGCTAATATTTGCACCACAGGTTAGTTTTAATTGTATTTCTGGCCTGTGTTCAGTTTTGGTATAATACTTTTGGAGACTGATTTGGACAATTATTCCATTTAAAAAATAAACCCAAAAAATATTATGTCAATTTGAAATGAAACAGGATTTTCCTAGAAATCAATAGAGTAACGCCTTTTGAAAAACAAACAGAACTGACCTGACATATTTTACTAGCTTTCTTTCCCAGAAAAAGAATGAGGGGGAAAAAAAAAAAAAAAGAAAAAAAGAAAAAAAAAACTGAAAGAGCATTATTAAAAAAACACAGAAATATTATGTTTAATTAGGAAGATAATATAATCTAGCAATCTTGTTGCAACACTGTACTCTGTACAAGACTATAAAGGTTAACAAAGTTGACAAAGTTTTCTCTCATAACTCCGTGTAATTCATGCAGTCTACTATAGACATGGGTAAAATTCTTGTGTTTTTTTTTACATTTGAGATATCTTCAGTAAAAATCTTTGGTAATCAGTTGAACCGTTATGCTTTCATTCTGTCTTGTTGCAAAATAGAGTAGGCTAGCAGTGGAAATTCAGAAATAAAATTTTGAAATATAGCTACAATTGATTTGTACCAGTACAGAATACAGTACAGAAGGTCGGTTACAGAATACAGCTTCATTAATATAGTTGCACAGCAAAAATAATTGAAATAAAAATCTATTGTACTTAAAAGTGATTTTTATCTTCTTACACAGTAGAAGTAGTTATTGAGGTCCCAGAAAAAAAGGTTAGTTCCACATTTTATGTGAAACTCAGATCCAGATTAAGTATCCAGGTTTTATGTTAACAATTTGGATTTCTCTGCGTGTACTACTTGACTAAATTTTCATTATACTAAGTGAAGAACTTAATTTGTAGTCATTAGACTTTTTCTTTTTTTTAAAGCAGACATACTTGACCAAAACCAATTAAGTTAAAAAAAAAACATCCAAACTTTAGAACTGAGATTTTTGACAGAATGTGCTACAGACCTTTGCTCTCCTTTTCTTCAGAAAGTGTCTAGTTTGAATTCTAAGCTGTAAATAGAATCACAGAATAGCTGACATTGAAAAGCATCTCTGGAAATATTGTAGTCCTAGAGAAAGTAGGTCAGGTGGAGCAGGTTGCTCAGAATGGTGTTCAGTTAGGTTTTGAATGTCCCTGATAGTGGAAATTCTACAATCTCTCCAGACAACTTGTTCCAGTGTCTGACCACTATCACCATAAAAAAAAATAAATATGATGCGGTGTGATAGGACAGCATGAATGTTTTTTGTTAGGAATTAAGGTAATGATATTAATGAAAACCATTTAGTGAATGATATTTTATACCAAATAAATAAATGCAATATTTTGAGAGGGAGAGAAAATAATGTGAGAAAAGTAGATGTGAAAACATAAAATCACCTTTTAGAATATAATGCATTATGAAGTTGTGTTCCTTCAACTTTTATTCACAGCGATGGAAGTCTGAGAGAGTACCCTGCCTAGTAGTTTCTAGTCTCTTGAACAAACTGAAGCACAATAAACATTAACATTAGTCAAGCTGCACATGTGGGAGGTTGTGCGAGGGCCAAGCAACAGTCATCAATTTTATATTTTAGATCTTGTCCTTTAACACCAAGCTCAATACCTAAGATAGGAATTAGGAATTTCAGAGGGGTGAACTAACTTTGTGACAGATTTGTAGAGAAAACCAACAGGAAATACTGAGCATAGAGGGACATCCAAGTTCCTGCCATTCTCTTGGAACTCCAACCCCTCAAAAAAATGACACTGCAAGAAATTTTTTATTTCCTTCCTCAAATTCACTTTTGAAAACCAACCCTTGCAGAACAAAATTCAGCAAATTTGCTCTTCAAGACATGTTCAAGACATTCTTGACAAAATTTTTCCAAGAAAGAAAAAGATGATATTTTTAAGGCAGAACACTCATGACGGATCTGGGTATTGTAAACCTAGATTTGTTTGAAGCTCATGTACTTTACAGGTGGTCTGTGAACACAGACTCTGAGTTTATTGATCATTCTGGGAAATTACTTATGTCCTTTCCTTCTATTGAAGTTTCTGTAAAATAAGATTTTGTAAGGATAAGCATTACCATAAAAACAAGTGCTCAAGCTATTATAAAGTGAATTGCAACTCCTTCAGCTATGACAGCTTCTCACGAAGCAACTCTCTTGAAGTACATTGAGAATATTCTAAGCAACAGGCATCCAAAATCTTTGCTGTTTTATGGCAATGTTATGCTTTTACAACTTATGACTAAATCCATCTTAATAACAAAATTGGATCAGGGCTCATTCTCTAGTAATGGCGGCATAGAAATGTTTTTTCCTACGAAGTTCTACTTCAGAATATAATGATTTTATTCAAATGGAATTGCTGTTAACGAAGCTTCATTCTTTTTTGGTGAGAATGTAAGCTGGTCTTGGGAAAAAGTGCCAGCAGAATTGCACAGAAATTTTAGTAGTTAGAGAAATATATGCCAGTGCTGAATCCTGTAGTCTTGTCCTTTGCTAATTCAAATGCAAACAGCAGAGTTATACAGAAGTTAGAATTGTTATTTATCAAGCAAAATAGTTATAGATATTTAAAGATACTATATGAATATATAGATTTTTTTATGATGATTAACAAATACTGCTCAAGGAGTAATACTTTTTTTTCCCAGACTCTATATTTGAACATTTTCCTTCAGTTCCATCTACCCATTTTAAATGTTGCTTTTTACTTTTTAAATACTTCTATGTTGTCTCAAAGTTTTCAATGGAATATATATGCAGGGTGCTGTGGACTTCAGAAGACCTTGACAATAATCCTTATTGGATGCAGGGTTCATTGCCTTGCTCAAGGCTCTTGCATGGCTGTCAGAGATCACATCGTTTTCTACTAATCTCTTAGGGATGCTCAAAGGATTAATTAGTTAATGTGTTTTGAAGTACTTTGAAGATGAAAAGTGCTAAGCATTACGAGGAAAAAGGTTGGGGAGGGAAACTGGGGTTTGACAGGTAGCTGAAACACAGCTTCAAAATCTCTCATTTGTTATTAAGAGCCTTAATTCTCTCTGAATTATCTCTGATCTGGGTTTCAGAACAGTAAGAAAATCTTTAAAACATCACCTTACTTCGTTTGAACCAGATGAAGGTTACACATTTCCCCTCTGTTCTTTCTCTTTAATTAATTGTGATAAATACAATGGAACTTGCTGTTCAAAGATTTTCAATTGCTTAAATGTTACCTTGTAGTAAATATAAAACACTGTATGCTTGCATGACTTTCCAACAGCTTGCCAAAAGGAGAAGAGAATTGGCAATGTGCCCCAGGAGGAATGGAAAAAAGCTTTGAAAGCACCACCATTGCAGCTGGAGAACTTCAGTGGTGTTTCACTTTATGCCTGAAGTTTGTTGGATCAAAAGAACTTAAATCTCACTATTTTTGCTTCACAGACTTCTGTGCTTTTAGTGGTGGAGCCATGGCATCAAAGGAGTTAAGGTTTGCAGTTTAGCAGGTGGAATGTGGGTAGCAATGTTTAAGAAAACAAGAAGGGAGTTTAAAACTGCTCCCTTTTTGTTCAAATGTTGAAGCTATGGACATATGGACTTTTCTTTATCAAATCAGAGGTGCCCCTATCCCAGAATTGTGAAGCTAACTTTCATCAACAAAGAACTTTCGGGAAAAAATTTGCTTTCCAGAGGTAATCTCTAGGCTAAGTGTTTCAAATGAGCTAAAGAAGAGGAAGCATAAACAGTTTTCCACTTCTATTTACAGTGTAAAGAAATGTGTTTTCCACTTGTATTGAGAGTAAATTGTGTCCAGCCTCTGGAGGACACCCTGCCTCAGATTCTGCTGGGGCCTCTTAACAGGTAAAAAAATCAACACGTGTATCACAAAAATGCATATGCAAAAAAGCCCTCATCTAATAGAAGTTTCTCTTGGTAACATGTCAGTTATGCAAAATGGCATTATAAATTTATTTTTAGAATGCCATAACTGAACTTCAAAATAAGTATTCTTCATCTTCTGCTTTTATTTATGTCCTTTCATATGACTCACTACTAAATTCAAAAGAGAAACCAAGTCAAAATGAAAAGACAGGAAGTTTCAATATCCCAACATGACATAGAAATGCACATTTATGTAGTTTGCAGTTTTTGGTGGTAGTTTTAATATGCATAAAAACAGGCAAAAAATACCCAAGCTGTCAGTATTTCTAAAAATGCTTTGAATTATCTTCTCTCGTTTGATCACAAGAGACGAGAAAACTATTTCTTCACAGCCTGACTAGGTGATAAATGCATTTTAATGGAATTACTTAAAACACCACTACTAAAATCACATTGGTTAAATAACTTTTGTTTGAACTAGTGAGCTGGTCTTGATGAAAAAAAGAACTGCCTCAAAAATATTGACAAGATGATTAAATTACCTCTGCAAGTGCATCCTATCACATATGGTGACCATTCCTGTAATTTTAGAGTGGCTTTAGACCCTCATTAAGCAAACCTATTAAACTCCAATAATAATTATAATAATAACAACCAAATCAGAAGTACTTATACTATTGCATATCTTCTTAGGTATTTATTTGTTTGAAAGACCAGAACATGCTTTTGTTCTGTTAATGTAATTGGTGTTTTGAATTATGTCAGCAATTATTTTCCACAGTAACATTTTTTGCATTTTATCTTTGCAGAGGTGCTCACATTTTATTTCATCATTTATACTTCTGTTAATTCAAAATATTTCTTTGTTCTAAGGTCCTAAATGCAAAGAAAGTCACACAAAATAATAGTTACAGTGTTCAGTTTCAGGCAGCAGAACATTTTAGTATTGATGTAAGTGAATATTCGAAATGCATGGTTTTAAAAGTCAAGAGGTGAATATTAATACTAGAATGGCAATATGAGGTCAACAAAATACTTGTTTAGCCTGTTAACTTTTCTCCAGCACTAATCAGTAGCACAGAGTATGAGAACAGGCAAATGCATAGGGATAGTTCCCATCAGTATGTAGTTTAGGCACTTCTTGCACAATTGACTGTAAAGCTTTTTGTGCTTTGTTGTTTTTTTCCTTCCATGGGTTTGCTTTGTTCCTTCTTGAGCCTCCAACAGTTTTGTTATCAACAGAATGTTTTTGGCAAGCCTTTCTGTGAAGCAATACATCCTTCTGGTAATGTTCCATCTCTCAGCTGCTCTAAATCTACACCGCTCATGCTTTCTAAACATGTACTTTCTAAGCAGTACTTAACTGCAGCATCACAGTTTTTAAAAGCTGCCTGATCTGAGCAGAATGATTCAAACCATATACAGTAAGTTATAGATATCACACACCTATCCCATTTGAAAACAAACGGCACTGACCCGCGTCCCCCACAAAGTGCCAGATCATGAGCTGAAGCACTGGCCCATATCACTTAACTGCTAGCTTGATCCCACACATACCTGTGGCTCAGATCAGCTGGCACTATCTTTTTCAGATAAATTGTCTGGAGAATAATATATATCGAGGACCATTCCAAGAGCTGGGTGTGATCTGCCTGTTTTAGGGGGAAACAGAGTTCATGTACTTAAATTTAAGCTAGAATAAAATGTTTGGTCTCTGGGTTTAAGAATGTCCATGGCTGAATGTGGACATATGAGGTCAGCCTAAATGCATTTTTAGGCAAAATTTTCAGACATACAGATATTTTAAAAAGAAAAAAAACCAGAACTGAATCAATGTAAGGACAACTTTGTTAACCTATGTCTTTGTCATCAAGAGTCAACAAGATGCCGACAATTTAAATGCTTTTTATTGTGAAGTAAAAACAACTATAGAAATATGTTTTCTCAGTCTGTATGGTCAGCACAATAATAACAGTAAGCTAAGCCTTAAAACTAACTGAGTAGTATGGCCTGTTCCTGGCAAACATTTAGTCTTGATATCATGACAACAGTCCATGTCAAATGAGTAGTGATAATATTTGAGCAAATACTATAGGTATACCTTAGCTGAATCATTGTGTGTGCTAAAGCTGCTGAAGTCCCAAGTCCGATATTGATTTCTTTAATGTGTGCTAAAATATTAGCCAATATTTTATTTCGTTGCCTTCATAAATCTAATACAACTCTATTCCATCTGAATCAAACACATTTTATCTCAGATCAAAATCTTTCCATTTGATTAAGACTTTGCTAACACATTTTAGTCTTTCACCTTAGTATTGCCACAGCTTCTGAAAATATATTTGATAGAGTAGATTGAACATTTCTGGGTTTATTGCTTTTTTTTTTTTTTTTTTTTTTTTTTTGAGGCTGACTTTGGGAAAACATTTTGCTTCTGAGTTGACAGCTTTATTCCAACCCTAAGGCATCTGCGATAATTAATAACTGTGTCAGATCAGTTCATTCTAAACAGATGTGCTGTGCAGGGTTTTTCCTTATCTCCCCTGTATTCTACCTTGGTAAGTGACCTTTATTAAATTGTGTTTCAAACCAGGAATTCATGACATTCAGATTTCATAGGGCAAGATGAGAATACTATTATCTCAACTCATACAAGAAACTGTATCATTCTATAGTATTCTGATTGTATCTGACTTGCAGGCTTTTTGTGTTGTATTTTAATGCAGGTTTTGGTGGAACAGACATTAAGTCCAAATCAGGATAAAATATTCCTCTTTCACTGAGTTTTATTTCCCTTGTCTTTTTATTGTTCTGGAGTCTTTTTGTTTGGTTTGTTTTTCTGGGTTTTTTTGAGTTAAGCTATATAAATTTGGTTTATCTGCTTGGTGATTATATACTCATTTCCTTCAACATTTAAAAGATATTTTAACTTTTTTCTCATTTTTTATTTATTGTCTACACTACAAACTGTTTCTTTATGAAATATATTTTAGAGATTTTATGGATGAGTATTTTATGCACTAATATTCTATACCATTTGTTTCTCCTATCTGAAAAGTAGTAGGAAATAAATATGAGTGTCAGGGATCTACTTATTCATATATGCTTCATGTTTGTTTGTTTTGTTTTTTTTTTTTTTTATTATATGGTTTAAAGATGAAATAAGGCAGAAATTCATAAATTGGTCATAAAATTGACAAAAAAAACCCCAACAAACAAACAAAAAAAAAAAAAAAACAACACAAACCTCAAAAACAAAACAAAAAAACCTGTAAGAAAAGGGTAAAAACCCCATCTAACCCGCCAAGAGCATCAAGTCTTTAGGTCATGATTAAATTTAAAAAAACCTTCTCCTTCTTGGACTCTTCTGTTTGAGTCACAGCTCCTGACAAGAGTCTGCTCCACTGAAGACTTTCCATGAGCTCACAGTTTCCTCCAGGGCACATCCACTTACTACATTTTGGGATATTGTGTGGGCTGCAGGTGGATATCTGCTGCCCTGTGGACTTCCACAGATGGGACAACCTATTTCACCACAGGCTGCAGGGGAGCCTCTGCTGTCACACTTGGAGCACCTCCTCCCCATTGATCATCCCTGACCTTGGTGTCTGCAGAGCTGTTCCTTTTCTCGTGCTCTTTTTCTTACTCCTCACTGTTTGTGCAGAGTTATTCACACTCTTAAATACACTTTCTTGAGGTGTCACCCTTTGGAGCCCAGGGCACAGAAGTGCCTGCAGTGTGTCAGCCAGGGACAGCTGGAAGCAGCATGGTTGGGACAACCCCGGCCTTAATTTCACCCTTCCATGTGTATAGATATATATTTGTATGCACAATTTTTACTGTAACTATAACTAAAATAATGAGTATTGGGAGAGTACAAGAAACTTTTTGAGCCGTCATGTACTAATATTTTTTATAAAAAAGTGTCATCAGCTTCATGGAATTTCTAAGAATTCAGATCTTAATTTTAAGTTTTTGTCATTTAGCTACTGCCTTGAGAGAGATTGTACTGTTTATCAACTCCTGATTAATTTTATTTGTTGTTAAGGGTTCTTTTACATTTTAGTTTAACATGATAAATAGACATGCCATAAATCATGTACATATGACTCAAAAGCCACAAAAAAAAAAAAAAAATTTGGGGGGAGAAAAATAGGACAGTGTCATTACCATAAAAGCTATGTGAAAAAAGATGGCTAGGGAGTGAGAGAAAAATTAGAAAAAAATCCATAAGCATGTTTTCTAACAAATTGATTCCATGCTTCAAATGTTTACTTATATACTTTGGTTATTTTTTATTTCTATTTATTTATTTGATTGTGTTTTCTCCCCTTCTGAAGTTACAGTAGGAGGGGTGGTTTGTCTACTTGAGTACATTTAGTGTATTACAGCATGCAAGCACATCAGAGTCACCCAGACAATTCCACAACCTTCTAAACCTTCATAAATTATTAGAATAAACCATTTCAGTGCATTTTAAGCATCAAAGACTGCACCTGATCTCTTTCACAGATATGGAGAATCCTTTGCTGGAAGAATAAAGTCCAGACAGTGAAGACTAAAAGAACTGCTACATAGGTACCCCATATTAACCTGAGGTGGTTTATTACTAAAGGGTGAAGCCATTAAACATTTTTACCCTCTGCATAAGCATCTATATTTGTTTTGTGTCTCTGAGAAATTATTTCTTTAATTTTTCCTCCTCACTGGATGGACCTTTGAGGGAAGATGAATAACAGCATAGTAAAATTTTCCTTTAAGCTTTGCTGGAAAGAAGATAAATATATTTAATCACATAAGGCTGGAAAGCCAGTGTAGTTTGTTTAGACAGGTTGAAGGAGAAGGCAACTTCTTTTATTCAGTTTGTGAATATATAATTCCTTCATAAATTTTTAAAAGAGATCATCTGCTTCAGTAGCTGTGTTCACTTTTAACTGATATCTGTGCACTTCTGTGTTTGGATTGTTTGACTTCTCCATGACTGTTTATATTTTAACAGGTTAGGTATTTAGCACATAGCTCTAAATGTCCTATGCGTTGTCTGCCTGTATAAAGATCATTTGTTATCTCATTAAGGAGGCTGGACTTCTAAAGCAATAATTAATTTCCAAATTTATTTTTTGCTTACTTAAAACTTCTTCCAAAATTAGATCATTCTTGGTTCCTTTTCACTCTGTAAAGCTTGTGTGGTTACTATATATCTGAATTTTAACGGGTCAAGCAATGTGATATTGAATATACTTGGAAGATTAAGTGAAATGGATAACTTAGCAAGTTATCTATTTTCTGAAAATCTATTTTTTTTTTTTTTTTTAACACAGCCCCAAGTCACATTTAGTTCATCTCTTCAGCTTGTAAAGCTCAAGGTTAGAGCAATGTGAAGATGAACAGTGACGGAAAGCTAATATAAAGTAATTTATCTTATGCTACTGGTTGGTAGTCCTTTCCAATTTAAAAAAAAAAATAAAAATCAAAGTTTCTTGAAAATTTTTAAATAAAAACTGTAATAAGATAGATCACAAAGGGTTGTGTGTAGACCTGTGGGCTCTCCAGTTAAATAGCTAAATAAATAAATACATTAAATAATAATAGTTTCACTACAAAACAAGCTGAAGCTTGTGAACTTGCTGCAAGTTTCCAGAGGTTTCATTCCTTCATTTTTGCAACATTAATTATTTTAATTATTTGGAAAAAAAAATCTCATTATTACTCCTTTTCTTAGTTATTAAATAAAGTGGATTAAAGAGAGCTGCATATTAGAATGACTCTAAAAGGAAAAGTGGAATGGAGGGAAAAATAAAATTTGATATATAATCTGAGGTTTTAGCATATCCTTAGAGTATAAAAGCACATTAAAAAATCCATTAATGTTCTTTGGAGGTTTTCTTAAAAGTTCTAGCACAACCTCTTTTATTCTGGATTTCAGCTTACTAACTTCTTAGCATTTAAGATAAAAAATAAATGAGTCCCCTACCTTTTTTCTTATTACAATGGCAAGCCAAATATTTAAAAAACAGTGAAATATTTTTTCTGTCTACATGGAAATTAATTGGGATTAGTTGAACAAACATATGAGCTATCAGTTTTATTTAATTGCCTGAAACCTAGAAAACTCCCATGCCATTTGGAATGAGAACTACTGACCAATAATATACCTGGACTTCAGTAAGTCTTTTGACATGATTCCACACAACATTCCTGCCACTGAATTAGAGAATCATGGATTTGAAGGATGGACTGTTAGATGGATAAGGAAGTGGTTGATGGTCACACCCAGAGTTACAATCAGTTGCTCAAAGACCAAGTAGAAAGCAGTAAAAAATGGTGCTCCTCAAGAGTCCATACAGGCTCCAATACTGTTTAGTATCTTCATCAATGGCAGTATAAAGTGGGATTGAGTGCACACTCAGCAAGTCTGCAGATAACACCTCTCGGGTTTATAAAAAAATAGTTTTGTGTGTCTCTGCTGGCCAGCTGTTTTTCCTGACCCTGAGAATGTAAAGTTTTTTTTTCCCCAGCCAGAGATTTTGAAGGAAGGGGTCATGAATCGTCTCTTCTGATGTTTCATTCATTGTTTATTCTTTCTTATCAATACATTCTGTTCCTGACCAGCAGAACTCTTCATTGCAGGTCAGTTCAAGGAACAAAACCCCAAATCCCCAGTACCAAATACTAAATACCAAATACTCCTGCCCTCAGGGTGGTGTGGATATTTATACTACAATCCACGTTATCAGTATTTATAATACTTCTCTAATAACTATTATCCATGTTAGAAATTTAGACTCTACTCTAGGCCAACTATAACGTGCCACCTCACTGCAGAATATGGAGCAGACGAGGAAGAAGGAGAAAGCCCAAAAACCACTTGGATTTCTCCATCTTGCCTTCACCTGCTTACCATCCTAAAAACCCCATATATCTAAAATTCTCACCCTATGATAAAACTACACACTGTTCTACTATCTAATACACATTCTTGAAAACTCTGCTTCATTTCAGAGTCTAAAAGCCCTTTTTCCATGACCAATAAAAAACACTGTTTGTCAGAGATTCTAAAATCTCTTAAACATGCAAAGAAATAATTTCCTATAATTCCAGACTCCTACAAACACCAAGCTGAGTGGTGGAGCTGACAGACTAGAGGGATGGGATGCCGTCCAAGTGAACCTTGACAGTCTTAAGGAGATGTCCTTGTGAACCTCATGGAGTTCAGCAAGGTCAATTGTAAGGTCATGCACCTGGGCCTATGTAATTCCAAGTACCAGTACAAACTGGGAGATTGATGGATTGAAAGCAGCTCTGGGGAGAAGGACTTGGGAATACGGATGGACAAAATTGAACGTGAGCTGGCAATGTGCACATGGAGCCCAGAAAGCCAACCCATATCCTGGACTGCATCAAAAGATGGGTAATTTCCCCCCTCTCATGCTCTTGAGTGTTTTGGATTGTGCATAAGGAAGAAAATTTTTCCAGTAAGGATGGTGAGCCCTTGAATCAGGTTTCCCAGAGAAGGTTTAAGTGTCCCATCATTGGAAGTCTTCAAAGTCATGCAGGACAGGGCTTTGAGCAACCTAATCTAATGGACTATGCTCCTGCTTAAGGTAGAGGGGTTGATTAGATGAACTTTATAGGTCCTTTCCAACTCAAATAATTCTCTGATTCTGTAAAATGTCTCAATATTTATTCATTCTGTTTAGCTTCCAGTTTCAGGTCTAAAGGATATAAATCGGCTATGGGTTCAGTATTGCATTTTCCAAGGAATAATAAATATTTTATATATTCTACTGTATCATAGGCAGGAAACAGAATTTAGTCCTGTCTACATACTAAATTCCTATGCTGAAATCTTCCAGAAGTTAGTGTGGGACTTGAAGGATCTGAGCTATTTTCTATGATTTTTCAAAGCAAATGTTGTAGATAGTGTTAGAAACATAAAAGTGTATTAATGTTTTTCACAGATTGAACTGTTGGTTATGGTAGGGTATTATTCTTTCCTCTTCTTTTCCATAAGACCTATATATCCTGTATACTCTATGCATTCAGTTCAAAGGACAATGAGAAGTAAATTCATTCTTTTCTTGAGACTTGGAAGAAATGAAATATCACTTTTCCCCCCTCACTTCCACATTGTGAGTGTTGTTTATCCCAGGATAATTTAGAAAATATGTGGTGACAACAATGTTTCTTGCAGAATATTATGGTGAAGTGGAATTTTCAGTTTGGAATATTTTTTAAATGCACATGATAAGTAAAATACGTACTTAAAAAAAAATGATTTTCTGCACTTCATAAGAATGATCATTTTTATGACTGAGAGTGGATAACTGAGGTTATACTTTGTAACAGTAAATTTTTTATCCTTTTCCCAAAAGGAAACAGGCATCTTACTCTAATTACTGTAGATGTATCCATGTCAACCCTGGAGTTGAAAAATGAACCTTAGGGGAAAGCAAACCTAACAACAGCTTTTGTGTTCTACTGTGGAAACACTGATGACTATATAATTGAGGTGACATTGGCAAAAAGCCTATGCATTTTTTCTTAACTAAGACAGTCCTCTGATCCATTTGGGATTGCTTGAGACTTCGTAATAAATAAAAAAGAAAATTGAGGTTTAGAGGGTTTTTTTGGTTTTTGTTTGATTTGTGTTTGGGTGGGTTTTTTTTTTCTGTATGTGTTTTTTTGAGGGTTTTTTTTAATTGTAATGTAAGAGACTAGAGCACTTTTAATACAACAGTAGGGAATACTAAATGGACCGAATATGTAACCAAGAATTTAAATATTTAAAATATAATTAATTCAAATCCCTAAATTCTTGTTTTATTAAACTTGCCTACAGCATGGAAGAAACAGAAAGCTGAAATGGATGACAGGGAGCTGGGAACTATTACTGCAAAGTCTCAGGTGGATGTTAGACATACTGAGAGAAAAGTAGCCACTTGTGATTCAGTCAGCTGTTAAAGCTATGAATGCTTGCTCTTTATTATGACTGAGGGTTTTTTAAAATTTATTTATTTCATTATGAAAGTCATGAATATTTGATGGCTGCTTAAAGTACTTAACTCTAAAATCATGTAAGTATCCCTTATTTTACCTTTGAGTTGAATAGATAAGCCACATCTACCTAGATTACACTAATGATAAATTTCTAATCTCTACAGCCCTGCCCTTTAGATTTTGTGGTTTTCTCTCTCAGTTTTTGAGTGATGAGAGTTAGAGGTTTTTATGAAATCTGATTTTTACAGTCAGAGTTGATAAAAAAATCTTTCAGCACCTTTCTTTATATATCTCAAAAAAGATTATAGGAAATCAACACAAACATGACAGATACATCTATCATCACTGGCACATCTGATGGGGGGTGATAATAACATGTTTCTCCAGCTGTTTAAAGTGATGGAAAGATTCTATATATTGATATGAAGAACCCATCTTTCTTCTGATTTTTCTAATGTATTACATTAACTGAAAGTTCAAAGCAATGGAATTGACCTTGTGCATCTAAAAATAATTGCCCCTGAATAGAAAAAGAAAAAAAAAATTCTATTCTTTCTGAAGTAAGGCCATTGGAGAGGATTTGCTCTGAGATCCAGGAAGACTCTAAGAATGAGAAAAAGACAGACTATCTCTGGGAACAATACTATTGTATGTACTGACAGAAGATTACATTTTAAATAAAAATTATACCACAGGGAAATATAGAAACATAGAATAAAGCATACACCAAACATACAGCAAAAGCAAGCAATTTAGAGTTCAAATTTTACCTTTGAAATTGAATAAAATGATAGATTTAGTAAAGAAAGTGGTCACCTAAGAGTTATCTGATCCTAATCAAGGCATTCCTTATTAGGCAAAGAGGGAAATGAACATACAATAATGGAAAAAAATCTGCAGGCACACAGAACAGAATGAAATCTAAGGTCACTAAGTTCTTTATGTAACTTCTTAGAGCTCACAGAAAATGTTTAAAATGTTTGAAAGAAATGCATCTAAAAATCATTGGTGTCTTAAGAAAATTACCCAGATAGCTCAGAATTCACTCACCATGAGAGGTGATGGTAATGAGAATATGCTTTGATACTTTCTGGCAATGTCACTTTGGAATAATGGTCACTGGGCAGTAGCAGTTCTTGAGCACTCTTCCTGCCCACAGCTGTGCTTTTATTCATTCTCATTTGGCCAAAGTCCAGAAATGTGTTACTGAAAATGTGTGTAAATTTATTAGCAGACTGAAAATTTGGAAAGGTTTCTTAAGAGCAACCTCTGGTTCTTATTAATGGCCAAGTGAACCTCATAAAGTTCAACAAGGCCATGTGCACCAGATCTAGGACAGCCCCCAGAATCAATACAAGCTGGGGGATGAATGGATTGAGATGAACCTTGTTAGAAGGGCTTGGGAAAATTAGTAGATGAAAGTTCAGCATGTGCTGGTAATATATGCTTGCAGCTAGCCAAATCCTTGGCTGCATCAAAAGCAGTGTGGCCAACAGGTTGAGGAAGGTGACTGCGCCTCTATCGTGCTCTCATGAGGAGTCATCTGGAGTGCTGTGTCCAGTTGTATGAAGCCCCAAGATCAGAACATGGACTTTTTGGAGTGAGTCCAGAAAAGGGGCACAAAAATGATCAGAAGGATGGAAAGGGACATCTCTTCACCAAATCCTGTAGTGACAGAACAACAGGTAACAGTTTTAAATTGAGAATGTGTAGGTTTACATTGGGCCCAAGGAAGAAATTGTTTACAGTGGTGAGACACTGAAACAGGTTTCCCAGCAAAGCTGTGGATCTCCTGCCATTAAAAGTTTTCAAAGTCAGGTTTGATGAGGCTCTCAGGAACCAGTGCCAGTGGAAGTTGTCCCTACCCTTGGCAGGGGGCTGAAACTAGATGATCTTAAAGATCCTTCCCAACCCAAATCATTTTATGATTATATTTCATGATTCTATGATTATATACCCTTTCCTTATATCTCTAAGTTTCGGGGAATTTTTTTGTATTGTATTTTAAAACTTGGCTTAGAAGTCTTAATACAAAATAGAAAAGAGAAAAGATCAAGCATTTATTCTAAGAAAGAAATTGGTCAACAAAAAATGATGAAGTAATTTTTTTACAGTGTAACTAGTAATACTTAATTAATAAGATAGTAAGAATAAACATATATCTGATGAAGTTTTACAGGTCAGATTTAAACCTAAAATGCAAATAACTAAATGTGAGTGTCCAAATGTAGGTCTCATCATATGTATTAAGTGCTTGTTCCTTGAAAGTAATAACTGATATCTATTCAATTCAGCTGCCTAACCATATCTGTTTGTTGTTATTTGAAATAGTCTATGGTATTTGAGACATCCATGTGTTTATTTCAGATACTTGTATACTTGTCATATACAATAAGAGCAATCTGCTCAGCACTAAACATCCACAAGAGAATCTGATAAATCCTCAAGTATCTCGCAGAGCAATAGACCTTTTTTTTTTTTGATCACTTTCTATTTTTCTAAATGTTTTTTGTTTGACATTTAGTCAGCATTAGTCTTCATTATATCTCCAAGTGTTGACACCAAATCAAAGCTTCTGCAGTTGATGTTCCCCTTAAGAAAAAATATGACTCCATTAAATTGTTCTATTGTTCCTGAAGGTCAACATAAATTCCATAAAAACAAGAAATGTAGCCACTGTTCAATTTGATGTGTTTGTACTTATATCTTTTTCATGCTGATGTTGTTCCCCTTCAATAATGAAAATAAAGCATAAACATAACACATGTTAGATATTATCAGTTCAAAGTGCTGACATCCCATCAGAACCATTACCAAAAAAAGAAGTTAATTTCTTTGGGCTAATATTTGAATGTGATCTAAGGCTAATATCTGAAAGTGCTCTAAGGCTAATGAGAATAGAAAAAGCATGGAACAGCATTTTTTATTCCTGGTGCTGGAATTTCAGTATTGGAATTGGAGTCCATCTTTTGCTTTATTCAGTCTGATTTTACCACATGGGAAGTGTGCTATCTTTTTGGTAATACAGCATAACTCTTTTATAGGGAATTTTCAACTTATATAAATATCATGGTTACTAACATTCAGATTCTCAGTTACATTGTGAATTAACCCTTACTGTGTTTGTCAAACTCTTAAACAAAAACAGTGCTCTGAAAACATTAAGAGCTTGTGTCTAGAGACAGACAGGAAAAAAATCTTTCTTAATTCTTGTTGTATGACAAGCTCAAATGGCAGAGAAGGAAGTTGACCTATTGGCTTCTTAGGAACTTGCTACTCAGTATCAATACTGACAACCTTAATTAGAGTAACTCTAACAAGAACTTCCTCTATTCTGACTGAAGAAATGAAAATTCATAGACACCCTTTTACTTTCAATACATGATTCTGCCATATCTTTATTCTGTCATATCATATCAGAATTGACATTTGGAACAGTCACAACTCTAGATCTGAATTCTCATTTCAGATATCTAATATAACACGACAAAGAATGAAAATGGTGAAAAACTGGACTATTTTTTTCAGAGTGCTCTTTTTCAAACTCTCTGCTGTAATTATAGAAATCCTGTTGACTTCTGTGAATCTTCTTCCAAGAACCTTTATACGTAACATTAGTGTTTCTTCCAGGAATTGCATGTACAACTGCTAGTAGAAATGCTTTTATCCATTGCTTTAAATATTGACTGAGAAAATATTGCTTGTTAAGAGCAGATAAAAATGTTGTGGTTCTTGTCACCAGACCACAATGAATTATAGATTTATTGTGTAAATACCTGATGTGTTACCCAAATGCCAGTTACTTTCTGACTTACATTTTAACTGCCTCTTAAAAATGAGACAGCTGAGATGACACTGGGGATACATAGGGGATCCAGACCCAAAAAAGGGTTACAAAACAACATAGTTAAGTGTCTCAACATACTGGTCAAGCATAGACAGAACTCTTTAGAACCCTGATCATTAAATAAATACCCAATGACCCTCGAAATGTGGATGACAAGACTGAGCCTAGAACATGGTAACCCTGCTTTCCTCCTGTTAGACATTACATTGCATAGTACACTTCTGTCTTTTTACCTAAATCAAAATATTAGGTCTTAAGACTGTACCTTGTTGGTCAGGCAGACAATTTTTCTGTGATCACTAAAGACCTTTACACTTGTCAGTACTGTCGATTGGATTGGAACAAACAATACCTCTTCATTTTAAATTAGTGGGTCATTTCTTCCCCATTCTTTATACAGGGCAATGAGGCAGTTATTTTTAAATACTATTGTATATGTTTAAGTTACGCTATTAGTTCATCTACATTCTAAAAATGTAATTGGGAATTTTATGGGTTCTTTTATTGTGAATTCAAAGGAATTCAGTCAAGAACACCAATATTTACTTTATCAAAGTTATATCATTTTTCAAGTGCAGATTTATATCAAACTATTTCAATTTTAAATTCAAAGTAAAAGCCTTGATAAATTCAACTTTACTGACTGAAAATAGTAATTATTTATTTTCAGTACTCAGTTTCATATATATCTGTTTCAATAATGAGGAAAACCAAAACAGATTTGCTTCTTATTTCTCCCATATAAAAATTAAAAATTCTATGTATTTTAAAAATGGAAATAAAAATGAGAACTGGACAGGAAAGAAATGGCAAGTGTAGGATGAAAGTAATTAACAAGATTTGTTATTTATTGCTCACAATTTTAGCAATTCAGTACTCATAAAAAAATTGCTTTATCTATCTCTTTCCACAATAGTTATTGATATGCAATACTATACCTCTGCAAAGCTTTTTGGAAATATACATTTTTAAACATAGAAAAAAAAAAATTAGTGAAAATGTGATTGAAGTGGGTGTTATGGTTTGGACCCCCCTCTAATATAAAACATTAGTAAATATATATTAGCTTCATAAATACATTATTAGCTACATAAGTGTTTAATGCATTTGTTTAGTCATTTAGTCCAAGGCTTGTGATCCATATGCAGCCTGGCAAGGTAAGTGTACAAATACCATTAGAAAGCACAGAAAACACAGTTCTGTGGATACTTGAAAGATTTTCTAACAGTTCAAAATAAATACAGAAAAATTACACACACACACACACACACATATATATATATATATATATATATATATATATATTTGGTTTTGGCAGGGTTTATTTTTTTGTTTTGTTTTCACAAAAGCTTACACATTTTTTCTGGAAAATAGAGTTCAAAATATATATTCCTGTCTGAAAAATATCCCCATTTTCATTCTTTACCATATTTCTGCCTACAGAGATATACATTGTGGAAATACTGATAAATTACATAATTCTTTCTATACCAGTGTGATTCAGGGTTTCCAAAACATTATTCACATAAATCACCCATCATCACCATTAACCATTTGTAATCTGCATATTATTCCTACAGGGAACTAAAATACCATGTTCACTTAAACGTTTCAGTTTCTTGACACAATAGATAAAATACACTGATTGAAAATGAAATGAAGGAAACTACTGTAAACACAGAATTTTTTTTTTTTTTTTTTTACATCTAACACTGTCAAAAATTACCCTTAAAGAAATAAAGCCTACTATATCATTTAAGTTTTCTTAAAAGGTTTCTAAAAACTATTATGTGTTTAGGGACAATGCAGTAATTTTGAAATACATGAGTTACTGTTGGTCACATTTATTTTGTATATCTTAGAAAGAGGTTTCTTGCCTCCTCTTTTTTTATCAGAAGAACTTTGGTTGGTTGTTTGCTTGTTTTTTTCTTTGAAAGTGTAAATAGAAATAACATGGGTTTTTTTAAACTCCTCATTTCAAAAAGAATATGAAGATAAAACTACATAAAGCACAATATACTACCTTGATAGAGATTACCTACAGCTTCAAAAAAGACTTTGATAAGAATTGTATTTAGAATTAATTTTGGGTATTTATTTCTATCGTTGGCTTTTTATACAAGAGATATTTGAAAAAACATAGAGTTAATTTCTTCTAAAGAGATTTCCTGCTTGGATTATTATATCCCCAGCTGGTCATAATCATTTATTTGCAATAGTACAAGTGGATGAGAAGTAAATGGCTTTGAGGTCACAATACAGGTTATTATTTCAATTGATGTATCATCATTGAGAACTGTTAAACAGAAAAAGAAGAAAAAAATTAGTTTTATGAAAGCAACGTTATCACCTGAAATTCAATTGAAAGAGAGACAAAGACTGAGTAAAAGTTAAAAATACAGAATTATTTTTTCTGGTGCATTACTTTGTTCTTACTTATAAAGAGATCTTAAAGCTTGAAATATATTTCTTCTCTGCTTTTTCTTTTAAAAAGCAAAACAAAACAATTGCTCTTCACCATCCCTTTTTTTTTTTTTTTTTTTTTTTCTCCTCTCAGGAAAGCATAGAAAATTTCCTTCTTAGAATCATAAATATCCTGAGTTGGAAGGAACCCATAAGGATCATCTAGCCCAGCTTTTGGCTCTACACAGCACCATCCCCAAGAACCACAACATGCGTTTGAGAGCATTGTCTAAGCACTTCCTGAGATCCATCAGGCTTGGTGCTGTGACCACTTCCATGGGGAGCCTGTTCAAGTTCCTGATCACCCTCTGGGTGAAGAAGCATTTCCTAAAATCCACACTAAACCTTTCCTACACAGAGTCCTGTTACTGGCCACCAGAGAAAAGAAAATGCCTTTGCCTCCCCTTTCCCTTACAAGGAAGCTGCAGACTGTCATCAGGTCTCTAGGTCTCTCCTCCAGGCTGAACAGACCAAGGGACCTCAGCTGCTCCTCACACAGCTTCCCCTCAAGGCCCTTCACCATCCTTGTTACCCTCCTTCAGACACTCTCTAATAGTTTTATATCTTTCTTACATTGTGGCACCCAAACCAGCCCCCAACACTCGAGGTGAGGCTGCCCCAGCTCAGTGCAGAGCAGGACAATCCCCTCCCTTGCCCAGCTGGCCATGCTGTGCCTGATGTCCCCCAGGACAGGGCTGGCCCTCCTGGCTGTCAGGGCACTGCTGGCTCATGTTCCACTTGTCATTGATCAGCAACCCCAGGTTTCTTTCCATGGGACAAATTCAGTGAAATATGAAGGTGAGACTACCTAACTAACATCTTTTGAGCTCTGACATGGACATAGGCAGAAACATTTATTTAAAAAAATAAAAATAAATCCAACAAATTTTAAAATGTTCTGAGAGCAGCTCTCAGCGGTCAGGAGAGCAGTTTTTGCTTTAATGTTTTATTTTTTGAGAAGTAAGAGCTAACACAGAGATAAAAAAAAAAAAGGAATAACTTAGACATTATAATGTTTGTAACTGCAAATCTTCAAAGTCAACTGGCTGTAGGCATGTAACTCACCAACAGCAAATTATGCATGCATGTTTTCTGGAGACAGTTAAGTTGTCAGATTGGCATACACAACAGCTAGGGTGTTAAACTATGGGTCAAGTAGTAATATTGCTGTTTCTTGCATAAAATAAAAGCAAATATCTCTTTGGAACCACAGCTCAGTCTGCAACTGTTTTTTGTGTTTTCAAGACAGCTTTTATATTATATATCAGGATTTTATATTTCTTAGGACACACAAACATATAAGGAGAGAGACAAAAGCTGAAGTCCTTTCTGTCATCTGAGTATTCCTGCAGCAACAACAGCATCTGGGTGCATGAGATATTCTCCTGGAAGGTGAAATCAGATAAGATGGGTTTAAAACCTTGCTAGCTAAAATCTATTTACCACTTCTATGTAGTCAGCTTAGCATAAGCAGATCTAGTTGAAAGTTTTATTTTGATTTCTGCCTAGAAAGCCTGCATAGAGTGTTGTTTTCTAAAATCTGAACAAATGATGTGTTAGAAATATAAATGTTTACCATCTGCTAAGAGGCTTCTGCCTTTTATCCCATTGTTTCTTTCTCCATTAAAAGGAAATTTGATTAATAAGCAAGTGAATACTTAACATAAATCTTCACAGTAGTATCATGGTTTAACTTTCTGATTTATTTCTGCAATATAGTGTCACTTAGATTGGACCTCCTTCATAGTATGTGGATAGAAAAGGAAAAACCAAGAAGGAAAAAGCAAGCTATGATTAAAAGTTTGATCCAAAGCACATGAAAAAAACACAATAATTTTATGTGCTTTAGATGTGGTGATTCGATGTCTAAACACTTTGAGAAACAAAATCTTCTTTGCTCAAGGGCACACTTTATCTGTGACCAAGAATAAAAATGTATGTTTTTAGCGTTAGACCAGGGCTCTAGACATAGTCTCACACATACTGTTTTCATAGTAATTTTATTTACTAAAATTCAAGGATCATTTCATTTTTACAATATCACACACTACAAACCTTCTACTGCAGCTCTAATTCAGACAAGTGTTATTTATATGACTTGCTTCTCAAGTCTTGCATCCTATCTCTGATGCAGTAATTCTATGTTCCTTATCACAGAAGTTCAATATGTTTTCTTCTTAATGTTTTACTGGGATGATATCAGAGAAGGTGGGAGTAGAATGTATATAGGGAGAAATCATAATAAAATCCATTTTGCTTTCCAGAAAATAAATGGCAGAAATCTGAGTGTGACTCAGGAAAGCATGAAAAAACCCCACCCATGAACACCTCTGGCTATCTGGGGTTTCTTAGTATCAGAATATACTTGTAAAGGTATTACAGAAGATAGTGAATTGGATAGGTACTGAATACGCTTCATTTTTAATATAGCTTTATGACTTCCCCACCTTCACAGAAACGTCCAAAACCTGGTAGATTTGCTTACAGAGAAGGATACAGAAAAAAATCATATCTACAGCAGTGCATAAAAAGAAAATATCAAACCCTCCCTCACTGCTTACACTGCAGTTTTAATATTTTCTTATGAACTAACACTTGTTACTGATGTGGTTGATCTCCTTTTCACTGGTTCATACTTATATAGATATGGCACTTACAGACGTGGTTTTGTGGTGGACAGGGCAAGTGTGAGTTTAAAGACTGGACTCAGCAACCTCAGAGATCTTTTCCAACCTGAATTCTGTGAGTCCACAAATATTTTTTGGTTTTCTCATTATGATGTTGTGTTAGATATTATGTTGCATGATTATATCTGCTTTATTATGCTGCAGATAAGCTCAGGTTGAGACCTTGTTTTTTGCTGCATGTCAATATTACAAAGTGGATTTTGATACTTTTACATAGTTTGATATCACCAAGTAAGTTGAAATACAGCTGTTCTTTTTTCCTCATTTTCATATAAAACCTTGTAAAAATAGAAACTCTCTTTTCTTTGTGGAACTGAAAAGTGATGAGGTGAGAAGTAAGCTGAAATCCATAATTATTCTGTTAGTTAAAGGATAATTTCTTCAACTGTATATCTTTAATTTTTCAGCCTAGGAAATGGACAGAATCAGTCATGGTTACAGAAAATATTCTTTTTCTTTTGGAAATGCTTCAAAACTTCATTACCGGGTTGGTTTTTTTTTTTTTTTTTTTGGTTGGTTTTTTGTTTGTTTTTGTGGGGTTTTTGTTGGGGTTTTTTTGGTTGGTTGGTTGTTTTTTTGCATTAAAACCAAGCTTTTCTTAACCTGGGTTATTGAAGGAGAAACTGTTACGTTTCCAGTATATTAACATTACACATACAGATCTTTGCATACGTACATCAACAGAAAAGCAGCATTTCATTAGTAAAGTTCCATACTAATGTTGTTAGTTAAAGTAGCATGCCAAACATCTTAATAAAGTAATACAGATTTTTTTCTTTCTTTATAAATATTGTAACTGAGATAGGAATGGTATGTGATGATTAAGAACATGAGCCAGGCTTTATATATAGATGTGCTTAAAATTCTCTCAGAATGTCTCTTAAATCCCATACATTCTCTGTTATACTTAGTAAAGGAAAGTAAAACAAAAGTACCATTTCAAAACACCTAGGCCTTATTTCTTTTTTTGTTTCTGAACTAAAAAAATAACTGTTAGGAAGATAATTTTGCTAAAAAGGAGATCCAAATTGAATTAATTTTATCTTCTTCTTAACTTTATTTTTTTTGCAGCTGAGGTGCTTAATAGAAAACTATCCTGTTGACCTTCACATCCTTACCAATTTTCAACCCATTTGAGCTTTGGTGTTCCTGAATCATTATTTTTTCTCCCTTATCAAGAATTCCTTTCAAAATTTGAGCCCAATTGGGAATTCCCTGTTCATACCAGCTGTCCTGGTTTACTTTCTGTGTATTGTTCCTGTGCTCTGAAGAGGTCAACCACAAAGATTATCCAGATCTCTTAGGCCCCCTGGCCCTCCAGGGCAGTCTCCCATGTTTTCCTCTCAAGCAGATCATTAAACAAACCAGAATCAGCTCTTTCAGATTCCATGGTTATGACTCTCAACATGTCTTAGTCGCTTCTGTCCACAACCTCTGTTAACCAAGGTTGCTGTAAACCTACACATATTCAGATAGTTCTTTACCTTTTTTGAGCATCAACAAGTCCTGCAGAAAATCCCCTGTACTCAGCTCATGAAGCATCTGCATCAATGACCACTAACATACAGCAGAAATTTCCTGGATTGTTTATAATCAATTATATTACTCATTCTGTACCAGTCCAGGTAGCTGAAATCCCCCATGAACTCCAAATTCTGCATTTGTGGGGTTTCTTCCTGTTGTCTACACAAGGCTTCATGCACTTCCTTAGGCATAGCTGGTACCTGTCTTGGCATTCTGCCTGTCCTCTGACTTCTACCTACAAACTCTTGACTGTCTCATGACCTTTCCCTAGCAAAACCCCCTTGCATTCCAGCCACCTATTTACATCACATGGTGCCCCTTATCTACTTAATTTGTATTTTCTAAAGCTCCCCTATCCATCCATCACAGTATTTTGTAATCCCAGTGATGTGATAGCTCAGCAACTGCAAATTGACTTTCAATTCCCCCTGTTTATTTCTGATGCAGTGGCCTACAGTATTGTATATATATTCATTGCTCAGCCATATTTAGGTTTGCTTCATCAGCTTGTGAAAACAAACACATCTTCTACTTTTGGGCTATCTGGTCTTAAATGTCGTCTTGACTCAAGTTTTCTGCATGTCCTGGTTTGGCCCTAATTGGACAATTTTGTAACATTGACACCTGACACCAATGGTGGATACACCTTTTGTGAACACACATTTTAATACAAAAAAAACCCGGGAACAGGGTTCTTGCCATAGAGGAGGTGATGGGCTGGGTCTGGGCTGGCCCCTCAGTTTTGCAGAGATCTCTGCCCCCAGAGGGGTGGTGAGCAGGCTGCCAAGCCCTCACTGGGGAGCTGCTGGGCCCTGGCCCAGCGGGTGGCTGGAGCCCCTCTCCAGTGGGGCTGGGCTCTTTCTCAGCAGTGACAGCTGGAGGCTGTACCAGCACCAGGAGAAGCTTAGGAGAGAGTGGCCCAGAGGCCAGGAGCAGCCACACAGCTGCCGCAGTTCCAGACCGGGAGTGGCCACGTGGCCGGGATTGGAGTAGCCAGGGCACTGCTGGGCAGCCACGGCCACCTTGGCATGGCTCACAATGAAATGTATTTGCTCAGCTTATTCAAGCCAGCTTTGCTGCAGACAGAAGGACAAAAGGGTCAGCAGCAGCTTTCCCTGTTTTCTACACCCAAGCAGAGTTGGGCTGGCACAGCTCGCATGGTGCCGACAGAGATGACACGGACAACAGAGAGGCACAGTGACCCGTGTTCCCAATGCAGAGCTTGGACCAGATCAACCTTTCAGTGTTACAAGACTTTACATAAACTGTTTCAATTAATGGTAAAGCTTGAGGACAAATAACCCAACGAATCTAATTCTCTCCTGAATCAGAAAAAGGGGAAAAAAAAGGTGAAAACACATAGAGAAAATAACATAGGACTCTGAGGTCAGTGAAGAAAGAGTTAAATTTTAAATGAAGGGAATTGAAGAGATGCTTTGAACCTGGGCTGCAATTCTTTTGTAAAGCTATGGTGAAAATATATTTGGTATATCAGACTTTGGGTTTTTTTTTTCCTGGTGACTCATGGAAATCCATTGGGGGGATGTAGCATTCTAGCACAGCTGTGAGCTGAGGCACCAGTAGTTGAAGAAAATAGATGTTGCTGTGATCCAATGAGAAACTTGAAGAGAGAAATGAGAAACCTTGCCGTAGAGATAGTAGTAGAAAACCTCTGTTCCCAGAGATGGATGAAGAGAACTTTTGTTTTATGCTAGAATAGCTCATCCTTAAAATAGCTTTAACTTATCAATAAATTGATATGGCTCATGAAAGCAGCTGTGGGAAAGCTGCAATGCATGGGAACGACTTTCACACTGAGAACAAAGCTTCCTTTCCTGGGCAGCTGATTCGCTGTGACATTGAAGTTACGAGAGAACTATTTACTTGTGGAGAAGTCTCCATAGCATGGCAAGAAAAACTCCTCTCCCTAAGTGAACTGAAGAAAGACTATGTTACAGGTAGTAAACTGACTAAAAGTCCCAAGTTTTGTCTTTACATTTTCAATGGGAAAGAAAGAGTGTGTGAGAGAAGTGTCCTGAAAGTTTATTCTGATTTTCTTATTATTTTTCTTTTAATTCTTTTAATAAAAGCTTTCTTTATTTCCTTTATTACTTTCAAATTTAGGCCTGCTTTGCTTTTCTCCTAATCCTATCTCACAGCAGAAAATAAACCCACCACACTGCAGAAAACTGCTCTGTCTCAGTTCTCCACTTAGGAGCATTTTTCTTCTCCCACCATTGCATGTAAAGTCATAAAGAAAAGTAAGATACATCTCCATGGTCACAAGTACTTAATTCATTTTTTGCTCATGAAAAATAAGTGTATTTATTCTAGATATTGTGGAAAGGTTAATCTCTTAGATTGTTTTTTACCTGGTTCTATTACCATGTATTTATACTTAAGGATATTGAGGTATGTGTTTGGGTTTATTTACATATCAATTTTAAATAGATTTAAAGTGCCTGGCATTTCCATTTTAATATATATATATATTCATCATTCAATATATATTCATATATACTTTATGCAGAAATTTAGTTATTCCAGAAAAGGATATATACTAGGAAAAAAAAAAAAAAAAAAGGAAATCCAGATTGAAAAGTATTGAGGCAACTTATAGCTATATTAAGAAATAATTCAAATTATAGGAACAATGGAAGATACAACACTGAAATGGATACACAATTATGTGTCTTTGAGAAACATTCTAAAATAAAGAGGCTATTGAGAATATCCACAAATGAATAATAAATTTTATGTCTGCTTATTAAAAGTCATATTAAACAGCTATTTCTTCTTGTAGCTTAATCAAAACACACTAATTGAAGAACTGAATTACAAATCTGTTTCTGTTGCTAAGCATAGACAATTTGAATAGACACAACTGAGTTACTATCTTGTTCTAAAACCCATCAGTCAGTTGAAAATTTCCTTGTGCCTCTTGAGGTCTTCAAGAATGACATCATAGAGCAAAGTCTGCCATGAAAAATTCTTCAAAAACATATTTAACTAAACCCTCTTTTGACATAAATTTACCATTAATTTAATTGTATCAAGGTAAATTTTAAATAAAATTTAAATTGTGGACAGTATAAGAATTAATGTGGCTTTTGTAAAATTAATCCTTTTTTATTAAGAGCAAACACAGTATTTACCCTTTCTAATAGAAAGAATGTGCATCATAAAATGCATGGACAGTATGGACAGTTAAGGATAGAAATAATCTCCATCAGTATTTCTCTTTTATTGCTCTACCTCACAGCTTTTCAGTAGATTTAACATCTTTGTTTAAAGTTCTTTGAATGCCCAGAAAATGTCTATTCAAATTGAAGATGCTGTCCATTATTGTCCATGGTTAATGTATTTAAATTGCTAGTAGTAGCTCTGGGAAATGCTTTTGTATGCTGCTGCCAACTGCTTCTATTTTCTGTTGACAGTGGTGTATGTTGTAGTTAGACAAGAGGAAAGTTTCTATATTTTGCCTAAGAACAGGACTCACTTCTTCTACCTCCTCTGTCAAGTCTGCCAGTCCATAATAGTTTCACACTTAGTAATTTGTGCTCTTTCTTTTGTAAAGGTCTCTATTGCTTTTAGTGGGAATGAAAACTCTATCATGGAAGCCAAGAGAAAGTTTTGAATGTCATCCATTCCCTTGTTGCAGCTCTGTTAGCTAGGAAAAAAAATACATTCTTTACATGGAAAGAAGTTCTAGAAGAAAAGATTGTTTTTTAGATAAACCTTGACAGGATGGAAGAATGTGCTAGTTCTTTTTTGAATGAAAGCACAAGAAAGTTTAAATAATAAAAAAAAACAACCAAACAAACAAACCAAAAAAAAACCCAAAAAACAAACAAACAAAAAAAAACCCAGCAAAACAGAAACAAATCTTATATGACAGTATAAGTTGAGAACCAATAGGCTCAGAAGGAACTTTGCATTAAAAAGGCCAAATGATCCTGGCAGACAAAAAAATTGGATATGATTCAAAACTAAACTCTTGTAGCAATGAAGGCCAACCAAACAGAAGGATGTATTAGTGACAGCACAATGAGTTGAGGAATTGAGTGCTCCCCTTTTTTTTGTAAATTATAACCCTGCATCTGGAGTACTGTATCCAGTTCAGGTTTTCCAGCTTAAGAAAGACAAAGAGATATTTGATCAAAATTAATAAAGAGTCAACAGGATGATTATGGGACTAGAGAACATGACATTCAAGCAGAAACTAGAGGAACAGGATTTCTTCATCCAGAGGAAAAGGCTAAAGACCAGACTAATTACAGTCTTTATCCACCAAATGGGAGCCTACATGCCAAATAGACCCAGACACTTCTCACAGGTGCAACGTGAAAAGATAAGAGGAAGCCATCTGCAATATCATATATTTTGATTATATATTTACTGTTTAATTTTTTTTCTTCTGCGAGAGACCAAATGCCTCAGTTGCCTTGGAGATATTTGAAATTCTACTGGATACAATCCAGCGGTATATCTATTAGGTATTGAACTTTCAGGTTAGATCAGATTTATGTTATTCTGTTATCATAAGCTAAAAGAAAAAAACTTCAGTATATATATATACATATATATATATATATATATTTTTTTTTTTTTTTTTTTCTTTTCAGAAATCATGAAGAAATGCCTTCTCTTAAATATTTAAAATATCTAGTTAGGGAACTTACTACTCAAATGCTATGATTTTCTTTATAGGTATGCAGAACCACTTACAACAGAAATGTGTCTATTAAAACATCCAAATTGTTACATTTAAAAATATACTTTCACTTCCACAAATATCTTTTAACACACACTTAACATATGTGCATATTTTCTTCAGCTATGCACTTTGAACACCAAATCAAACAATCTAATTGCTACTCTTTAATGGTCAAACTATGTGAATTTTTAAAATCAGGGTATTTTTTTACTCATGTCTCAGACAGAATGTTGTTTTGTTTTTTTTTTTTTTTTTTTTTGCATCATGAAAGTTATTGGAGATTGACCTTTCAACACCAAAACATTAGCACTCAAATTTCAGTGGTTAAAACACATAATTTTTTATAGTCTGTGGTGGCTTGACACTGGCCAAACATCACGCACCCATGAAAGCCACTCACTCACCCTGCCCTGCCGCAGTAGGGCAAGGAGAGAAAATATAGCAAAGGGTCTATTAGCTGAGGTAAGGACCAGGAGAAAACACTCCAAGGGCAAAAGAGGCTCAGCACAGAGGTACAACATGAATTTATTACTAACAAAATCAGAGGAGTCTAATGAGAAGTAAAATGAGCCCTTAAAACACCTTTTCTTCCTGCAACCCCTCCCTCCTTCCTACCAACAGCAGAGGGAGATGGGTCATGGCGGTTTTGGTTAGTTCATCACCCAAGGATTTGTTGTTTCCTTCACATGTTTTCACCTCCTCCTCCTCCACTCTTGCTGGAATTCAAATTGCACCATCATTTTGTTTTGTTTTTCTTCTTAAATATGATATTACAGAGGCATTACCATCATCTCTCCTTGGCCCAGACTCAGCCAGCAGCATGTCCATCTTCAGAGCCATCAGGAATTGGCCAGACATGGTGGAAGCTTCCAGCATCTCCTCACAGATCCCACCCCTGTGGCAACCCTGCTACCAAAAACCAGACTGTGCAAAATCAGCACAGAAGTCAATGTGTTAGACATTTACATTCTCTTTAGTAAGATTCATAAGGTTGTAACTAGCAGCCAGCTAAACATATTACTTGTACAATCAAATCAGGCTAAAACTTCACATCAGTAAAAGATATCATACAACATGTTCCCGCTAACTTTCAGCACCTCACATGCTATGTTGCCCTCAACAGTATAAACTATATCTATATAAATATGAACATTATTGTTAGCTTTAGATGATATCTATTTTAAATGCATACAACAGTTAAAATGTTCCAAAAACACAAGGTCAATTGTATCAGCTATGACAATTTTGGAAATGTATATATGTAAGTAAGAAATGCTTGTATGCAAATAAGCTTCATCTGTGTTTTCTTCAATTTTATACTGAGCTGTCTTAATGAACAGAATTGAAGTGTTTAATGTTGTTCATAAATTTTCCATCTGATACCAGAAAAATAGCCAGGCAAATGGATTAAATTTGATAAAGAGCTCCACAGTAATATTCATCACCTAGCATGTTCTTAGTCCTTAAGGTTTTGTTCCACTTATCAAACACTTGTCAGCTGTGCAGTAAAGAATCAGCCAGTCTCAGGATGAAGGCAGCTGGAATAGTTCAATATATTTCCTTTGTAGTTTCCTGGCATTACTGACTTATAGGTCCAAAGAATTTGTTTTTGTCTCTGGGATTAACCACTCAAGCAAACTCTATATTCTTTAGTTTGGTGCATATGTATGCAAGCAAACACACGTATGTATCTGTTAAATATATACATGATGGTGAATATGTATCTTCTAAATGGACAAAACTTCAGGAGACAGGGTAAAAAGAAGAGGAAGTGTAAATAAAGAATGTTTGCTGTGAATACATTCACACTGAAATGGAAAAGTTACTTGGAAATTTGACATTTAGGTAGAAAGATGTCAGTGAAAAGAAAACAAATATTTAAAAATAATGGACTTTTATTTTGGTTTAATGGGATCAATGAATTAGTTTGGAAGAGAGTGAATTTCTTTCTGGGTCTTTATCACAGCAATATAAGAATAATGGAGTTTTGTGTTTAGTAAACTTCAAAAGCTCACCTTGTACTCTGTCTGACTGCACTAACTAGGGTCATGTCTCCTGCACGGGGTCATGTCTCCTTTGCTTTGCCCAAAAATTCACCATCGCATGGAGGAACCAAGAAAGATCTACAAGGAGATTAGACATGGTGATACCCTGATGAAGAATCTCTGAATATATTTGCCTTAAACTCTTAATATTGAAAATTTTTCATAGTTACAAAAAGTTGACCTTTGGTCCATTTCTATCAGCAAATGGACTATTAATGCCTGCTCTAAATAGTAGAAAAGCATGAAGCACTCAGACTTTAAATACTTCAGTAGTTCAAATGATTGCCTTGACACATTTTCAGAACAAACTACTGTTAAATCATGTTAAGTATAGCCACAAGTATGTATTTTCTCTTCATACCTTTATTTTCTCTTGACTACACCTTTCTAGCAGTAGATTCATGTTGACAAAAAAATATGAAAATTTGCATCTCATTTAATGTGAGTAGTTTAGCTCCCACATTCTATAAGATACTAGTTAATATGTATTCTTTTTCCCCTGTTATTGATGATATTTATATCAAAAAGAAAAAAAAAACATTCTAAACCCCCTAAAAATTCTATGTCTAGCATAGATTTTTAAAATATGTTTCCTAAATTCTTAAACTTTTAATTGTTAGGGACTATGAAATTAAATGGGGCAGAACAATGTTTGTAGCTGTACTTAAGTACTTGTACACTTAAACCTCAGTGCCTTGGAAAAGAATTAGGGCAAAGGACAAATGTGTTAACCAGGCAAGGATTGGTTTTATTCTGTGATGCATGACATCCTTTACTTATTCAGTGTTAATTTACCTTTTATAAACGTGGTCTGTTTCCTACTTTTGATCTGAATTAGATAGAAACTTTTTAGTTTGGTAATGTGAGAGATCAATTGTTGAAGTGGGCTGATTTGAAAGGTAATAGAATTGTTATCCCTTGAGTAATTCAAGGCTATTGGCTATGACCCTGAAAACATCATCAAACTTTGAAGCTGGTTGCAACTATGATTTTGGCTCCATTTTAAGCATGTATGAACTGGACCACCTCTAGAGGACATTTCCAATCAAAATTATTCTAAGATTCTATGAACTTGATAGCCTGAATTATCTCCCAGTGGAACATCATCACCCTTTTCACTATCAAGAATATCAGATATAGGAATTTTTCCAATTTCTTTTTTTTTTTTATTTCTCTATCTTCCCAAAATTTTTTAAAAAAAAAAAAAAAAAAAAAAAAAACCTCCATTGGAAAGCATGTTTGCACAAAATTACAAATTGCTCTTGGATAATAGGAAAATAAAAACAGTAAGGGTAGAATTCCAAAAAGCAAAGCAAGAAATTTTGGTCAAATTTGCAGTACTCTAACATTTTGGAAATTAGTAGATTCTTCACCTTATCAGAATAACACAAGACGAGTAGAAAACCAATTTCTACTAAAAATTACTATCAAAGAATTTACCAGTTGTGTGTAGGTCCCACAGTAGAATATTTTGGTAATGCAGGTAAATCTGAAATTTTTTTACCATACCCTACATGGTTTAGTAAAAATAATATTTTAATCATGCTATGGTAGAAACAAAATAAAACAAAAAATGAAATGAAATGAAATGAAATGAAATGAAATGAAATTAAATTAAATAAATAAAATAAAAATTGTTGCAAACTTAAAAGTTACGAAGTTGTAATATATGAAATATGATAACAATCAATGGACTAATGCAACACATTTGACCTACTGTTAATATAAAACAGTGTTAAAATTGGGAAGATCAAATCTATTTATATAAAAGTAACTAAGGAAAAAGATGAAATAACTCTTATAGAAATCAAGGTTGAATAATCTATTAACTCAGAAAGATGAGCATGGAAGAAAAAAATATTGGATCTGTCAAGATTCAGGAAAATAATAATTTTCTTGAGCGGATTGGCAGAAATTAAATTAGCAAAGCATTTTTTTGCTATCTGAAGACTAATTTCAGATATTAAAAAGATTTGTGAGCTATTAACTATCTTTTTATGACAGAAATTAGTGATGAACCACTAAAACGTTATGGTTGAATTGTTTTAGTACCAAAACTACATTTGGGCTGTTCATTGTAACTTTTAATCCCAAAAAATGAAAAATAAAATGGAAAAAAAAATACCAAATCATTTTTAAGAGATCTGTGTTAAATTTTGTTCTTGCAATTTCAGTTATGTCTTACAAACTAAGTAACGAGTGCTTTTCAGTTATATCATGTAGTTGCATGGAAGTGAAGGAGGAACTGTTGCGTTGCAGGCTAAAATTTCTTCATCTTCCTTCTCTTTCTCCATTATGTGAGATCTCTTTTATACATAAATACTACTGAATTCCTGTGGAAATATTGTCCCAAATAAAGACACTGAAATGTTGCTTCCAATCATTGGTCAGACCTCTGAATTTTTAGGCTAACCACTGCTTTTCTCCTTTAGCATTTACAATAATTTCACTCTAGTCTATGGTTTGGCTTTTTAGGGGGTTTTGGATGTGGAGTACACAAACGTCAAACAAGTTGGTTTTTCCTGTTATTTTTATCTCATACAATACTTCTTCCACTGACAGCTTCATTTATAAACCTGCCACAAACTGATGGAAATCATCAAATGCATGATTCTACTTTGCTAAATCCTAACAAAGATTATGTGGTTTGACACTAATCTTTGACTTTGTACTTCTACTTTTATCTAAATCCATCTTGATTTCTAATTAGTCTCTCAAGACGTAGAACTCGTGCTTGGGCTTAAGGATATACCTGAACAACAGTTAAGTTTGTTACTGTTCTTCGTTTTTCATAAAAGGAATAAATGGCTAAACATAATTAAGATTTGTTATAGTATGCATGATCAGTGTCACCATCAGCAACTAGTATGTGCTCTTGTACTTCATTTAACTGAATTATAAAGCAACTTACTTATGAGAGAAAATAATAAAATGAAACCAAAGGCTATTTTAATTTGTGTGATAATTTTCTTGAGAACAAGTATACTGATGTCAAGTAAAAGGAACTCTTGTACAGCTAATGGGATGTTATTGTGGAGAACTTATTCTGAAGAGAAGAACTCTTTCTTTAAATGTGGCCATTTGTGCATAGGCTTTATATTCTAAATATTATTATTATTATTATTATTATTATTATTATTACTACTACTATTATTACTGTTGTTGTTGTGATTGTTATATTTTAAATTTTATTATTATTTTAATTTGCCATCATATCCAAATTAAATGATGCCGCAAATGACTGGTGAATAGGTGAAGAAATAACAGTTGCTCCTCTCTGCAATGAAACAATGCATTTAATAAAGAAATTATTTTCTTATTTGGGTTTAATGAGAAAAAACTCTTTGCACATATTGCACTTTAATTATTTTGAATTGATGTTAATTTAAACAGCAGTTAGGCTGCTTCCTGAGAGCAGTTAAGCTCTCAGGAAGTGTCCACATGTCTACATTGGGGAGGAGGTGCATTCTCAGGCAGGCTTTGCATCTCTGGTTCCCAACAGACTGGACTGTAAGACTGGATGGATTTCAGCACATCCCATCTTTCTGTCATACACTGAGATTTGCAAGTCTCATCCATGGACAGGAGGTGCTTCAGATCTCACTTGACACAGTTTCACAGTCCACTCCATGATGAGCATTCCAAACCAGGAAGTTTTTTCCTGCCCTGCAAAGTAAAGAAAAACATGGAAATGGAGGAAAGATACCTTTCTGATACAGGAGTGCATTCCATATTTTTAAAAAATTAACTTTAAATTACGGATGTTGCAAGCATATTTTAAAGTAGAACAAAAGTTAGTTATAAGCATTTATAATTCAGAGATTATAATTCTTATTAAGAAGTAACTGAATAAATGTATTTCAAATATTTCTGGCTCCTGGAGATGATGGTTAATACTGACATTCTTCTACTTCCTAAATCTTGGGATAATAGAAACTAATATATTCTTTCCAACTGTTACTAGGAACAAGATCCAGAAGATTATTTTTCACTCTGATTGTCATGAAACTGCTTACCCTTGCTGGCAATGCAATAGGGATGTTTTGATCATATTTCTAGTACTACAAGCCTTTATCTTCTTGCAGAACAAGAAGAGTAAACAGCAACATAAGGTTCAGTATGGATTATACGCAGAATTGCTTTTTTTCTGTCAGCTGCCTATGAATGTGAGACAGTGTGCTACATACTGAAGTTGCTCTTCAACAATGCATTTCCCACTTTATTAGTTTTTCTTGTCAGTGGGAATTTAATTTCACTGTTCTTATTTTGGAAAGTTATCAAATTAGTTATTCCAGCTATCAGGACATTGTAAGAGTACTTCCTGTTGTACATTAAAAAGATGATAAAATATAGTACTTGGAGTGTTAATTTGCATTCAAGTTGTCAAGAACTGCTCCTCAGGAGTCTGAAGCAAAGTATATGAAGTCGTTTTAAGAAAAATAACTGTTTTTGTCATCATTGGATGTAACTCATCAGTGTACAGTCATACCAATTAACTTCAGAGCAGCACCTATGTGCAGTGGTAACATGGCTGCAAGATCTCCATTTGTTATTTTATTCTTTTATAAAATAAAGCATCTAAAGATACTTGGACAGGCTTAAGGAGTAGGCCCATGGGAATCAAATTTAATAAGCCCACGTGCAAAATGCTGCAGCAATACCTTAATTTCCAACATGTAACTACACAGGCTGGGAGATGAACAGATGGAGAGCAGCCCTGGGGAGAAGGACTTCGGGGTGCTGCTGGATGAGGGGCTGGACATGACCCAGCCATGGGCACTCCCAGCCCAGAACGCCAAATGTGTCCTGGGCTGCATCCAAAGCAGCGTGGGCAGCAGGGCCAGGGAGGGGATTCTGCTCCTCTATTCCACTTTGGTGATAACTACTTGAAGTGCTGCATCCAGCTGTGGAGTCCTCAGCACAAGAATGACATCAACCCATTGGAGCAAGTCAAGAGAAGAGCTGTTACATACAGATAAAGATATTATAAAGAAAGGCCTTATAAAATCAGGCCTTGCTCTGTTAAACAAGCTAGCTTGTTACTTCCTCTAAGTGCAGTTTGTAAGTTCCCATGTGAAAAACCTTGAGAATGAGAATTTGTTTACACAACAATCTATTCTTGGGGAGAAAAATAAGTGACACCTGTATAAACAATGAATCTATCCCAGGAGAATCAGTGAAGAAGATATGTAAACATCTGAGTGAAAGAGATGCATGCACAAAACACCTTCTAACCTATGAATTATTAAATAGCAAGAAAACTTCTAACCAATAGGAGTTAAACATGATTTCTGTAAAACCTGTATAAAAATGCATTATGTGAATAAAGAATTGTCTTCCCTGCTTGAAGAAACTGAGTTCTATGTGATTATTATTGCAACAGAGAGCCACAAAGATGATTAGAGGGATAGAGCACCTCTTTTATTAGAAATGGTTGAGAATTTAGGGCGTGTTCATCCTGGACAAAAGAATACTCCAGAGTGTCTTTTTTGTGGCTTTCCAGTCCCCAAAGGGAAGCTGGACAGGGACTTTTTGCAAGCAAATGTAGTGAATGACTTTAGACTGAAAGAGGGTAGATTTAGATTAGATATTAGAAAGAAATTATGTACTTTCTTTAGAAAGAAATTTTTTAAAAAAAGGGGGTGATGAGGCACTGGAACAATTTGCCCAGCAAAGTTGTGGATGTCTCACCTCTGGAAGAGTTCAAGGACTTGAACATATAGGATGGGGTCCAGAGCACCCTGGTCTAGTTGAAGGACCAATGATGTAACCACATGATCTTGAAAGTTCCTTCTAATGAAACCATTCTGTGTTTTAATGATCTTAAAGTTAGTGATAAAACCATGACACAAAATGTAATGAAAATCTTAAAAGTCTGGAGAATATTTGTCATAGATGGAGACCTATCCTCAGAAAAAGAATACTATAGGTAATTTTAGCAGCTGTAAATTCTCCTTTCCAAGTTCCCACTGCACAGGCAGATCCTTTCTTTAAACAACAGGGCAGTGGTTCAAGAGTGAAAGTTGTAGCAAATGAGGGATGGACAGACTGAGTGAGAAAGCAAATGGAATTAGACAGAATGGACACAAGAGTGCTAGAAATACTAAAGAAAAGGCAGTGCTGAAGGAAGAAATTCTGACTCAGTTTCTGAGATAAATTGAGCTTTTTTTCTCCATATGTTCCTCAGAATATAAAAATATTTGTTTGCCAGTTTGTGTATGAACAGGAGTGATACACGCTTTACTTATGGATGGAGACTTTATTGATGTCAGAGACAAAAGAATCCCAGGAATAGCTGTCACATTTTTATTAATTTTCAAGCATAGTTATCTGTCTCTTTCTATTATTTTTATATAACCCCACTGCTTGAAATGGTAGAATCAGAAGTTTTTAAAAAATGCAAACATAGGGTAACCAAAATCTACAATTGTTCTGTTCATGAGGGCTTTGTTTATTGACTATATGAAAGCATGAATACTTAATGGGTGTGTGCCATACGATAACAGTATTGTCTTATTGTATCAATAAGAAACATACTAATAATGAGAAATTCCTTTCACAACTGATGTTTTAGGAAGCCATTTTGTTCGTGGACATTCCTGGAATGAAGTGTGTAAAAACATGAAAACTGCAAAATCCATGACACATCTCTTTGAGATCTTTCTTCTTCAATGTCTAGCCATCTCTATATTAATTTTTTAAAAAATATTTTGGTTTGAGATTGATTTGCTTTATTTTATATAAACTTATGATTGGATGATGATAGGGGAAAAACATGAAAGATATCAGTTTCTTCAATCTTAGCACTTCCTTGTCCAAAACCAAAGGTAGGTGTTTTCAATGTTAACTCTGGACAGTTACAGTACTGTATTTCCCTCTTGGATTTTTTTCTTCTAATCATACTGTATAGACATATAGTGTTAGATATAAATAGGTCAATTTTCCTCTATTTGTTGACCATTCTATACCTCATAATGCTAAATTTCAACAGGATGTTGTTGGCATAATGATGCAGAATATTTTTATGTTTATTTTTATAATTAATTCTTACAATACTTGAATAATTGCTTACTAAAGGATGGACATAGAAATAAACACTCATAATTACAAAGATGGGAATACTTTAGGAGACATGATTGTGCTATGAACATTTATTGTGTTCTTTTGTGCCGCCCAATTCCCCCACATTGATAAATATAAATTAGTTTTATATCACGATATCAAAGTGGAGTTTTCTTCTGCACGACAGAAATTAATAATATGGCATCTCTGAAAAAGTAAATTCAGTTTTATTCATTATTTTCCACATCTTAGGGCTTTTTTATTTGTAATGCTGCAAGCAGTTTTACGGTAAATCTGTATTCTACTTTTTAAAATTAACATAGTTGTAGATCCAAAGTTCTCATAAGAAGATGAAGATTAATAAAAGGAGAAAATGAAATATATTTGTATGTTTGCAGCAAAACCACTTGAACCAATTAGATTATACATATTACCCAATAGCATCAGAACTCTTTTTCTTATCAGAATATTTGTGGCATGCTGCTTTAATAGTTACAGTCCTGCACCATCTTAAAGGAGACTTCAAAGCAAATTTGAAAATGGTGAGTAGGAAGCAGATCTCATGCCAGTCTCATTAATTTAATGTCTAACTGTGTTTTTATTCACAGTGGTCAGGTGCCATAATACATTGCCATGCCTTTATAAAATGGAGTAGTAAATTATTCTTGCTGCACTAACAGGTTTTTCCAAAGAGACATTTTGAGGACATGCTGATATTATTAAAAGTAAAAAAGGATCCAGGTTTATTCTGTGTTAGGAAAATATTCCCCTTGGCTAAGAAAGTGTTCAGCTTTAAAGATATTTCTATTCTTTAAAATGGAGGATGGTTAGAATACATGCAATCTTTTTGACTTCAGAGAAAAGATAGAATACATTGTCTTGGCCCACCAGGACAATGCATACTCTCAGAAGATATCTAGTTTATTTTGAGAATTCTGCTGTCATTCAAGATCTGCAAATTTATTCTCTCCAGTGCAAGAGATAATTTAGCAAACTAAATTTACTACCTTTGAAAGAAAAACAGTTCAGTGCATACACAAAGTTTAAACTTTATTACAACATAGTGCCTTTTATTTTGTGCATGAAGTCTAGCCCACTAAATGTTTATCATACAGCAACAGATGTGTGTGTGTTTATTTTTTTTCTCTTTCTTTCTCTATGTTTTAAATAAAGGCAAGTAGCGAATATGTCTTACATAAAGAACTGATAATAATTATTTAAGGTTTTCACTGGAATATTAGAAACCTAACACCATTATTGAGATTGATATAACAGTTGCAAAAAGAGGCAAAAGTATCTGATTTGCCTTTCCCCCAGCTTTCAAGCTTATCTGGGTAAGCATTAGTATTTATAATATTTTAAATATGTGTGCATGTTTGTATGTGTGAATATATATATACACAGACAAGGTTAAGGATGATAAACAAGTGAAAATATTGGTGCAGTTGCCTGAAATTCCTTTCAAATGAAAACTGGAAGTAGGAATCTGTATTTCCATCTTGTGTCTCTCTTTCCTCGACCATCCCAACCATGGAATGGTTTGTTCAATAACTTCAAATTTACTTCAATATTTGCTTTAAATTTCATGAATCCTTTTCCATCTCTTTTTAAAAAAAAAAAAAAACTAAAAAGCAGAAATGAGAGTTATGCTGAAAGGAACTGATAAGGTCATAACTATTTTCTTTGCTTTTTCAATGACTTATATTGTAGTACTTTCTAGAGAAGGAAAGCTTGAGTGTAGGCTAATGAGGCTCATTATTAATAGCACTGTCTGATTCTGATACAAATGAAAGTTTTCCCCATCTGTGGATTGTTATTTTTTACATAGCAGAAGAGAACAGACAGAAAAAGTATAAAGAAGAGTGTTATCAGAACAAACTTAAGGCAACAGTAAGGCAATACTCTTTTGTATCAGGAACAGAAGGGGACCTGCTGTCATAGATGATATGTTTTTTCCATCATCAATATTGATAATTTTCCTTCTTCATAAAAATAAATAGAAAGTGCCACTGTCATCTCAGATCATTATATACACTGTAAGCCTGTATTACTCAAGGACTGCAGTTGGGGTTTTTAACTATTTTATGGAGCTTTTTAATAGGCATTAGATTTTTTGCTACTTTTTAGGCATAGATAATATGATTTCTGACTTCAGCAATAAGCATTAGCTGGTCTTCTTCCAAATAATATTCAGCTTATTGTTTCCATGGTTCTATTATATTCACATACAAATTCCTTCCTAACAGTGCTCATGTGCACTCAACTCTCTCTAATGAAACGCAAGAGGTGGTCAAACACTAATGTGAAAACAGGTAAATAGTTTCTGATCACTCCATCAAAATTCAAAAATAGTAAAGAAGAATCAGGATTTGCTGAAAAAAATTCAAGTTTTTGTTATATTTCAAACTGCATATCTAATGATCCCTCAGAAAGTGTTTTGGGGTTTTTTTTCCTAAACTAGGGCATCATTTAAAAGTGTTCTCCAGTACCAGCTGTTAGAAAAGTATTCTCTGCATCCCTTCAGAAATGTAGCATTCATAGTGAATGTTTGAACAAAGATTTTATCTCTGATCAACAAAAATATCTCAATGTCACATATAAATAATCTTTAAAATAAAATTTTAATAAGAGAATTTACTGAATGTCATGGAAAGGAACAAATGAAACATGAAGATCTATTGCAATGAATTGCATGCATGTGATTAGAAAGATGACAGAGAAAATACAAAGAATTAAGGAATTCAAACAGCTTAGAAGGAAAGAAGATAATGAATGGACAAAGATCAATAATGTCAAAAGCATGTGAACTGTCAGGCACCAGCAAAGAACTGATTGATCCACAGCCTGAACTAATTAAAGTGCCATTGGTCACCTGCAGCTCTCCAGTTCAAATACTGTGCAGATTTCTAAAAAAAACCTTGATCTTTGGAAGCAATAAATAGATGGCAGTGTGATTCACTTAGATTAATACTCACCTGTCTGAAAGGCTTTCTTTTCCCTGTGAAGGTGGGCTTAAAGCAAGACTTCAGCTTTGTTGTTAATCACCATTCATTGGTTTCAATTCTTTTCACACCAGTGATGATTTATTGACATAAAAATATGAAAATAAAGTATCCTAACACTTAAGGATTTATAATTCTTGTAATTTATATCTTTATGTAGCTATTCTATATAATAGCATGTTATATTTCTCCAATTGCATTTAAGTGAATTACTTCTTATTGTACTGTTTTCTTCAGAGTTGTTTTTCATTTCTTTTCATAGCTATGTTATTTTTCTTAATTGTCAGATTCCTTTCCTGTTGGCAAAGGTTTTCTTGTTTCATTATCTTCTTGATTTCAAATCGAATACAATATTCATTAAATTCATGTCTCCATTTTTACTGACATGACTTTAAAGTCCTTCATTCCTCCCTTTCTCCCTTCTTCCCTTCCTCCCTTCTTCCCTTCTTCCCTTCCTTCCTTCGTCCCTTCATCCTTTCCTCCCTCCCTGATCTGATCCCTAGCTCCCCTCACCTCCCCTCTCCAGCATGGGGCCATTCTCATGAGCAGAGTCCTCCCAAAACTGCTGCAGCCTGGGTCACTCTTCCATGGGGCACAGTGCTCCAAGGACAGACTGCTCCAGCCTGGAAGCAGGGGCCTCTTTCTCCTCGAGTTTCCCACTGGATCCCAGCCTCCTCCAGGCATCACTCACTCTGGCATGGGCAACGCCCCCACGGGGTGCGGGTGGATCTTTACATCCCCTGTGGATCCACATGGGCTGTGGATGGATCTCTGCATCCCCCATGGATCCACATGGCTGCAGGGACTCAGCTGCCTCACCAGGGTCTCACCACGGGTTGCAGAGGAATCTCGGCTCCAGTGCCTGGAGCACCTCCTGTCCTCCTTCTCCACTGACCTTGGCATCTCCATGTTGTTTCCTTCTCACCTCCTCCTCTTCTCTGGCTAGGAAAAACTGTGCAACAACCTTTGTTTTGATTTCCCCTTAAATCTGTTATCACAGAGGCATTGCCAGCCTCTCTCCTTGGCCCAGCCCTGGCCAGCAGCCAAGATGTCCATCTTCAGAGCCATCAGGGATTGGTTCTGCAGGACTTGGTGGAAACTTCCAGCAGCTCCTCACAGAAGCCACCCCTGTGGCCACCCCTACCAAAGACCAGACTATGCAAAAACATCACAATGAGGAAGAGAGCCTAGATGCAGATGCCTGTTTAGAACATATTAAATTTTAATATTAACATATTAAAAGCTAAATGAGAAGAATCTCACCCAAACCTGAAGACAGTGAACTCCAATATCACTGTCTGGTTTTGTCTTTCAGTGGTCTTTCTCAATCTCTCAGTCTTACTAATTTAATTTTGCATCTAGTGGCCTTAGCTTGTTTTGCTGAACTGAGATTTTTAGATATTTGTGTCTCTCATAATATTAGTTTTGTCAAATTATATAGGTTTTACTTCTAAGCAGATATATCTGCAGCACAAAATATGACTGAAACAATATAATACCATGTAAAAATTAAATTAAGAAAGTTTATATTTCAAAAGACTCCATTCTAAAATATTACATTGCATTCATTTTGTGATGCTTTGTCCAAAAACTAAAATAACTTGTATTAACAAGATACTTTTTTACAAGATAAAAAATATGTTAGGTTTGAGCTCAGTAAAGATTTATCTTAATGTTTTAAATCCTTTAAAATAGAATATCTATAATAAAAAGCATGATAAGAAATAAACTGAATTATTGGTTCAGAGATATATTGAGAAATTCAGTTTAAAAATGTTTCTGGAACCGGAGCTATAAATACAGTTTGCTTTATTATCTTTCTGAAGAAGGACGACTTAAATGTGACATCCAGAATTTTAAATTAAAATTGATTATATATTCTACATATTTATAACAACTGAGGCAGTTAGCATGTATTTACTTTGAGAGTATAGCAATAATACGTTATATATATATATATATATATATATATATATGTATACTTATTCTGAGCAGAGACCTTGATACTACAGGAAGGAGTATCTGCTTCAAAATTGATTGAACACCTGTGATCTCTCAATGTCCATGATATTTATAGTAGCTTTTTCTATTTTTTTCCCTGCTATTTTCACACCTAATGAATATGGCCTATACTACCACAGCATTATTGAAATAACATAACATTTTTGAAAAATGTCCTTAGTAAAACTGATTCAAAACATTTCTCAAACTAGGTTCACATTACTGAAATACAGTTATTATATTTTCTTAATTAAAAATTGAGTCATGCTGCTTTATCAGCATTTTCCCTCTGTTTATTTGGTTTTGCATGTTTTTTTTGCTTGTAAAAAAGTTTTAGATATTAGAAAATTTCTTCTTGACAGAAAAGTAAAAGCTGAATTTTATGCACTTTACTTGGCTAGGAGATGACTTATAATGAAATAAAACAGATTTTTCTGCACATGAAATCATTTACTCTGAAATTTTAATCTTCATTTCTAATGAGTAATATTTTGAGAATAAAGTAGAATTTAGCTACATTTTTAACAGAATCTAATATAAGGTATGTTCAAACATGTACCACTGAACACCTACGACATTAACATCTTTTAAATAGATTTTCTGATGACCAGCCAAGATGAGGTGGATCTGTAGTCCCAGTCATTTAACCAACAAGCATACTGGGCTTGAGAAATACAAATACAATGCTATAAATAAGTGATTTTGTGATAGGTAAGTTTAATCAGAAAATGAATAATATTTTAATATTCTTGAGACTTACAAATCTTTGTTAATAGCTGGCAGTTTCCATTGTCAAACCCTTCACCTTGGTTCTCAGTGTTTTACACGAACACATGAAATGTATTTTTTTTTTCCTGCAGTCTTTTAATTGTTCATAAAAGAAAATAATTGTTTTAATTAGAGCCACTGAGATACCCATCTCCTGGTATGAAAATATGTGACACTGGAAACGAACATTTAATTAGTTTGCCTAAACTTTGTTGCCTAATGTTAGGTAAGATTCCTTAAGGTATCTCACTTTCCTTACAGTCAGTGCTCCAAAAAAACACAGATCTCATTTAGGTCTCATTCATTTCTGTTAATTATGGATATCTTAGATGCCATAATTGCCTTAGCTGCTAATAGATACTTTTGGATTGCTTGGAAGAATTGTGAGTAATAACAAACGAATTCGGGTTCCTTGTTATGGTGGTGCAAAGTCTAGATAAAACTCCCAAACCATCACATCTTCACTGTGTTTCCCCATACTTACTTGAAAGTAAGAGTTGCATGACAGTACTCTAGAATTTATTATCCATGTTTAAGAACCTCCACTATACCAATGAAAACTTGCCAATTTATATGAAATTCTATAAAGCAAGACGCGTAAAATATACGTGCATTATCTTGTGAAATTTTGAACACTTCTGTTGCCATGATATATTCCCTTTATGAACGAGCAGAAATTATTTATTACTTATCTGAAAATATCACCTTAGAATAAAAGTGAGATGTGCATTTTATTAATTGAGCTTCAATTATTAAAAGGACATGTCCATTAAATGGATCTCTGCCTATCAGCTATTATAAAAGCATGTTTAAAACTTGTCCAAGATACAAAAAAATCTAGTTTCCTTGAATTTTCCTGACCTCTCTTTTTCTTTCCCCTTTTTATTGTCCTGCCTCTGTTAGACTTTCTGTGCTAAAAAATGACAATGACACATCTGAAGCCAAATTGCCAGACTGACAGTAGGGAAGAAATGGACACAGAGGCAAAATCACTTTTGTAAATATACTTGAACTTTTCACTGTAAAAGATCCTGCCTGTTATTTGAAAAAGTTCATTTTTTCCCTTTCTGTCTTTCTGTGTTCAACTTTCTCTTTGTAATGTTAACAGCAGAATTTTTTGAAATGCATTAAGACATAAAAGTAAATTGGAAGCACTTAGCAATTGCTGTGTTATAAAACTCTCTTCTGAGCTCTAAGAAGAAATTGATGCTCAAAGGATGATAATGGGATTTAAGTTAGTTTGAAACTAATGAACAAGAGCTGCAATAGCTTCATCTGATAAATGTTTCAAGGAAAAGGGTGGACTTCAGTAAGGGATTAATAAATTCATTATCAGAAGCAGAAGGAAAAAGAAATGCAGACACTTAAATTTTGATCCTGAAAACACATTCATCTGCTATTTCAATAGGTGTCTTAGAGCTGGGGTTTTTTGTTCTTGTCCCTTTTTTTTCTTTTTTTTTTTTTTTTTAAATCTTATTGTTCTTAGGCAAATGGAAGATCTGACTCATATATAGAAATGTGTTGTTTAAGTAGAAGCAGTAAAATCAGTGTTTTACTCTTGTCTATTCCTTGTTGAACCATCACAGACTAAAGAAGAGATGAATCTCATTTAACATTGGTCATCCAACAGATAGTATCTAATTTAAGCTTGTTGTCAATAGTGATTTGTCTCTTCCTAAGTAAGATGTCAGACATAATCAGGATGAACTTTATTTCCAGATTCTAACTTCACAAACTGTAGAAAGAAAATCAACTTAGACCAGATACTAAAGATAAGTCATAAAACCTAGATCAAAATGAACCCAATACATCTGAAAGGCTTATATATTTGAGATGCTGAGTCACATGTTTTTGATTTGTACCTAATTATGCTACATCCCATTAAAGCAAACTGTTCCCTACAAAGATACCTTTTTTTTTTTTTTTCACTTGAGACATAGGTGATGCTATTCATCTTTAATAAACATTCCCTGTGATTCCAGATGGTGAACAATGAAAGTTCATCACCATTTTACTGCATGTAATTGATTTTTTTATTTGGTGAGTTTTTTTTGTTTTTTTTTTTAAAGCCTCCAAAGTAATGAACCAACCATCCGCTGCTCTGCTCTGGAGAGACCTCATTTGGAGTGCTGCAGAGTCCTCAGCGCAGGAAGGACTTGTGGCGGAAGGTCCAGACCAGGACTATGAAAAGAGAGGGCTAGAGAATTTCTCTGAGGAGAGGCTGAAAGTTGCATTTGTTTGTCCTGGAGAGTAAAATACTCTGGCGGCATCTTATTGCAGCCTTTCCTACTTAAAGTGAGTTTGTAAGAAAGATGGGGAGAAACATTTTAGTATGACAGGACAAGGGGTAATGGTTTTAAACTAAAGGAGAGCAGATTTACACTAGTTATAAGGAAGAAGTATTTTGAGATGAGGGTGGTGAAACATTGGAACAGGTTTCCCAGAGAGGTGGTAGATAAAATTATAGAATCATTAAGGTTGGAAAAGACCTTCAAGTTCATCAAGTTCAATCTATGACTGAGTATCACCTTGTTAACTAAAACATAGCATTAGGTGCCATATCCATGTGTTTCTTTAACACTTCCAGGGATGGTGATTCCACCACTTCCTTGGGCAGCTTGTTCCAATGCTTGAAAACCCGTCCTGTGAAGAAATTCTTCCTGATATCCAAACTGAATTTCCTCTGGCACAGTTTGAGGCCATTTCCTCTTATCCTGTTGCTGGTTTCCTGGGAGAAGAAGCTGATATCCACCTCACTAAAATCTCCTTTCAAGATAGTTGTAGAGAGCAATGACATCTCCTTTGAGCCTCCTTTTGTCCAGGTTAAACAACCCCATCTCCTTCATCCACTCCTCATAGGATCTGTGCTCCAGCCCCCTTCACTGGTTTGATTGTCCTTCTCTGGACACACTTCAGTATCTCAGTGTCTTTCTTGCAGCGAGGGCTCAGAATCACAGGATTTAAGGTGTGGCCTCACCAGTGCTAAGTACAGAGGGGTAATCTGTGCCCCAGATGGTCCATCTGGCCACACTATTTCTGATATAGAAATAGTCTGATATAGAAATGGCCGGGATGCCATTGGCTTCTTTGGCCATCTGGGCACACTCTGGCTCATGTTCAGCTGTGTCAACCAGCAACCCCAGATTCTTTTCTGCTGGGCCATTTTTCAGTCATCTTTCCTCCATCCCTGGAAGTATTCAAGGTTAGACAGGACTCTGAGCAACCTGACCTAGCTAAAAATATCCCTGCTTACTGAAGCAGCAGTTGGACTAGATATCCTTTACAGAACCCTTCCAACCTTAGCTGTTCTACAATTCTATGATACAGATTTCCAGATTTCCTCCTGAACCACCAATATTCCTATGATTATTTTACTGAATAATACTGAATACTACAGTGTCAAAAAAAGGAAATTATTTTTTTCAGTTTTCCAGTGTTAGTGCAACATTTTTTTTAAATTTTCTTTTAAGTATTTGGATATGAGGATAATAAATACCATCAACCTGTCACTTCAGCTGGAATTCTGGCCTTCAGCTGAGTTTAAGAACTCGAAATATTATGTCAGGGTAGTTCTGAATGTTTATAAGTACATATTTCTTCATCTAATTAATTGTTGCTGCATCCTCATAAACATGGACTTTGTTTATACTAACAACTTTTGATTTTACTCTGGCAGTAAAGTGTCTGGAAAACACTAAGAATCATTTTTCTTCATCTGCAGTTTTGCCTACGTTTTTAATGGAAAAAAGATAAATTAATAATATACATCTTTGTTTAATTTTTACTATTTGTGTAGGTCAACTGTTTGTACAAGCATTAATCATATCTGTCTCAAGGTCATGTGAATAAGGTCGGATGAAAAGAAATATGAGTTTCAATTTCAAAATATGTCTTTTATAACCTTGATACTCTGATACTCAGAATCTCAGTAAATGGAATTTATTGATCTTGGTATAAATAGTCATGAGTGAAAAACAAAGCAGGAGAGGACTAATTCAGCTCTAATGAGTCGAACATCAAGCTATTCAAGAATGGAAATACAAAGATAAATGAACAGAAAAGCTGCCAGAAATAGCAATGTGATCTCGTATTATTCAACATTGTTTTCTACTTAGTTTGAATTAGAAAAATTTCTGTACTAATTTACTGCAACATCGTTTTGAATTTTCTGAAAAAGTCCCTGATTTTGGTTAAGAAAATACATTTTCATTACTGAAATTATGATAAAGAATTCAGAGTAAATGTGATACACCTATAGAGTTTTAGTAGAGTGTATGGCATTTTAATAATAACCTACCAAAATCCGTTTGGTTTTTAGAAATAGATTAATTTTCAACAATAGTAAATATTCAAAGGGCTTATGTGTACAACTCAGATGTCTGTTTTCTTTTGTGCTTTACATGCATGAATAAAAGATTACAAGGCATACTGTAGTCCTTGTGGAAAAGTCTAACTCTCTGCATAACTTGTAAACTCATCTGTATTGTTATGAAACTTGTGTCAGGATTCTGCTGGAAGACAACTGTACACCATGCAAGGACTTCAGAATATGAATGTTGGAAAATTTTATCATGTCACTGTATGGTATATCTAATCACACCTCTTTAACTGACACCTTTGTTTTCATTTTCATCAACTCTAGATATGTATGTTGCATTAGGAATATATAAGTGACTAACTTTCTGTAATAAATGACTAAGATGTAGGAAATATTTACTGTTAACTTTAATTACATTTATTCATTGCACCCTTTAAAAGTGTTAATATATTTGTGAGATTTATTTTCCTTAAAATAAGCAGCAAAAGCACTGCAATTTTGAGGCAACATATTGATCCTGTCAGATTAATATGCAGGCCTGAGTAGGTAAAGTTAAAGATTGTCATATTTGAACTCCTTTGAAAAGATAATGATGTTTACAATTTCATCTACAGTAGCAAACCTGTAGGGTATTTGCTATCTGACCCCAGTGCTTTAAGTTCTGACTGGAATATATATACCACTAAAATCAGGGTCATGGCTATGAGAATTTTATTTCATTCCTTTGATGTTTCTGCTGTTAGAAGAATTCAGGTGGATTACATCCTTCTACTTCTTCCCAGAAAAAGAACATCTAAAGTGTTTTCTGAATTCTTCAGTGCCTCATCATATATAATATAGCATGTGTACATTATGAAAGAGTACAATGGTTTGCTAAAGAAAACCTTGCTTTAGCTTGCTTATTAGGAGCACAGTAAGTATGTATGGGAAAGCCAAGTACTTAAATATTGTGATATAACAGACATAAATAATTCAACTTACTTTATAGAGCTTTCTGAGAGTTTCCTATACAGAATCAGTCGCATTACTTGTGAGGTGCTTATAAATAATTATAATTATTCCATTTGTTTTTAGGATTTTGCATTTTAGGTTTATTGCTTTTCAGAAATGGTTGGTTGGGCTACTTTTTTGTGTAGTGGGTAGAAAGGATATGATCAATCTTCTAATAGTCATTATTGCATCACTAATACAGCTATCAAGCAACCAAGATATCAATACAGTACTTGAATCAAAGAGGTACAGATCTCTGAGGGCATTTGTACACGTCAAAACTAAATCACTTCTTTAATCATTAATGTTTTAAATGTTTTTCTTCTATGCAATATATAACCACATTTCTTTCTTTCTTCTTCTTTGCTTCCTTCATTCATTAAGTTCTTTATGATTTAAAAGTCATTGCAAGCCACATAACCAAAAGCCAGTGAGCCTAAGCTATGTCAAGAATTTGAAGATACATCCAATAGATTATTAAGCCATACAGAATTTTCAAATAAAGGAATTTGGATCCTAAACTATTTTTTCTCAACAATATTACTTACCACAGAGTTTATAGCTTATTTTCCTCCTTAAAATGAAGCTATCTTTTAGTCTTGTGATTGCAAGAACAGAGAGAAAACAAAGAAAATAAAGAATATTGAAAGAAAAAAAAAAAAAAACAAATTTGTTGAAATACAAACCACTTTTATGTTATCCAGTGGCTACCTATTAGTAATACTGTTATGGAAAGTGACATATCACTATTAATGTGTATGAATTTAATTTGAATGATCCTTTTAAATCAGTTTATCTATTTCACAAAAATTTTTTTAGATATAAGTATTAAAAAAATTATTATATTTTATTAATTGGGAAAATCATTACCACTCTAAGGAACTGACAGATCCCTTAGTATCTTGTCTGGAAATGACAGTGATTTCCCTGTCTTTGATATTTCCTTTTTTCTGTGTGTGAACTTACACCATGCATTGAAATAAAAAGGCACAGCATAACACATTGCACGTTTAGTAATAAATTTAGAACTGTTTAGGGGTAGTGCAGTCAATATCTAGAAATAACTTTTTACCTTCTGTTTTAATACAAAGTAATCATTAAGTAAAACCCCACAAACAGTTAATTTCGGTTTCCAATTAAAAATTGTGCTTAACTCCTATTAAAAAACTTCTGTTTCAGTTTGACTTGCAAAACAGGATACAAATGTTGCTGTGCATACTGCAATTTTAAAACCAGAATGATATAGCAAATCTATTTTCATTTAATCATACAACTAAAATTCATTTTGGAGAAAGCACCCTTGTAATGTCATTATATTGCAGGCCACATACAAAAAGGACAAATATTAGTAATTCCTGATTGTGTACATAAAAGTGATATAAAATAGAATTAAATCTCCATCTCTGATGATTTTTTTTTTTATCCTTATGTTTACTTCTATTCTGTGATACTTAACTATCAGTAAGGACTCTTAGAAATATCTTACACAATAATTTTAAAAGGTGTGAGGCATAAAAATGAGATGTCTCAACACATGTATTTTGTTCATTATTTGTCCCTTCCTTACATATTTTGCCCTTGGATTCTTTTACAGTGATTTCTATTTTCAGCAAGTCAATAGGATAGATAGCCAGACTTCAAAAAGCTAATATAACTCTTCCTGCAAGCAAGGTCATTCCTGAGGATAAAATATCACACAGTGTAATTTGCTTAACTGTATCAAATGTCAAACTATAGTTTATACTTTTGGGAAACTTTCTTCAGAAAACTGACTCAGTGCACCTCTGTACACACACTATATATTCCTGATGATATCCTAATTATTGGTACTGTGCATTAAAAAAAAAGTATAACCACATAAGTAGAAACCATAGCTTACATCTGGGAATGGTATTATACCAAGTGCGGTTAAAGAATTTTTTTTTTTTTTTAATATTTTTAACTTTTAAAGAACCTTATCACAGCCTAAAGTTTCTGAACAAGCAAGATTAAGTATGAGCAGTAGTTTTAGCTTGCAATAGGGAGGATATTTCTTACCAGAATATTCTCTTAAGCCAATGTTAAAATTCAACAAAAGTTTTTTTGAGTCTTATTTAATTGTTTGGTTTGATTTAGTTTGATTTTTTGTTTTGGTTTGGGTTTTTTTATTGAACATTTCTGAATTGTTAAGCTTATGACACTTGCTTTCAAAATGATGTCACCATTATATTGCTTCTGCATTGACCAGAATAAAATTAAGTCATGCTTTACTGTATCTTATCTGCACACTCCCCCCAGAAGAATTCATAAGAAATGGCAAAAGCCAAACTGGATGGTGTTAATAATTTGAAAAGAAAGTTCAGGTATAGAAAATTTATTCAATAGAACATTAGCATATATAGCTTAAAGACAGTATTTTTAACTCTTTGTGACTAAGAAAGTAATCTGGAGTAATGAAGGACCACAGGGATGCAGAGATCTACCTGCAGCCCATGCAGGTGGACATCTGAGAGGAGGCTGTGAACGCATGGGAGGTCCCTGCTGGAGCAAACTGCTGGCAAGGGACCTGTGGACCTAAGGAGAGAGAAGCTCACATTGGAGCAGGTTTCCTGATAGAACTTGTGACTCTCTGGGGACTCAAACTGGATCAGGCTGTGCCTGAAGGACTGCACCCTGTGGAAGAGTGACCCATGTTGCAGAAGTTTATGGAAAACCATTGTCCATGAGACTCACACTGGAGAAATTCGTGGAGAATTGTCTCCTGTGGGAGGGACCCCATGCTGGAGCAGGGGAAGGACTCCTCTCCCTAAGCAGCAGCAGGAACCATGTGTGATGAACTGACCATAATCCCCATTCACTGTCTACCTGTGCTGTTGGGGTACAAGGAGGTAGAGCTGGGAAGGAGGGAGAGGTGAGGAAAGCTGCTTTTAAGGTCCTATTTTACTTCTCATTATCCTGCCCTGATTTTTTAGCAATAAATTAAATTAATATCTCCAAATGGAATAAGTTTTTCCTATGGTGGTATTTGGTGAGTGATCTCTTTCTGTCTTTATCTCAACTCATTAACTCTTTGTTCTATTTTCTCTCCCCTGTCCAGCTGCAGAGAAGAGGGATGGAGAGGATTTGGTGGGTGCCTGACATCCAGCCAGGGTTAACTCAATAAACCACTCAATGAGAATCCTGCTTACCTGAACCCATGATGCTGGTCTGAACTGGATTTGGAGAGACTGTGATCCTGACTGGTATGTGTGAAGTGCATGTCTTGCAGAACAGAAATCTGGGTTTTGGAATCACTATTCACCAACTATACACATCCTACATATTGAAAAAAATTTTTCACTACATGTCACTAATTGATGTGGTTCTGTTCTTGCATCTCTCTATGTAAATCAGAGAATAGAGTCATACTGTCATTTGGGTTGGAAAATGCCCTTGAGGTCAACTTCAGCAGGAAAACACTGCCAAGTCCATCACTAAACCACATCTCTAAGCATTACATCTACAAATCTTATAAGTACCTCTTGGCTTGGGGCCTCCATTACTTCCACGGACAGCCTGTTCCAATGCTTGACATCCCTTTTGGTGAGGAAAAATTTTGTAATATCTAATCTAAACCTCCCCTGGCACAGCTGTAGGACATTTTTTCTTGTCTTCTATTATTTGTTACTTGGGCGATGATACCACCCCTCTTCTCACAACTTCCTTTCAGGGAGGAATAAGGCCCTGAGCCTTCTTTTCTTCTAGCTGAACATCCCCAACCCCCCCACACCACTCCTTATATGACTTGTGTTCCAGACCCTTCACCAGCTTTGTTCTTCTTCCCTGGACATGTTTCAGTGTTTCAAACTTTCTTGTAATGATGGGCCCAAAACTGAACACAGGAGTTTAGGTGCAGCCTCAACAGTGCCAAGTACAGGGGAATGATCATTGCCTTAGTCCTGTTGGCCATGCTACTTCAGATGCAAGCAATCCCTTGTATCAGAAATTCCCCTTTACCAAAAACCTCTGGTATCTAGTTCAGGACTATATGTAGCACATTCCCAGGCCTGGGTTTAGACTATATTTTGTATTTGATCAATGTTTTCCTTAATTTGTTAGTTTTTAACTATTTTTTTTTCAGCTGCAGTGTTTTTTGTTGGTTTTTTGGTTGTTTTTTTTTTTTTTTTTTTTCAGCAGCCGCAGCAGTGAAGCCAGTTAGTAGTTGAATGGCCAGCAGTAAATGAAATTAATTTGAAAATCCAAAACAATGTTTTTTAAAGTGCATACCCTAAAAGCATAATAAAAATATTTTTCTTACCAAAGCAAGAAATCTAAATCTAGTGTTTCTCTTTCGTAACCTGCAAAATCTTTTTTTTCTCCATGGAATAATAACCATTTTAAGATATTAGCTATATACTTCTTATTTTTTTTAACACTTTCTTGTCTGTTACAATAAACACAATGACATAACTATAAGAAGGATAGTGAGGAAGATGCATCCCCTGGCTGCACTAACTCAGAAATATTTTTTTTTCATATCTGGGGAGTTTCCTTTGGGAATGCTTGATCAATTAACAGAATTTCATGGATTATTATGTTGCCTGTGGAATGATCTGCTTTCCCAGTTGAATTACACATCATCGTGTTGGCAATATTACTACTAAAGCCTTGCTATATGTTCATTAGTATTCTTAAGATTAGAAAACAATTAAAATTTAAAATAAATTTTTTTGCAGACATAACACTTAATTAATCCTAATTATTATACTAGAAATAAACTGATAATGAATTTCCTGAAATATATCTCACTACAAATTAATGGCATTATAAAGAGATGAACTTGAACAGGTGAAGAATTTGATGTGACACTTTCATTATCTGTTAGTTAATGTGTTTCCTCCAATCCAGACTAAAATGAAGTTATAGAAATGTGTGATCCGCAGTCACTGTCAATACAGACAAACATTCTGTATTCATGGAGGTAAATGCTCAGCAGTTACGCAAATTTCAACCTCAAAATTCCCTTTCCTTTAATATGCTTTTGTTTTGTTATTTAGATAATGAAAGTACTCCCTTCTTCAGTATTAAGAAAAAAACTTTTGCAAGTCGAGAAACTGAAGTTACTTATAGTTCTATAGTTATAGAGAATTAGTTAAACAACCCAGTTCTTAACCAACACTTTAAGTAAGGACTTGTAATTAAGCAGGCAAATATTTCAGAATATTCTGAGTTGGAAGGAAGCCTCAAGAATCAAGTCCAGCTCTTAACTGAATGACCCATACAGGGGTTAAATCTGCAAGCCTGGTTTTATTTGCACCATGCTCTGAATAACTGAGCTAGTCACAGAATTGCAGTCTTACTTTTCCCATTCCTCTGCCAACACTCCCCCTCTACCACTAATTTTGAGATTAGGCAATGAGCAAAGGAATTGAAATGCAAATATAATATGAAATTTGAAATTATATGAAATAAGTAGGTGTTTCTAAAATCCTAATGGATTGAAGGCCACCACTGTTCATAATCTGCCTCATTGCACTGTAAAACAGCAATGTCTTGACTTCTCTACAAATTGAGAAGAAGTATAAGAACAGGTTCTTCAGATCCTTGACTTGTGTTAAAATGAAAACTGAGATCAAGAGCAAATGTCTCCAAAAGGCATGAAAACGCTTTTTCTATTTGCAGAGGTTGGATGGTAGTAGTCTCTCACACTATTGACAGATGTAGTTTTTATGAACTATGTTCCTGGTCATATGTTCCATTTCTAAATTTACTGCCAAGGACAGATGACATAGCATTCTATTTTGCTTTGACCAAGAACTGAAAATTTTTTAAAACTCCATTAATTTGTATGAACAACTAATCTGCTCATACTTTTTGATGTTTTTATTTTCTTCATATTCAGAAGTATTTTAACTTCTGATCATGGCCACATGAGACCATTCACAAAAACTCAGTGAAGGGTACCAAAAACTACATAATTTTTGACCTTTATATGTTGTACACTACTGTGATTTTCATCCATCTGGGGAATTTGCAGGGTTATGATGTACGTATGTGATTCTGGAAAATACTGAAGAAATGAAGAATGATTTTATTCAAATGGTACAGCTGTTGTGTTTACAAAACCAAGTACATTATATCATATAAGACAAACCATACCTCCATTTTTAGTATATATAGACTTGAAATATAAGTGGTATTTAAAGTTAATGCATGTCTCCATTTCTTTTAATTGTCATACAATAAAAATTGTGCTCTTATAAGAGATCTGTGAGCTAGTAAGGAGTTTAATTTGATCTTTTAGCATGTAATGAAAACACAGTCCTTAGGGATTCTGACATAATTGAAGTTCATTTCTAATGTTACTGAATTCAATTTGTGTGCCGTTTTCTTTTTTTTAATGAGAAACAATTGTAAGACAATTAATTATAAGATGCATAAAGAGAAAGAAAGAGGAGAAAAATAAACTATATAAATTCCCTCTTTTTATATTTAAACATCAATGTTGACTAAAGTCAATAAAATGAAAATAAACATTGTACAATTTATACTCACTCTTCAATGTATTGATATAAGAATGAATTTAAAGTGTATTTTAATGAGGCCAAACATCTAGACCCATTAAAATATATCCAGAATATTATCTTTTTAATGCAGCTGAAAAAAACATTTGAACTCTAGTACATAAGCTTCTGATACATGGTTTAACTTTAATAATTGCTAACAATGAAAGGAAACTTGTATGAAAATTATGTGAATTGAATGTGTTTTGTAAAGTGTGTTTATGTTCATTTATCATGGGCCAAAATGCCATATGATAAAATAACATTTAAATAAAGAAATAAGAATAAAAGAAGAGAAGGAGAAGAGAAGAGAAGAGAAGAGAAGAGAAGAGAAGAGAAGAGAAGAACCAAAATTAACAGAGCTACGAAGAAGGAAAAGAGGTACACTAGAACAAAATAGATACAAAAAATATGAAATGAAAGAGCTGGTAGGAAATGGTTCTTTATTGCCATAAACAAATTCAATCTAAACTGCTCAGTCATAAGCTTCTTTCAGAAAATCTGGGAGTTACTTGCAGGAAATTTGGTAATGCATAATGTTTCTAAAGAAAGTAAACATAGACTATAGTCTCACAGACAGAGAGCTGCTAAACTCACTATATATTGTGAGATCACTGCTCTAGGCATCCTAACTATAAACCTTCCATATCTGTCATACAGTTTTCTAAAAGAAGAGAGAAGAAACACAGTTTCCCAACTACTACTCCCATGTAGTCAAGAGTGATTTTGCGCTTAAATATAATGTGTTTCATTAAGTGATGGATTCAGGGATAAAATTTGTTTGTATCTTCTGCATCTTGAGCTGCATATCATCTGGAAAGCTCCATAGTTAATCTTTCCAAGTAAAAATTTACAAAATTTCTTGCATTAATGAAAAAAAGTCTGTTATGGTTAAGGTCTCTCTTGGGGTAACTCAACAGATCACCGTGTCCTATACTCAGATTTTTGTGTACATTTGAACTTTGGTAAGTATGAAAAAAAGGTTTACAGATGGAAACAATGCAGATTTCTATACTTCAAAAACATCTTTATAGTTATTGGAGAGAACTCCGCTCTTCTAGGATGAATTTAATTTGAATTATTATAGACTAGTAATTTTATAGTAAGGAAAAAATAAATAAATAACCCTGGAACTACAAAAGAAGAGGGAATACTTTTAGATTCCTGTTTAGAATTCATAGAGATACATTCCTGAAATTCATATCTAAGTTCATGTGAAACTTAAATTCATGTTCAGTTACAAAGACTACATTTCTAACTTATCCTATTACTTCTTGTTTCTAGTTGTATCTGAGCATCATTTTGTCTCACAGTCGCTTTGAGCATCTATTTAAGCCAGTAGCTATGTGGGTTTTTTTTTTTTTAATAATTTCTTCTACTGTCCTAGCATCTATGAACCGCCACTCTACAGAGGCAGAAAGACTACTTAAATTAGCATTATTGCTAAAGAAATGCAAATTTCTAGTTGAAGATGTTCCAGTTCATTACAGGGAGTTTGGACCAGATCAAAGATAATTTTCAACCCAAACTTTTCAACCCAAACAAATTCTATAATTCTATGATACATCATTGGTTCAAAAATAGCAGAACTGTTCTGTGGTTACTAGCCAGATATAAGGAAACTTGGAAACTTAAATGAAATCTGCCACATTAGATGTTGGGGTTTTTCATTTCACAAATCTGGTTTTAGCTCAGCAAACTCTCTAGAAATTTAAATGGGATCCACCTCTTAATTCCAAGTGCTTAGAATGCACACAGGCATCTGAGTTAGGCACTGCAGGCTATCATTATAGTCACTTACCCTTTACTGTCAAGGGATAAATATGGATACATTTAGAGAGTGATTATATTAATCTTAAAGTAGCTGCCTGTAAAAGGGTACACTAATTGCTCCTCAGAAGTTTTTTTTTTCTTATTTATTGATCATAAGCTAAAATGAAGATGATTAGCTCAGTATATGGAATTATAACATTAGGGGAGAAAAGCTGACACATTTGCACACATGGTTCTTCAGGAACTTTGACAGACTGCTGGCTGACTTATGTAGGGCAGAGAATGTGTAGTCAACATGAGGGAATGGGCAACTAGAAAACTCTCGTGACAGTCCCCAAAGCGAAAGAATGGAAATCTTAGGATTACTTTGAATTACTTTTTAAATTATTGCAGGGAACGTTGTATTTAGTTTTGCCAGTTTTCTTTTTTTTTTTTCAACTAATCAATAAGGTGTTAATTCAAACTGTGTTTTGCATAATCACAGGGAGATTTACCTTCAGCTACTTGCTATCAATAAATTAACTTTGTATTAGCAGTATTTTGTATGGGTTATTTTTTCTTCTTTTTCTTCTCTGAAAAGCACACCCTGGTTGGTAACTTATGAAATAGAAGTTTCTTTCTGCAGACAAGATTTTTTTGCCCTTGAGAAGATGGACTGGCACCAAGAATTAGAAAAAACAAACAATCAGGACTGTGGACATGACATCCGTTCCCATGAACGGTTACAAATTAAAACAGTAATAGATTCATATTTTGTCTACTTAGCAAAAAGAACTACAGCAATACCAAAAAAATAGTCAAACAAACTAAATGCAACACCTGCAAGTTAGATAATTTTTCAAAGTATTTCCTTGCCTCTCGCAGAAGTCTTGATAAAGTGTTTTCCAGTAGTACTCCATCATATATAACATAACTTTGTGAAGACTGGAAAAGTTAATCATGTTACAAGACATGGTGAAAGTTTCAGAGAGAAAAACATAATTAATCCACCAAAAGAAAGTCAGAGCTGGTTTTTTGTTTGTTTGTTTGTTTGTTTTTGTGGTAGCTGTTTTGTTGGGGGTTTTTATTATGCCATCTAAAGTCTTCATCATCTTATCAGAATGATAAGAGGGTGCTGTAACAATTAACTACTACCAATCGTGAAACACCATGATAGAAGTTATAAATATATGAATAAGCAGAACCCTGGACAGCTTTACAATTTACAGACTAGAATAGATACCTATAGAGATAAAAGAAAAGGTGAAATTAACTCAATATTGTTTTGCAAAGATGAAATTCAGAAAAAAGAGTGTAGTCCATAAAAGCTAATATTATCAATACCACAGTGATTTTTAGCATTCTTCCCAGACACTAGTAAATATGTTTCTTGATCATCACATGTAAATTCATTTTTCTAGAAATTATTACATTCCTACAATTTCACAAGATTTTCTACAAATCATTTTTGTTGTTGTTGAACTACTTAACCCTTAGGTTTTTTGATCAATCAAGTCAAAGCAGGCAAAGCAGAAAATTTGACATATGTTAGAATTTTTATGCATGTTAAATTGACATATTAAGTTACGGCTGTCGATCAATTCCTTTATCTGGAAGATGTAGTGAACATACCTGTGGTTTAAATCCCAGAGAGCTGCTGATTCCATGTACTGCTGTGTGGTGAATGAGATCTCTGAAATATTTCATTCTGATTTATGCACAGCTTGATAAAAGTTAAAAAACACAGATGTTCCTTGCAATGTTTAAGAGACAAAACAAAGAACAGCACAAAAGAAAACACACCAGGAGAATGAAAAATACCAAATTTCTATTGTCCTAACTGTGAAGGTTACAGTGAGTGCCTTTAAATTTAAATTCTTGTCTTGCAGGACTTTAGTCATAGTTATTTGGAGTACTGCTTAGAACTACCTGAAATATTTACCCAGACATTGGCTTTGCACATGTCATGTAGTTAAACATGTTTTAAATGCCAGAATGTGGATCTTGGCATAAGACTTGTTCTGTTCTTTAAGCATTCCTTTTAGTTCTTGTTTCTGCTCTTCCAGTTCTTTTAAATGATTGTGTAGTTCTTCATAACCAAGAAAGTCAACGAATTTAAAACACTCTCTTGTTTTATGCCTGCCTCCTAAATGCCACACATCTATTTAACTAGGACAACAGGGTGGACGTTTCCAGAATAAATACAGTTGTTCACACAAGGATATCTATATTCCCAGGAAGGATGCTCCTCTTTGGAGATTTGCACAAATTAAAAACATCTGTACAAATAATATTTTCCAATCAACACAAAGATTATATTCTGCATAGTTAAATCAGGATTTGCATTTTGAAAAACTGTCTTGTCTTTCTTATTGCTATTTACTTCTACAAAAAAGCAAGTAACTCCTCAGTGAACAAGCACCAAGGAATTTTTGGCAAGGGCAGAACGATCATCAACTTGTTCTAGCTGCTACTCTTGAGCAGAGGGCTTGAGATAGATCATCAGAGAAAGAACCTCTCAACCTAGATGACTCTTTTTCTATGTGTGTAATAATGATGATGCAATATGTAATTAAAAAAACCCCAAACAAATAAAACCTGTAATACTCTCACTTGCAATGTTATTCCTAGGTATTTGGTATTATACACTAGAAGTAAAATGTCAAGACCTTGCTCTGAGATTTTGCACTGCACTCTTATTAGAAAGGCATGCTGACCATATCAAGATATTCCTTAGCTCCTCTTTTGAAAGTATTAGATCAGGAAACATAAGTGTAAGACATTTGGAATTAATGACCCAGCTACTTAGTCGGCATGTTATATTTTCAGAGTTGTCATGATTTTTGAAATTTTTCTCCAGCTTACTTAGAATTGGAAACCAGTGTTTTGGAAAATTAAGAGATAGCAGTTCCATATCCATCTATTTGGGAAAAAGAAATTGTCTCTTAGGTTGCATTCTTGAAGCAACTGTGAGGCACTGCAGATAGAAGTAATTTGATATTGCAGTTCCATTCCATCCTAATTCTTTCAGTAATACCATTAAGATATTTGAGTAACGTACTCAAATGTTATCCACACCTGTTTTGGAAGGAGACAAGAGTCACAGAACAAAGCAGTGATTGTAGATTCTATTACTAATTACTATGCAGAAATGATGATAAGCAATTTACTTTTGATAAAGATTATCATAGTGTAACTTAGGTAAAAATGAGCTGTATGCTGCAATTATAATGTGAATGGATAAATTTTTAAAGTATCTTGGAAACCATGCACACTGCCAAAGTACACTGGAAATGTCCCTATATTCTAGCAACAATGAAAAAAACCCAAACAACAAAACCATCAATTCAATAGAATATTTGAATTTCAGTGCATAGGAAAGCAAAGCTCTGGCTTTGCTTCTTCCCAAGGATCCACTAATTTACAAAGCAAAGCTCGTTTATGTCACACAGCTCTTTGTAAGATGATCCTTCATGAGCCTTTTTTAAAACCTCCATTCAACAGTGAAGTTGTTCACATTATTGACTATCAACACAACATACTTTCATTGTAATCTCGGAATCTCATTTGAGATGTCATGGAGCAATTTTACGTCTCAACAATAGTATTTATGAATTTCATTGTGAAATAATCAGTTTAACCACTGCAGGTAAAACATGCTCTTTACAGTATTGAAAATCAAATTAGATTGGTGTTTTTCTGAACATTACTTTGATTCAGCAGATTAACTTATCCTGAGGCATTATCCTCAACTAACAAAAACTTAAAAGGAAATTACTTTTTGTTTGTCAACATCATATATCTTTCTACTTCTAGATATCCCAGATGCCTTCTAGTTATTTCTTTTAAAACAGCTAATCAAGTTTCCAGCCAGGTAACCTATTAAACAGAATTTCATTCTATGCACAAGACTGCAAGTGTTTAAAATCCCAGCAAATCCCAACAATGGCTCTTATTTCAATAGATACTGAAGTAGCTAAAATCAATATATGTTTTGTATTACAAAATGAGTAGATTAGAGGTTTACAATTATCTGTTTTAATTTCGAAATCTATGAATTTGTGACCTATTAATTAGTAAAAGAAATGTGGTTACTCCAAAGTAAAATATGGGAAAAAGGTCCAATCATAACTCATGAACCCTTCCCAAACTAAACTCTTTTTCTTTTTTAGAAATCTAGTCATTAGGCATCAAAATTATGTCATCATGAACTCATAGACCATAGAACTTGATTATTTTCTGTACTGACAATCGATAGACTATGGGGTTCTGCTTTGTCCCCTGCAATGTAGTGTTTTCTATGAAAAACAAAACAAACAAACAAAACCAAAACAAAACAACAAAAAAAACTACAAAGAAACAACAACAACAAAGAAACACCAACAAAACCAAAACCAAACAAACAAACAACACCAAAACCTGAAAAAAGCAGAAGGGGATAAGGAAACTGACACTGAAATACATAGCTTTTAGTGATATGAATATCACAGTAATTTTTTCAAGTTGTATCAAATGTACAATTGCAATTAAACTACTTTGCAATACGTTAATGAGCATTGCGTAAAATGATACTATAATATGAATATAAATTCTCTTATGCATTCTATTAACTTCAGAAAGGAGATGTCACTAGTAGATCTCTGACGATACTTGATACAAAAACAGATCAATTGTCACTATAAGAAAAAAGTATCCAAATAGGTATTGTGAAGTTGACTACAAATAATATAAATAATACATACTTTTCCTGAAACACAATTGAAAGCAAAATACTCTGTGATGGTTTTACATAATTAAATATTAAGCCTATATTAAAATTTAAAGATTAGAATGTGCTCTGAAAAAAAGGAGGTAATTTCCAAGCTGAAGACATCTTTCCATTCTTAGCATAGCCTTGACACAACCCTCCGGAGCCTGAGTTAGCTGGAAAAACCCCAGTGCTGCACCAGGTGTGGGGAACAACTGCAGTGTGGGATTTGTGCCAACAGCTGAACCTTCAGAGCCACTTGCTTTGCAGTGGAAGGGCTCTCACCACAGTCAGGGGGTGGGGAAAGGGAAGGAGGAGGGTCTTCAGTTCTGAGAGTCCAACAGAAGGTTTATTCACATTGTAAGGGTCAGAAACCAAAGAGCCCCAAGCACTGCTGTGCTCAGAATTTTATAGAGCACCAGAGCAAGGGGTGGGCAGCAAACACAATCCAGTGAGGGATCAGCAGGGGCACAGGGAAGGGGTTACAGCATTTCTTTGAGGTCAACTGGGGTAAGTGGGAGCAGAGGGCAGGGCACATGGTCCAATGGGGCATCGAGGTTTAGGAAACACCCAGGAATGCCCAGGGGGAGGAATGCTCAAAGGATTGGTTCAGTGTTGGAGTGACATGGAAGGTGCCAGAACAAGGGGCAGGGTAACAGTGATTGACATGGATGGAGCTGGAACAAGGGGTGGGGAAATGTCATACAAGGTAACTTAGGGGAGGATACAACTTCAGGGATAAACCAACTTGGGGAGAACGTGGGGGAACATAAGAACAAACTATTAACATTAAAACTTTAACAATAAGCCAGTTAAACAAATACAGGCTGCAACATAGCCTGACAATTTTTTTTTTCATGCAATCTTTCATGAAAGTGGAAGAAACATAATATTCCATATTACTTTCTATCCAATTCTTTGAAGTTTTAGGACTAGGTATAAGATTTCAGTCAGAAGACAAATGAAACTACATCTGTTATATTCTCTTTGGTTCAGAAACACATTGATTAGGAAAGTCATTGCTGAACTTGATTTCATCCAAGGAACCAGCTGGTCTCCTGCAGCAAAATATAAACCATGCTCAAGTATCATTCATCCTGAGTGTACTCTTTCACCAAAACCTAGGCTCTTTTTCACTAATCTATAAGCATCTTTTTCTGTTAAGATCTTGGACAACCTTGGTGATAACTCTCTGATGTGGATGTCTGTCTACCTGCAGAATGATTTCCTGCCAAGTTCAATTGAGATCTCTGTCTTGAGGAGCGACGAACAACTTAATATATACACAGACAATATGTAGAAATCCCACTTTTCACAAATAGTGAATCAGGACATGCTCAACAACAGCTAGAGGTTCAATATTCTGCCTCTCCAACCACCTCTTATGTAACAGGCATTTGTATTCCAGCTGGAAAAAAAAATAATGCAAAAAAAGTTATCCTAAAAATCATTATTTTGGAGCTGATGGATAAATCTCTTTTTTTTTTTTTTTCATATTCGTATTGTATTTTATTCCAGATCCTTTTTTTTTTTTTTTCTATATCAAAGGCAGCTAAAATGTAGCAGAGATACTGGATGTCTATGAAGATTTTAAATAATTTTCTCTCCGGAAACTCCCTATACAGTCATCTGAACCACAGGAAACAACTAAGAGATTACAAGTTGATATTCTTTTTTTATACTTCCTGCAAATTTCAAACTGCAACAAACTAAAGATCTATTAAGTTCAAATTATTACATTTCCTTTTAAACTAGCTATGTTTGTATTCTTCTATGTAAATGGCAAAAAATGACTTTGTGAGAGTCTGGAAATCAACTCCAAAGGATGCTGCATGGTCAACAAGGGAAGACTAACTGATGTAACCTACCTAGATTTCTGTATGGCTTTTGACAGAGTCCCACAGGTCATCCTTATCTCCAAACTGGAAGGCTTTGAAGGGTGGACTATTCAGTGGATAAGAAATCAGCTGGATGGGCACAGCTGTTGGAGGCTGGTGATGAGTGGTTTTGCCCTGGGCTCTGTCTTGGTACTGGTGCTTTTCAACACCTTCAGTGACACAGGCAGTGACATCGAGTCACCCTCAACTTCCCATACAGAGCAGACTCCTGACAGGTTAGGTCAGGAGGTGTTTCACAGTATATATTTGCCAATTTTGATGGAAAATTTTCCAAAGTTCAATTCAAAAAGCCATATAATATTTCCTAGCAGTTTATTTTAAATTCACAGCATAGGAATAGAACTTCAAGAGGGAATTGTGAATAATTACAGCGAGGGTGCGAAAAGTCTTTATTCAACATTCCCCGTTTTCATACACTTAAAAATAATTCTTCATAAAGAGGACTTTTTTTTTTTTTTTGTTGAAATGCTATTTTCTTGATATTTGCATAAACAATTACATAGATCAAATGTTACCCACCACCTGTGACCCTGGCAAAACTAGCAAGAAACATTTTTTGTCTCAAGAGGTGAACATATTTTGAAGATGTAAACATCTACATATATGTTCAATCCATGCATGCTTTTGAAAGCTCTGAGTGGTGATGATGTAAAGGATAAGATGCTATATTCAAATACTGAATTGTCTATGTACTGACATGCTAAAATAACCTTATACTCTTGAGTTCACATGAGTTTCTAGTGATTTAAAAAGAAAATCTGAAATAAAAAGATAAATAGTAAGTAATTTTGGTCTAAGATTTCTTTTCATATTTCTTTTTCTACATCAGAGTTTGGTTAAAATTCAAGGTTATTTTCAATAACTGCTTTTTCTTTAACTAGAATTATATTTTTTTGTACTTCTGTTTTTCTCCTTGTATTGCAGTGTCAGTCATAGGACACAATGACATAACATGTTATTTGTATAAAGAGATGATTAATGGAAAAACCTCAGAAAATGGTAAATTATCAGATGATATAACAGCAATAATTCATCCAAATTTTATGTAAATATGGAAATCTTTGCATCAGAAGAGAATTTTAAAATTAAAAAAATATATTAAGGCAGAAAGTAAAAACTCTTAGATAGTTAGCTGATAAATATATAGAAAGTCCTCCTTTTTTTCTTCATACTCATTTATTTATGTAAATCTTGAAGCAATATTAGTATCAATATCAGCTGTGTTATTTATTACAGTGCTATGTATAATCTGCCTCATACACTTTGAGTTCAATGTATACATATAGTTGGAAGATATTCCAGTCATATTAGTTTTCAAGAGTAATAACCTAGCATTAGCAGAACAGAAGTGAAAAAATAATCCTCAATCTAACAACAAATAAAACCACCACTGTAAAGTTTAAGCTGTCATTTTTGGTGTAGCATGTGCACTGTTCTGTAATAAAACATCCAAAGTGCACAGGTGTTGGACTTCCGATTTATTTTCACCTTCTATTCAGTTAATAATCCGTAAACTCCATCTATTACATAGATGTGTCCTCAGGCTACTTCAGTGAGTATTAAAAGATTTCTTTTTCCAGGCTCTTGTACAGCTATAATATCCTAATAAACTTTACACACTTCAGACCTAAGGTTGAAGTTAGATGCTGAACTCTTGTTTCATTCAGTGCTTCATCTTTTTCAGGCTCTATGCAACTAAAGCTCTTCATTTAAAGAAAGTAAGGATATCAGCTATTATTTTAGCTTTTCTTTATTAAGAACATTTTTTTTTTTTTTTTTACTTTTTGTGGTAATTTTTATTTGTCAGTCTGTATTTGTCAAATATGGATTATTTTGGAAGGTGAGAGTATACAGACTCTTAAGTCCTACAGAAAGACATTCACTTAAAATATTTCCACTAAACCAAAATGTAGGTGAATGAAAGACAGTTTTACAGCCCTGTTGGGGGGACATGGAGGAGTTTATGGTGGACTGCAGGAGTGTAGTGAATGTAATTGGTCCTGACTCTGAGTTTTAAAAGATGCATCATGTGCAAATGCAATATATTGAAATTAAGATTTACATACATGTGATACCTCTGCTCTCCTAGTTCTTGTCATTAGTCCTGATTTAGGATCATGATGACTTTGCCAGTTTGTCAGGAATGAATGATTTAGATTGCTTAAAGGATCGCCATCAAAAATATTAGCAAAAGCCATTTTAATATGATGTCAAAGTGCAGTTTGGTAAAGGCTCACTTTATTGCTACATGGAAGAAACATACACAAGAGAATTGGATTAGAATTGAGCTAGAATAATTGATGTAGAGACTGTAGACAAGAAAGTGTAAAGTGCACACTCCTATTGAGTTGTGAGATTCAGAGTGGACTCTCTTGATTTCTAAACTCCTGAGAGAGCTTAGTTATGGCTACGTCCTATCTTAGTCTCAGACTTGGACAATGGTTTATATGTAATGGAAGAAATGGAAACAAGGGATATCTCTGCTTGGATAAGGGTTTCTAAGCCTCAATTACAGAAACTCAAACCTTTAGTGGTTTTGCTCAAGGACAGAGTTATATGGTGTACAATCCAGCAGCAATTCAAGAAGACCTCAAGTTTGGCTCATCCAGAGATCTGCCATTAATAGAAGTTCTCTTTGACCTAAAGAGCAACCCTGAGAGGTATCCCAGCTCAAGAGGATATTACTTCTATCCAGCCACACTGCCTAGAAGGGATAGCTCAATGTATATATGTACCTCAAACTACCATGTTTTTCCTAAGGGTTGTTAGCTGTCTTATTATCATGAGTCTAGACACATAAAATAAATTAAAATGGGAATAATGTGGTCACTAGAATATAACTATAGAAAATCAGGTAAATTATTCAGCCAGAAGACTAGTATTTAAAAGCAAGGAATGCTCTGAGATATGGTTTACATAACTGAACTTCGAAATCTCGCTGTCCACAGCTATTTGGCTGTTTGATACAACCGTGTTTTCCAAGCTTACTGCCACAGGCATCTTTGAAAAATAAAATCAAAAGATTTTTCTCAAAATTGTAAATGTAAAAGGAGTACAAAGTCATGATTTGATGCTGAGTAGTTCTTTCAGCCAGAGGCCCTTGAGTTCTGATGCGTGTGATAGCACAGTCACATTCTCACCATCTTCAGTACTGCTCTTTCCAGAGTTATGGGAAGAAGAGCATTTTAGCCACTACACTGTGGCAGTGTTGCCATGCATTTAAACAGTTCCTTACCATTTCGATTCTGGGAAGCAATTCACTATAGCTTGTAATTGCACTTCAAGTATCTTGATATTCTTGAAGAAAGAACTAGACACTTTAATATGGCTTTATTTTATACATCTGTACAGCTTTTGATTTTATATACCTGTACACTGAGGCAGGTTAATCTCTATACATGTTTAGGATTATTAAGTTGTTTTTTAAATAAATGAAACCAACAATGGTTTATCATGACGCATATGTACCTATGTTTATATGTGTGCTTGCATGCAAAAATATGCACATCATGTTTAATATAAAAACTAGAATTAAGGTGCCGGATTGTGAAACAAAAACTAGTTTCTTGGTCCTAACAGAATGCATGAGATCTTCCAGATCAATTGACTAAACTGATCGTGGAAAGCTCCTCTAACAAAGAACTGTTCTTGGTCCTGGAGAAGCTATCTTCCTGCAGGAGGGGAACTTACGATTCCTAAGAACAAATTTCCCACTCTTTAATGTGTTCTTTTTAATTGCTTCTTCCCCAGATTCTAGATGTAATATTGCCCAGCTCACAAGTGAACCAAGATGCAAGATAAAGCAGTTGAGAAAAGTTGAAAGAATCTTGCTCTACTCCCTCAAAAGTGTCTTAGAAGGAATTGCCATGCTAGGAATTGCCAGTTCTGTTTTGCAGTCTTAATTACTATTCAAAAATAAGATGAAAACCACCTACTATATTTTTTCTTACAACCCAAAATTAACCAGACTGTATGTTCCTTGATTTTTGCCAGAGAGCTGATTCTTAAAGAAGAATGGAACTGTCCTCTTGTTTAGCTTTGAACCCAGCCAGCAACCAAGCCCCCACAGCCATTCACTAACTCCCCCACCAGCTGGACTAGGGAGAGAATTGAACAAGTAAGAACACCTGTGGGTTGAGTTCAAGAGAATTTATTAGGGAAAGAAAAAGCTGCCGATTCAATCAAAGGAAGACATGGAATTTATTCACTGCTTTCCATGGACAGGCAAGGGTTCAGCTGCCTCTAAGAAAGCAGGGTCCCATTGCATGCAGTGGTGACTTGCAAAGACAAACACCATCACTCTGAGTGTCCACCTCTTTTTCCTTCTTTCTCCCGCTTCGCATAGCTTGATGTCACTTTGGTAAGTTGGGGTTAGCTGTGTCTCCTCGCAAATTCCCAGGCACTCCCAACCCCTTGCCAGTGTGGCAGTACGAACAGCAGAAAAGGCTTTGGCTCTGTGTAAGCCTTGCTCAGCAATAAAAAAAAATATCTTTTTCCTATCAACTCTGTGTTCAGTGCAAATCCATTCTCAGCCCCATACCAGCCACTGTGAAGCAAAGTAACTCTACCCCAGCACACTTGTATAAAGAGCAATACAGAAAATACAGCAACCAAAGGAAAAGCTGTATTCAGAGAAGAGTTTAAACATTTCGTAGTAAAACAACTGAGAATTTTTTGAGATAGCTTTATGCAAACAGAGACTGTATAGACAGAAAACGTGTCTGTAGACAGAAGCTGTAGAAGAGGATTTAGAGAAGCACTTGCACATACTCAGTGAACAGTGACTATCCTGAATACTTATGGAACTGGGTTCCTTTGGGGAAAAAGGTTCATGCAAAGAAAATATGCATCATAATGTATATACCAGGACAGGAGTTGGGAGGTTATTGGATGGATAAGCAGCCATTCATGAGCTCTTATGTATTTTCAAAGCTTGGCTTTGTAATAACGTTAGTACTCCTACAATACTTTGTTTTTCATATTTGTTAGAACGAAATAATTCATTCACACTTTCTCTCAAATAAAGCTGTTGCAAAGAAAATAAATAGAAATGATGACTACAATAGAAGTCTTTAGGTTTTTCAGTACTTTTGGCTTCATTGAAAAATGTAACCGGTAAATCCAAACCACCTCTGGGATGTTTTGGATACACACACACACACACACACACACACACACACACACACACACACGCACACATCTATATCTATATGGAAAAAGTGTATCAATATCATGTTGATCTTCTAGTAGTCCAGAAGCTGATGTCAGCATGGAAAATTCTGTACAGGGAATCAAAATTAAAATTAATAAAAAAGGAAATAATAAATACAAAACTCTACTCAAAGGTGACAAAACAGTGAGTTCTGCTGTGTAGACATGCTTAAGGGTTGTGACTTTGCTCCTGACATTATTATGAAAAAAATACTTTTGGAGGCCATGTTGACATTTCCTCAAACACATATTTAAAGTTATTGGATAGGATTTCATAAACAGGTAATATTTTGCTGCATGTACTCAGGAATAGTTAGCATGCTGGTCATGTTGGAAAGAATATCCAATATAGAAGTGCAACATGTCTGTGTTATAGATTCATTTAATCCAATAATAATGCTTATTAGTTCATTTATTTAGACTATTGCACCTATATTTTGTACTTCTTTCCTAAAAACGTGTAACGGATTGTTTCGACAAGATTGTAGTTAAGTAAGCAAATTTCTATTCCTTTTTGTTTAAGGATGGAGTGGATGGACACCAGTTGGGAAAGCCTGAAAGACTAAAGACATGATTTCAAGGCTTCCTCTTTAATTTCCATAAAGAGAAATTACTTTCTGGAAAGGGTTTAATTGATCTTATAAAATAATTTAATTCTTCTATACCTTACGAATATATTCAGAGTTTTGCCTGCTTATTTTAGTAATCTGAGAAAAGATTTTCATGGCACAAAAAGCAGTCAATCATGCAGGCATTAATGACATTTGAAAAATTTCCATCAAATTCTTTTCCCAATATAGGTTCTTACTTTCTTCTGAAGAACCTTTGTTCTTAGAATGCTCTGCTTTGGTTTGCACTTCAATATCAGTCTCCAATTAACTACATATTACAGGTAAAAATCATTTTTGTTCTTTTGCTGACCCTGATCTTATTCCTTATCAACATTTCTTTAATATTTGGAAAGAGATATTTTTAAGGTTTTTTTTTCCAAGGATATTTCCACCAAGTAGTGGGGTTGGTTTTGGTTTTGGTTTGGTTTTATTTTTTTTCTTTTTAAGATATCTAGACGCAATTTTACAAGAAATGGCAACAATGTAGGTGGACAATGTATTTGCTTTGCAGAATCTCTATGACTGATATTATACAATTAATATATAAAGAGAGAGGTAAATAAATTGAAAAGTAGGCAATCTAACAGAAAATTCTGCTTTAGCAGATGCCCCTGAAATTATTCTGCTGATTTTGATTGCTCTTTATTTTTTCTTAATTCTTCTATTTTTTCTTAATTCTTCCTTATTGTTCTCTTCTACTGGAAATGTGTTGACATGTAGTGAAAGCACCTATAACCTGCTGAAATATCAGTTTTCCTTGCTTGTCTAGAGCTGAGCACCTCTGTTTGCATGAGATATCAAATATGTCAAACAATTATGTAATTGCTTTAGAGATTTCTGGAGAGAGCTGATTAACTTACTACTTATCTTTCTGTTGAATAAATACTACAGCTGAGTCAGGAATTCAGTATGAGAGGAAAATTTCATAAGACTGGCAATTATGAATAACTGATTATATTCCCACAGCACAGGGTGAATGAATTAGTCCCTGGATCTCTCAAGACATCTTTGAGTCATCTTGCAATACAGAAAATGTATTCCTCAGCTATTGATTTTGTCCTAACTGTTCACAAGGGCCTTGCTCCAAGATAGTTCTTAGTCAGATAACTGATAACTAAAAAGGAATGGCTCCCATAAACATGTTTTTCTTGTGGTCTGATTAAATTTAAAGCCATACTTTCCAAAAACAGTCATTAGGACTCCATGAAACTGAGTAGTACAGGGCTACTAAATATTTATTTTACTTGACTGAATTATTTTCATAAAACCAAAACTTTGATAAATAATTTAGATTAGAGGAGTCTTTTGAATGATATGCAATCCTCAATTGTTATTTTTTGTTGGGTTTTTTCAGTCACTGGAAGAATTTGGAAATAAGATCATTTAATTTCCTCTCTCTACACATACACACAAAACTTATTTCCTAAGAACACTTCCTAATGATTTGCTTATCCCGTGTACTGGAAATTAAAACCTCTAAAATTCTTCATTTTATTTGGTTCAAGTAAAATTTCTACAAAACACATTTTCACATATTTAAAGCATGTACTATTTCTCTGTTGCACACTAGAAACATAACACTGATGTGTATATATAAATATTTTTATTCATAATTTTTTTTTTTTTTGAGTTTTGAATTTTTGTCTGGTGCCAGTGATTACACATAGTCTTTTTTTATGCATAGGAAAATAGGTTTTCTATTAGAAAATAGATTTTAAAGTAATAAACAGATTTTATTAATATGGTAAGAAAACATTTCTTGCTATTTAATCCAAATGTGTCTGGAAAACATATAGGACAACTTAATTAAATACTATGCTATATTGAAAATACAGGGAATTTTTTTTTTTTTTTTTCTTTTTTCTAATGTGTCAGTTACAGTGAGTGATCCTGGTAATTACATCAAAGGTTTAATTTCTGCTAAACTGAACTGACTGTTCAGTATAGTGCAGCCAGTGAAGTTCTTGTCTTACTTATATCTTTGGAAGTTGTACTATTTGCTTTAGGAGTCTCAACATCTAGTTTTGATTTTGGGGCGTTTTTGGGGGGTTTTTTTGGTTTGGTTTGGGGTTTTTTTGGTTGGTTATATTTTGTTTATTTTGTTTGTTTTTTGGTTTTTTGGGTTTGTTTTTAAATTTCCATCTTCCATTTAAGCACTGTGGTGTTTTGTTTGTTTGTTTTTTCCTGTATAAAAATTTAAAAATTTTAATTATGGATCTGATCCCTGACACTATATGACACATAAACCAGTGATTTAAAAAAATAAAAAATAAAAAAAAAAAAAAATTATTCCTAAATCATAATTCAGGAAAACATTCCTTTAAAGCTACTCAAGTATTTAATTAGTGCGAAATTACCTAAGATCCCTTGAATTTGTTTTCACTGCCTTTGTCTTTATCAAGGTATTTTTTTTCTTTCTTAAACTTGGCTATGTGCAAACATTTCAGATAACTCTAGATTTCAAAGTAAGAGACAGTACAGCATTTTCAACAATATCTTTTGCCCTTCTTGAACTACTATTATATTCAGAGAAAACAGACCCTAAGACATATTTCTTTCTTTGAAATAAAGGGCTTGATTCAGCTCCTAACTGGAACTATCAAGTGAATTATTTTTTTAAACAGACTTTTGGAGTTCCATCTGAAGATTCTGAAATTGGCAGTATTGTTAAAAGAATTAAAAGAGCAGCAGCAACAGCTTAGCTTTTCATCCACCCGGATCTACTATTTATGTAGTTATCAAATATCTCAGGCTAAAAATTTCTGTAAAAACATAGTCTAAATAATTCCTGACATATTTGTTATAACAGCTGGTTTCTTTGTAAACTGCTGTTAAACCTTGGCCCAAGGTTCCTCTCTACACTCCTTCCTTAGATAAAATACAACAACATATATCAAAATTATAACACTTGCTATGTTTCTCAGATTTTTACGTTTCTTTTCACCATTTTTATGCACTGTCAAAAGGCACAAAAATATTACTGCACTAAGGCTCATATATGAACAGTGTACATATATTATTAAGATAAACGTAGAACAAGAGGTGCTATGTGTTTTTCAGTTCTTGCTGTTGCTGCACTATCCAATTGTCAAATTCTGAATAATACTCTAGCATTTTAGAAACATTACAAATGTGTTATGAGTGCTTTAATATCTCACAAGATAGTTTTATATCCCAATAAAAGGAGCATTTACATTTTGTTGTTTGTATTTTTATGCTACCTAAGTGCCCAGAGAGTGAATATAGGATGCTCTGTATTTATTGCAATGAGGTCAAGAGAGAGGTAATCGCTCTGCAAAGCTGCTGCACCTTTGCATATCATGGTTTCATAGGTGCCCTTAGCCTAACCTTCAGATAGACAGCTATTCCCTGTGCAAGCTAATCCAGCCGGGGTGTCCCTCAGCAAACTGTCAATTATGTTAAACTGTGTCAACCTGTATGCATTGTGTAATTTTCCATTCTGAATTATTGTCTACTAAATAGAGTCAGCTGCAAATATTGAACTCTGCCATACACTCTAGGGAAACCGATGTAGAAAATTTATGCATTCTTTTAACATCAGCCAACTGGCCTCTTGCAGAGATGTGGAGGGTTATAAAAGTTGTACAAAAGTATTGCATATACTATAAAGCTTTATGAAAGCAACAAATACACGATTTTTCTTTTACTATATTAACAACCTTTTTAGTGCACTGTTGCCAGTGAGACCAAGTAATGTAAATGCTTAACAGAAGTATCTCCATATTTTCATTATACTGCTAGACAGACCACATGCTTGCATATCAGGAAAAATTAGCCAAGGAGGGGTCTGATGCCCAATTCAAGTAAATTGCTATCCAACTATTAACTACAGAAATTCAGTTTACAGTTCAGTTTAGCAGTTGAGTATCTGCACTCTGGTACTCTGTCTTAGGAGCATAAATTCTGTGCAATTCTGCATAGCTATTCATCTTTACTGTTACTGTTATAGTATTCTATGGAAAAATTATTATGCAACTTTTTTATTTTTCAAAAAATTAATACATGATTTACACAATTCTCCTGGTTTTAAAAATTCCATTAGCTGTAAGGGGAAAAAAATATAAAAATATTTAGCCAAGCAAATAATAAAAATGAGACAACTGTAAATACATGCTTTAAAATAGTAGCAGATATAAATTTATAAATCTGCAGTATGTATTAATAGTCATATTGTTTTGTTTAGGTTTAGCTATTTTTCCCTCATTTATTTTCCTGATTGCTTACTTTACTCCATTCCTTGTGAAATAACTTGTAGAAATTTATTAATTTCCCTGTAGATATCTTTTTACAGAATGGTCAGGCAAAATGTACCTTGCAATATTTTTTCCCTGTTCAATGAAACAAATATTTAAACCATTTTTGTTACATTTAATTTTATCATTTCTAATGTGTAGAAAATAATTAAATAACTGCAATATTAGCATCCAGAACACAATTTCTCAATGTTCCTATTAAGAAGAAAATAATTAATATGCTCATACATGAGCATACTTGAAAGGAAACTATTGAAACCACCAAGGATAACAATATTCTTTTGCAGTGTAAACAAAGGCAATTCAATAAATGCAACTTGTTAGCAATTAACTTAACCTGAACACTACTTAGACTACCTTCAAAGCAATATGTGGCTTGTAAGTACATTCAGCCATGCAGAACAGGAAATGTCAAAGGAAAAGGCTAACAGTTTCATAGAAAACCTTAAGAGAAACAATATATAATAAACATCATGAGGCTTGACAGCTCTAATCTGTCGTAGGCAACCTTGAAACTTGCAAGGACAAGCTGGTATATTAGAATGTTTTATTTGAGCAGTCATAAACTGTTCAGACTTTATCGATGTATTTGCTTAACACAAATTTATCAAATCAAGTTTCAAAAAGGTAACTTAAAATAGTATCTTTGTGTAGCTGTAGAGAAAAGTCATTTTTTCTTTAGCCTCAGTTTGAACTTTTGTTTCCTTCACTTCTGCATGATGCAGATCTTAATAGACATTACATAAGCCCCGTTAATGAAATGTTTACTTGTGCTTTGAGGCATGACCCTTTGATATAAAATGTTGCTTTTTGATGAAAGCCATAAATAAAATATGGCTGAGAGACCTCACACCCTTTTCTCAATTGCACTTTGGATTATTTTGAAAAAAAATTAATCTTCCTGTTTCCCCTGTTGCCTCCTTACGCTGCAAGGTGTTTCTCCTCATAGGAAAAATTAACCAAAGCAGTTTTGAATTGCTTAGGTTAATTCCATGAAAGATTTTAGATATGGCAGAACCTAATTTTTGGGCATATTTTCACTTCATGAAATCTATTACCCAGGTTGCATGCTGTTCAAGTGATAAGCTGCCAAGGATCTGTGCCTGTCTATAGAAGGAGAAATTAGCTCCTAACGCTTTGGACACTGATAACTGGGGCTGGTGGAAAAACACAAAGTTCCATGTCTCTTCAGGAATTAATGCCTTCTGCACAATATCAACCCATATTCAAGAAAACTTTCCTGTCTATTTCACAGAAATTATGAAATTAAACAATGGGATGTTGGAAGAAACAAATTGCCAAGGAGAAGGAAAGGACTAACTCTTTATCTCGTTACAGCAGAAGGCATCTAATTGTGGGCAGGACTGGAGATTCATCTGTCTGTTTTTTGGGTCAGGCATCTTTCCTAGACTCCTGAAAACATAAGGCTGAAGCTTAACCTATTGATTAGAACAAAAATTAGTCTTGTGGAATAGCAGACATAAGAGCATATAGTTCCATTGCCATGTTTGGAACACATGTCCTAACCAAATATTTTTTAAGCTATGGCTTTCCTTGAAGCTGTTTCACTGGGATTTATGCAGCGTAGCAAAACAAGGAAATTAGTCCAGATGTTCGTTAGTCATCATCATTAGTCAGATGGTTGTTATCTAAACTATCAGACTGTAGGAAATACTCATACTTCCCCCAGTAAGACCTCTCCAACTTCACCCAGTCTGTATTTCTTTCTTTAAAAAAATGTTATGCAACTTAGTTATTAAGACATTTAGCCCATAGTACCTTAGAGACCAATGTTAAATAGATCATCTGCATCATGGGCTAGATGTCCTTTTTCAGTTATTTCAAATAAGGCAGAGAAGAAAGAAAACCTAGAGGTGAAATACATTGGTCCTTACTATGCACTTGGATTTCTAAATACAAGCTTGACTTCTACACCTCTCTTTAGAAACTGTAGTGTGATGACCCACCCCTAAAAGAAAGGAGACACTTAAGATTCAAAAATGCTCCTTAGTCAAAAGGAACTATGAAGGTCAGAGGGTCCACAAACACTGAAAGTGTTTAATTAGTAAATTACACACATGGCATGGAAATTGGTCTGTTAGTCTCTGATCTGCTATACAGGCACATGGCAGTGGGTTTTGGTCAGAAGGGTGTAGTGAAAGGGAAAAGAAAAATTAAAGAGGTTAATTAAAAAGAGAGAGATGAATTAAAGAAAGGCAAAGAGAAAAACAAAAGAGGAAAAGAAGAAGAAAAAGAGAGGGTAAAAAAAAAGAAATCACTAGCCCTTGTTACAGCATCAATACAGCTGATGGGATGCCGATCCTGGTCTCAGAGCTGACCCAGGAAAGGTGATGCCAGTTCTGGTTTCAGCATCAATCCAGCTGATAAGAAACAATGCAGTTACCATGGTCTAGCTGATGAGATGTTCAGAGTCCAGGGGCACTGCCTGGGTCATGAGAGGTGAGTTTTTACAGACATATTTCTCCACCCAAAGACAGGTTTCCTGCTTTCTATACTAATTAGTTGTCAAGTGTAGTCTGTTACTTTAGGGCTTTCTGGAAAACGGTCAGAGGACTTTGGGGGTCTTTGGTGGTCCAGATCCCACTGTATAGTCTATATCTACTTCTGCCAGTCATTTCTGAGAGTGGGCTGTACTGTGTTTTTTTCCTTTCTCATAGAAAAGCAATACCCTATCTCCACTTGGGCTCCCTTCTCCAGCCAAAACTTGTTCTTTCTCACAGCATGTTAATACCAACAGTCTTTGACTATTACTAACAATTCTTGTCTGTTGTTACTGACAGCCCTTGGCTGGCTTCTCAGCCATCTGGTTATCAGTGTTTGAGACATACTCAGTAACCCCTTATCTTCTGGGAACTGAGGGCTCAAAATGATCTTACCTTGGACTGCTGTTTGTAGGGCTGTTAGAGGGTGAGCTTTAGAACATATCAGACCCTCATATTTATCTCAAAGGAGTAATTTACATTAATTTAAAGGTGATCATCTAAACTAAATCAGATTAACTGCTTTCTAAAAATGAAGAGAACTCTACTGGTTATGAAAGGATATTATCTCCCAGTGACTAGATTCTAGTAAGTACTGGATGCATATAGTTAAAGCACATGAATTCTAATCTCTTTTGGTTTTCTTTTATACCTGTTCTCAACATCTACTTACTAGATTATTAAATCTTGTCTTTGTCCTTTATGTGAGTTAGACATTGAAAACTTACACTGGAGACCGATTCAGAATAAAAATAGGGAATTTCTAAGTTCTGATGGGTTTTGTAAGCTGGATAGCTGATAATGAGCTTTGTCCATGAGCAGAAATATGGAAGATTATGGGGGAAAAAACCACTATAATCACAAGGGAAACAAAACTCATGAATTTAGATATTTAGGTATTTGCAGGTTTAGGCAGCATCTGGAGCTGAATTTTTAGGATTTGAGCAAGTCTCTGTCTTAGAATAAGCCCCAGACAGATATACTATCTATGTCCCCTTCTGAATTAAGCCATTGCTTTGAAGCAAAATGTTGAAAGAAAAATGCATGCTTTAAAAGCCCACAGTAATGAGATGGTTTAGCCAAGTATCACTCAAATGTGCAGATGAGATTTGACTGCCTCCTGATTCACATCAAGGAATAGCAATATCCAATTCTGAATGTCTGTAACAAACCAATTAATTGAAGAGCCTTTTGTGTTAGAAAGAGATAAAGTAGATTTGACATGTTGGCATGACTCAGTTAGTAAGCTGTATACTTGATTGCTTCTGGGTACACATGTCATTACCACTTCTCTCTGTTGCCCTCATGCAGACAAAAGTTGCATTTGAGTGCAATGGAAAGATTTAAGATTATAAGGAAGAAGAAAGAGATTTGTGCGAGCAGGGAGCTAGAGACATGAAGGGTATTTTGGCAATGAGGGAATAGGGGAGCTACGTGGATATCATATAAGCCTGATATTCTGCAAAGAAAAAAAAGAAAAAGAAGGGGGGAAAAAAAGTTGTGCAGCATATATTGTTTTATAGTGTTGACTCTTCAACTTTAATTTTACAGTAGCAATAGTAATATACATTTATTACATTTATTAGAACTACTTTCCTGAATTATAACTTGTCAAGTCCTTACATCTAAATACTTATCCTGTGCAATATATGCTTATTATATATATATATACATATTTTTTTTTTTTTTTAAATTATGACAGAATCATTTAGGTTGGAAAAGCTCTCTGAGACCATCAAGTTCAACCTATGGCCTAACACCATGATGTCAACTAGACCAAGGCACGTCGCCAGCTGAGTAATATATCCAGTCTTTCCTTGAACACCTCCAGATGATGACTCCAAAACCTCCCTGGGCAGCCTATTCCAATATCTAAGAACCCTTTCTGTGAAGAAATTCTTCCTAATGTCCAACCTAAACCTCCCTTGGGGCAGCTTAAGACTGTGTCCTCTTTTCCTATTGCCATTTAATAATTAATCACAAGAAAAATTCTACATCCTTTTGAATTTTACATGTGATACTTTCTTTGCAAAGTATTCTTAAACAATAAAGAAATGAGAAAGGAAATATATAATTGGAAAATTACTTTCACATAAAGTAAAATGCATGATCTTTTCCATTGTTCAGCCTTGTCTAGCAGTTAGTCCTGCATGGCTTTGATTGCAGAATATCATATAATAGTGGGAAAATATGATTTTACATAATCAGTACATATTATTTTTTTACTGAAAGTATATTATCTTTGCTGACCCTAAGACAGGACTTAATTATTTTTGCTTTGGAAGGGAGAAAATTACCATTACTGAACAGTAAGTGTTCTTAAGCTCACCGGAGCAATACTGTTAGAATAAGAGCAACCACATGTGATTTCAGCACAACATAAGCATGAAAAGATTTGATTTAGCCTAATGTTCAGGTTGCATTTTGATTTTGGGTCAGGTCATTAAAAATCAGTTAAGGCAATAAGAAATTTGTGTACATGCTGCAAAAGGAGGGTCACAATACACCAGAGCAATTGAAGCAGTATAAGCTCTGTAGAGTGAATACCAGTAATGCTTTTCCAATTCCTGCAGTGTGAGGGTACTGCAGAAATTGGAGAACTGTAGATATGTCGCAGTGAGGAATAGAAGAAAGGATAAAAAGGAGCTATTTGCACTGGAGTCTGGAAGATGCAAAACAACTCAGAACTGGTATGTTCTATTTTCCTGCATATATTGGCTGTGGCAGAAAATATAGTATATTAATTATTCCCCTCCCAAGAGTGTTAATTGTCTGTTGAATATATTACATCAGCTTTCCAGCATTTAGTGAGTGAATCTATTACCTGAAAGTGAGAAGATAATTACCCAGGTCATTTCTACACATCAAATTGACCAAAAGTATAACTGAAAGGGAATATCAAACTTGCAAAATTAACGAATTTGATCACATGAGGTCTACCTGATTTAAGGTGGTTACCGAAATGAGATTAATTGTGTTTATGCATGGACTTGAAGCACTTGCCAATCACGTCTTTCCTGTCTAGTGTTTTCATAAGGGCACTTGGAAATCACATATCATAGCATTTCTTCCTTTATTTATTTATTTATTTAGTTGGTTTTTAAAATACTGCATAAAGTAGCCTTGTCTTGTATCCAGCTATTTTACTTGTTTTGCTATTCTGTTGAATTCTCATGCTCCTTTTAGTTGGTTGCCTTCAGAAATAAATACCGTTTGTAGGAAACAGCTAGTACCTGCTAGGCAAGTTACTCGCTGGTTTTCTTAGCCAGAGATTTTCAGTCTCTTTTCTTCAACAATGGATTAAGGCTTAGTTATGTAGCATGGATATGATACAGTCACCTGAAATTAGATGTCTGTGGTGATTTGAAATGCTTTTGTAAATACTTTCCTGGCCTCCTGAAGGATTTTGTAATTTCCCTCAGCTCTGGGTGGATTCCTGAGAACTGGGTTCGCTTCTGTTCCATTTTAAATCCTGCATGACTTAGGATATCTGCAGTCAAGGTTCTGAACCCATAGCTATGGACTTTATGTATAGTCTCCTCTAACACAAAAAATGTATGTATACCCAACATAATGCAGTGTTTCTATAATTTTTATCTGAAGAAAAACAAAGTACTGATTTTGCTTTGCTTTTTGAGCTGATAAAAAAAAAAAAAAAGAAACAATTTAGTGAGAAATATTAGAGGTCATTAGTAATAAAAAAATCAAGTTAATAATATTAGATATTATTAACTTAGTAGTAGTAGTAGTAGTAGTAGTAGTAGTAGTAGTATATGGAAAATACTTACCTGAATCACTATAGAGTGGTGAGATAAGATGACTTCTTCAAGGCATTGCAGACATAGCATCTACTCTTTGCTGTCTTAAAGCTTTCCCCTTTGGCTTAGATATCTCCTAACTGCCTTTACATCTTGCAAGCCCTATGATATTCATTTTATATTTCAAATAGCTGTGCAATACCTCAATATTTAGCTACAGTTTCTGTATCCCCAATGTTTCACAGTAGTAATGCAAGGACGGTTGTTTATAAAAATTGGCTGTTTTTATTGGAAAAGTATCTTGGACTGACTTTCATTCATTTTTATCCAAAATGTCCTTCTTAGAGGTAACAGCCAACCTGAAAGTCTCTCCCTAGTGACTAGGAAACTTCTGAATGATTTATCACCCAGGGTTAACAACTTAAACAGCTGACCTTGGGCGAAAGAGGAATGGAAAGGCAACAAATGAAACCAACCAACCAACCTAAACCAAACATTGTCCAAGTTTTCATTAAAAAATATGCATCTTTAGGTAATAGGGAAAAAAAGTAACAATGCATGTGTTTTACAACATGCGAAAGGCGTTCCATACAGTTAGAGATATGCACTCATATTCCTGCTGCAGACAATTTGGTAAATAAAATATTGAACATGAAAGTGACAGAAAAAAACTAGGAATTACAAACAGGTAGCTGGAATAACTCAGAAGAAAAAAATGTAGAGTGGAAAGTCTGGAATAAACATACAAACGCACAACTCACATCAATCAATCAATATTTCAAACCATTAAATAAAGTCTTTGAAGGCAGAAATCTACTTAAAAAGAGCTCCACATCTTAAAAGATTTTTTTCCTTTCAGACTATTATGTTTAGCATCCTGTTCTTTCAGGAACACGTTGTCAAATGACAACAATTAAAACCCAAGAAATTTCTGTCAAATATTCTTGTTATATTTATGCTCAGAACGCCTGGTAATATAGCTCAGGATGTTAAAGGATGTGGAGTTTTGGACCTGGAGATCCAAATTAATGAAATTCATTATATTGAACATTTTTTTCTTCAGCTAAGAGGTTGACATTGTGTTATTTGTAACTCATATAAGGAAAATGTATAATGGATCAGAGGCTTTAGCTAAAGGTGTAAATTTTGTTAGATAAACATTAAGAAGAATATTTGTTCTAAGTGAGAAATAACACATATGTGGGAAGTTTGATTTTCCACTATGTAGTTAGGAATGTTAAAAAATATCCTTTACAGTTTGGTAGTTCAATTTTGTTGTTTATGGTGTTGTTCCTGGAGCCCAAAGGATAAAGAAGTAAAATTATTCCTTTTTCTCTTTATTAATAGAGACCTGTCACCATATTATATGTACCACATAAAGATTTGTAATTGCTTTGGAGAGATACTCTGCCAAAGCTCCTCAGTGGGATTTTTGTAGATAGTAAAATATAGCCATCAGAGAGTAGATATTTCTCTTCTGATTGGAGTTCATTCTCTGATTGTTTTGTCATGCATATTGACTTGAAATTGATATTACCAAAAAAAAAAAAAAAAAAAAAAAAAAAAAAAAAAAAAAAAAAAAAAAGGAATACTTTTAAAGATTAGAATATAAAATAAGAATGAAGAAAATTCAAAGAGAAGATGGATATTATTATAAACTCCAAATTACAGTAATTTGACTGTATCATTTTAGGAAAAATATTCATCTCTGAATTCCTAGGATTAAGCAAAAAGAAAATTCAAAAAAAAAAAAAAAAGGGGGGGAAATTAAGGAGAAACGTCTTTCAAGGTTTCAAGGAAATGATTGATTTGTGTCAGCTTCCAGCATGGGGAAGTTGAGAAGATATGTGATTTGGAACCACTCTCTTCAGGTAATGAAGATGAGTTGTTGTCAGAAAATGAGAAGTCAGATGGAGCTCAAAGTGATATATTAAGGAACAAACATTCAAAGTAGCAGATGGTTCTCACCTGAGAGTTCTTTGGGGGAACTTAAAATGAAATGGCTTAGTTACTAAAAAAGATGTGCACTCAGTCACACAGTTATGACAGTAGAGAAAGAAATTTTAGGTTCGAACAGTGTAGCTATTTTATTACCAAGGTATTTGGGATGATTCAGGGAATTAAAAACTAATGACTCCTGATTCAATATTTATAAAGATGACCGAAGCAATAAAAAAATATATAGGTAAAAAGCAGAATGAGAATAGGGACGAAACAAGACACAAACCACATTTCTGGTCCTCTTGAAATGTCCAAATAGACGTATGTAGTCCTGTATTAGGAAAAAAACAGCAAAAATATTGTATTTGGACTTTCAATATAGGTTGTATATTCATTAAAGACTATGGTAAGAGGTAATATTTGTGCCTAATTAAAAAAATTAAAAAGAAAAAATAGATAAGACAAGGATTGCAGAGGGTATGGTTCTTTTTTCAACAGGGAAAGAAGTTAACCAGCTAAGTGAGTATCCTGCCAGGTTAATGCTGTCTTTCACAGTAATTGCTGGTAACCAAGTAGCAGGCTCGGTTGAATACTGTTGCATAAGATGTCTTTTCCTGTTGTTGATAATGTGAGGAGGGGTTGTTTGGGGCTTTTTATTTGCTTGTTTGGTTGAAAGAATGTTTTGGAGATTAAGAAACCCATTACCTTCTTTAATATATTTCCTACTTTATACCACAGAAAACTTTTCAAATTTAAAAAAGTCAATTGAAATAGAAGCATTTATACACAACAAAGCAAAAGCTTTGAAGATCAGATAGAAATGTCACAACATACATAAATCAGAAGCAATTTTTCTTGGGGTATTAACTGAAATAGAGTTCATATGCACAAGTGTTTGCAGATTTACCCTTTTAATGCAGGCAGTTAGATTGCTAATTATGGTGAGATTATGAATACAGTTATGGATTGAATAAACACAAACCCAGGCCTTCCCAATGTACCTGTTTATCAGTCAGATTTAAAATAGTTTACCTTTGACTCTCACATGTCAGATAGGGGAAGTGAATAAAAGTAAAATTACTGTCCTTAATGTAAGTAAAAAGTGCATAGTCTTACATTCTTTTGTTTGCATATTTTTTGTTGTTGTTTCTTTACAGTGTTAATTAAATGCAGAAAATAATTTTAAGTGTTAATGTGGGGTTTCTATTTGAAGGTGGACTATTACTACTTACCTGTATATGAGTATTACAAATTTGCTTTTAGAAGTCTGCTGTGTCTGGGTTTGGATTCTTACATTGCATTAAGTGGATGGCGTGACTGCAGTGTATTCTGAGCTCCTGGTCCCCTCTCTGCCCACAAGAAATATATGTTGGAGAACAGCATGCACATGACAATCTCCAACATTTTTACTTGTTTCCTGTCCATGCAAATCAGGGAAGAGAAAGTGTCTGCTGAACTCAAGCCTCATTCTAACAGGGAACCTAAAAATGGCTGAGACTTGTGCCTGTACCTGGTAAGTCTAAAGCTATTGCAGCTTTGATATGGAAAGACACCATGTCAGGCACTCAGGTAGGCAGGGATGAAGGTGGGCATCTTATCTAAAAATGATTTTTAAATGATATTTACCCAGCACTTAGCATGCACAATTCTCAGTTTCAATTGAAATCAATTAAGTTCATGTTCATTGTTCTTAAAGTTATATTTTAAATACAGGGAATTGTACAAGCAAGCAACTAGACCAGTGTTTTCTAATGTCAACAAATAAGGAATTTTTTGATATCTGAAGGAAATGTCCATAAAATGCATTTAGATTAAAAAAAAAAAAGTAAATTTTGGCTTTATCACAAAATGTCTTCTAAGAGCACTGACTTATAGAATATTTTCTTGATCTCAAAATAGAAAGAGCTGACAAATATCTACCTCATTTTTCCATTTCCTGACATGTTAGTATTGAAGCCTCAGGAAGTAAACAAATCAAAGAGAGAGGGAAACAGAAATGTTAGAGCTGAGAGAGCTAAGATGATGAAGACACTTTATATCTTAGAAAAATAAATTAACCATGATGTGCTTTCAAAATATTAAACAAGCAAACAATAATTTCAAGTATGCACAAATCAATTCCTGCAAAATTATTTAAGAATCTTGATATAATGATAAATCAATATTTCATTGAGTTGTTTGAATGAAGAAAGATGCAGATTTCAAATTATCAGAAATATTGTACTGAATTAATAGCATATAATAATAATTTTTAAAAAATTATTTAAATTATGCCCATTTTTAACAATGTTACAGCTATCTCAGATTTATACTCTAAAGTCTGAGTTTACTGTAACAGAGAAATAAGATAGGAAAATCTTCATTAGAGGAAAAAACCCAACAAAACCCAAAGAAACAAAGCAAAACCACGCTCAACCTCAAAATAAATTTTAGAGAGAGGAGTTCCAGTATGAATCTGGACCCTGTGCTACTGAGTTGTTTTTAAATAACGTTGCTAAACATTCTGATGTCTTCAAGGTGGTGTATATGGATGGAAAAGGACCAAATGACTTGGAGCAACTAAAGCCATAGAAAAACATTAGTGTGTTGTTGCATATGACTGTGGCTTTATCTTAATGATATAATCTTGCCACTACAACTTCTATAAATTCAACTTTTTTCCAGAAACATTAGCATCAATCACTGCTGCCAACATTTATAATGTTTCCTGGTTTTATACAGCATAAGAAAGCTTGTCTGTTTTTCATTTACCTCATGGCCTCAGAAAAACAGAAGATTTGGTGTAACAGCCTTTTGAATTAGTTTATCTAATAGCATAATGTCAATTTATAGAATTACACTGGTTGTAATTCTTATTATAGTTGCATTATTCTTTGAAATGTGAGTTCAAGAACAGAGAACCTGTAGCAGATAGTTGCATATTCTAAAAATCTGCAGAATTTAGAATTTAAAGGATAAACCTCCTTAAGACTGTGAAACAAACTAGAATGATACCCCTGCCTAAAAATGCCTTGTTAGTGATTGCAAATTGGTATTCCTGTTCCAAGCTTTTTCTAAATAAAGCATTATATTAGTTCATATTATTTAAATACATTGTGCAAAGCCTTTGAGAAGAAAAATTATCTATCTTCCAACTTTTTTTCCAAAATACATCACTTTAAATGTTTACATGTAAATAAATTCACATATTATAGTTGATTATAGTCTCACAGTCACAAATGTGATATTAGTTGACAGTCATTAATTAGGCAATTTTGAATTGAGTAACCTATGAATATAACTGCAGAAAAAGATTCTGGAACGGCTAAAGGGATAAACAGCATTCCTTTTTTAATTGAAATTGGACTTGACTAACAGATTATTTTTTTTAGAATTTATCCTTTTGCAATGTTTTATTATTGATAATGATATATGAAACATACTAACTTTCCCAATCGGGGAAGTTCCTTAAAGAGAATATTTTACTATATTTTCTGTGAAAACACAAATTTTCTGATGGGTAACCAAAAGCAGAAAACTTTCCAGCATGCAGGGATAACCAGCATGAATGATCATGTCTGGAAAAAAAAACAAAATATCACACCTATAAATGAAAAGAAAATCATACTTGCTTTCCAATTCCCACCTATGAATAGAAAAGCATAAGAAAAAAAACCTGAAACAAAAATGTCTGAAAAAGAAGGAGAGATCCATAAAACTTAGGAGTTCAAAGTTACAGAAATTAAAAACAAAGTAAAATGGATTGCATGATTCTTGCTGCCAAGATTCTAATAGCTAGGCTTCCTAGATAGAGTTTTACAAATATATTGCATTACAGAAAATGAAAACATTTAACCATCTTGGAGTGCCTAAGTGTAACTTTGTGGAACGGTTCCTGTATGATTGATACCCTTTCAGCAGAACCATTAAAGTGTGCTTCAGGGACTACACAGAATACAGCAGATTCTTTAATCCAGTGGTTTGGGGAGTTTGTAAGGCTTAAAGCCCATTATCACCAGCTTCTCCAGGTTATAAATTCCTGAGCAGCAATAAATGACAAAATTTTCCAGAGGCTATACTGCTGAATTAGTAGTCAACAAACATAAGCTATCCTCTCACCTTTCATTTTATTAATATCACTGCCTTTACAGGGGGGCAAAGAGAATGGATTTGCACTTATAAAGGACGGTTTAATCATTTGAGTATTTAGTGTAAACATAAAGCCTATGAGCAAATAGAACTTGCTTTCTGATTCCATTAACAGAGTATGCTGAGATGTAACTACATTTTGTTTCAGTAAATAGAAGGGCCCTTGTGTGAATTTTAACTGCCACTTGCAAATAGTGTGTTTTGATAAGTATAAATTACCACACGATGAACAACAACAAAAAAATGGTGGTATGCATCCTTAGAATTTACAAGTGGAAGTCTGAAGTGAGGAGTGAGTCAGATAGTATTAACACAGTAATTATCAACTTCTAAATAGTAAGAGTGGAATTTGAAATATTTTGGATATTTTAGGCATTCTGGTGCCCACAACCTGCAGTGGGGAATTCATATTTCCAGGATACCTTGTATTTTCATCTTGGATAAGCACATATAAATGTAAAAATCCTAGTTAGGTGTGCTGAAACTTTTCATCTAAGCATTTACTTTTACATTGCCATGCTCCTACACCATTTTTGATATTAGACAACCTCGCTTACTGCTGCATTCAAACTCTAACATAGTTACTGAGACTCTCAGGTATCCACAAGCTGTTCATGTCTCTGTTAGATGAGTCCTCTGTAGAAACAGAAGTAATATTTCCTAATTTTCAGGGAATTGTACAACAATCATGCCTACAACACATTCTACAGTCAGGATAGAAGTGATGTTCTGTGAATACAACCACTATTCATATACCAGACAGCACAGCCACAAGTTTTATTTACTGAAACACATGCATAATTGCTGTAAGAGAAAAATTCCTATGTTGAGGAAAGAGCAGGAAGAGATAAAAGGCCACTGGGAATAGATCTCATGGTATTGCAGGAAGAAAGAAGCATGAGTATGCATCTGTATTCTTCAACTGCTTCAGTGATTTGACTTGCTTACATAGATCAAAGAGAATTGGGAAAAAAAAAAAAAAAGCCCACAAAAACACAGGGAAAGGCAGCAGAGAGCACTGTATGCCAGGTTAATTAAGTTAGACAGCAGTGCCAACCACCTTTGTGATGTGTATATCAACACAATAGGGGAAGATCAAAGCCAGTTTGGGCACATTTCTGGGTTAGCACATGACTTTGTAAGATGACAAAATGAATTCTTTTGTTCCCTCTACCTTTCCAACATGATTTACCACATGCTCTCAGGTGTTACCTAGAAGGACTGGACTCCTCTCATTTGACAGGTTAAAAAAGGAAAAGGACTGTGAGTTCTTTCAAGGGTGAGTGAAGTTACCAGCCATCCTTCTACCTTCACTGCTGCCCCTAAAGCTCACTGAACTGCAAGTCCATGGCTTGTGATACGTAAAGATATCCATAGGATCCTGTCCTTTCAACATCCTCAAAACTTTACAGGGTCATATCTGTTCAAAGAGTGGACTGTTAGGGTGGTAAAATACATCATCTTTGTCCTACACACGTACAGCTGATTTCAAATACAGTGATAGAATCTGTTTCTATCAAAGCTAAGGGGATTGGGAAATTATTGCCACCCGTACACTGCAGAGAGATCAATCCCATCCAGAAGTTTGGTTCTGGAGAGACACAAAAAGAGGATTTCACCAAGAGATTCTGACCTATCAGTGAAATCATCAGCCAACTGGAGAAACACTGAAGGTGAAGTGAGTGTTAATATTCATAAGCATATGAGGTATTTTAATGGGAAATAGCTGCTCCCTGGAAAAGAAGAGCAGACTCGACTCCCAGATCTCTGGTAAAGCTGTAACAAATTCTTCATAGATAAAAGCATCAGTGTAACAAAATGCCATCAAATATTTTCTTTTTCATTTATCTTCATACTTCCAGAAGAAAACCAGCATGATATACACCACTGTTACAGGAAGTAATACTGTTGTTGCATCAATTTCTCCAGTAAAATTATTCTTCTAAACTGTAAAATCCCTCATTGTTTTCCCATGGCTTCTTCTAACCCTCCATGAGACAATGAGCCAATTGAAATATGTTCTTAAAAACTATTCCTCCCTCCCTCCCTCCCTCCCTCCCTCCCTCCCTCCTTTCCTTCCTTCCTTCCGCACCTCCCTTCCTTCCGCACCTTCCTTCCGCACCTTCCGCATCTTCTTTCCACGCCTTCCCTCCGTGCCTTCCTTCTGCGCCTTCTGTGCCTCCTTCCTTCCGCACCTTCCTTCCGCACCTTCCTTCCTTTTCTGTAGGGTTATTGAATGTTCTAAGTTTGTTTTCTTTTTAATTCTACAGTGTGCAAATGCCTGGGGCTACCAGCTCTCAGGACCAAGCTTCCAAGATTATGAAATGTTCAGCTGGGCTCATGTAAAGATTTTATCTTCCAGTTATGCTGGCAGTTTCATGACATAACAGCCCTCAGGACACAAGCCTGCAGCAGAAGTTGCTACGTGAACTCCTGGTTGAATAGACATGAAATTTGAAATCCTACCATCTAGAACATGTTTGGGCTGACTAAAAGTACCCCAGCACAAATCCCACTAGTGCTTCGGAACAATGGTTATTACAGTGAAGACTGCCACTGCAGCAGCTGGGAGCAGCTTAGAGAGTTGCTGCATTTGAGGATGCTGGGGAGAGCCTGGCAACTAGAACCAGGTGCTTCAGCAGGCTACTCTGTCTGGCTCTCTGGCAAAATGATCAGGCCAATAGGAGCCAGAACACTCAATATACAGTAAGACTTTTTTTTTTTTTTTTAATTTATTTCATTTTTCATTTCTACATTTTAAAATATTAAGTGTAAAAAATTTTTTTTTCCTTTGTTTTTTTCTCCCCTTGACCTACATTTCTTGGTTTATTTTCTCCAAAATCGTCCTGTCTGCTGGAATATGACATAGGGAACTTAATTTGCTGACAATGCTGAAACTTCCCTGAGAAAGCAAGCTAATATTTTGGTAGTTTCAAGCAGTCATAAGGGGAGAGGCATCAGAAGTGTCTGCTGAGCTTCTGTGTCCCACTAGATACCAGTAGCTGTCCTATCAGTCAACACTTCCTGGTTATGAAGCATGTACTATAATTAGTCAAGAAATCTCATTGTGTTTTGAGAATGTGAAAAGTTATTTTATTCAGAGGGGCCACAGTATTAAAGTGGGGTTGATGGTCCCTTTAGGAAGGTCAGAAAGATTAGGCATGTCCTTATGTAGAAAGAAAAAAAAGAAACTTATGTTCATTGTTCAAGTTGGCAGTTACAAATAGCTTTCCTATATCACCTTTCAGACTAACACCTGCTACTAGGTTGAAATTGGAGTCAGGTTGCTTAGATGTATTGGGAGATGAGCCTGGAAAAATAAATCAGAAGAGGTCTATGGATATTTGCTAGTGGGAGGAGGCTGATGAATCTTTGTTTCTGTCTACATGCTTGATTATTACCTTTATATGTTAGACACAAGTTTCTTTCTAGGTCTGACCAAAAATGGTATCTATCTCATGAATATAAATGCCTTGCAGGTATTAAAAAAGTAGTGGGAGAAGTTGTACTAATGTATCATTAGTAGCATTCAGACATCTTCACCAACTGCTGATGGATAATCTTTGTCAGGCAAAGATACTCATGATGCATTAAAAAATCACTTTTTCATGTTGTCCTATAACACAACCATATTAAAAGAGGAATTCAAAAGCAATTTTTAAAAAACATTGCCACTCTGAAACTCTTCATTTTAACCAGTTCTGTTCTGTTTTATAAGCTCTGCATTCTCAAGCTGCATACCTTGTAGTAAGAGCGTTTGTGACCAGTTGCCAAGTTAAGGGTTGTGAAAAGTAACACACAACAGATAATGCTGGAATAAGCCTTTTTCTTGGAAGTAAAAGTAGAGATGGTTTATTTTTGTCTGTTCCTTTCCCTTTTCAATGGTAACTTTCTCCTTTTCACTTCCCATTATTTAAAAATATTTCCAAATGTTTTGATTAGCTAGAGTATCTGTTTTGCAGTAGAATTTTTTGGTCTTGGGTTTTTTTGCCTTAATTTTACTCCTTTTTTCATCTTTTCCATATGCATATCTGCCTGCCTTGCATCTTTCCCTCCACCCTTCTGTAATGCAGAGATGTGGTCTAATAGCTTTTCTAAATGTAGCCATCTGATGTAAAGAAAACTTGTTCTATCACTGTAACTCTTTCCAGTAGTTTAGAAGCTATTGCAAAAAATAAAAGAAAAAAGCAAAACATTAAACCATCAGTAAAAGAAATAGCAAAATTAATAAATTATATGGAGGAACTAAACATGGATATTGCACATGTTCTGTCATTCCAAGGTAGAAATAAAAATATGATACTAGTAAGAAAAAAATAAGTAAACAAACCATGGTATGAAGTAATTACAGTAATCTCTCATTTGTGTGAAAATATTAACAAACAAAATTGTATCAAGAAATTAAGTAATATATCGGGTATAAGGGGAGTTCTACACTCATTTTCTTAATCTGTTTAACCATTGCAAAGGACAAAGGAAAAAAAGGAGAGAAATTCATGATATTTTTTGGTTTTGAAAAGGAATAGAAAACATAAAATATATGATGCACTATCAGCACCTCAGACACTACTGCAACAGCTGTCAAAAGGAAAATAATAGAAGTGAACTTTGTTAGCAGCAGTTTTGAATTGTTATTTGATGTGACATTGAACCTAATATCAAATTAAAATAGAAGAAGTTAGACAGGATACATCCTGGGGGCGAGTTCTTTTTCTTATTTCCCAATCATCTGAAATTCTTTCTCAACAATATTCTCAAATAATTCATTCAATACCCACCTGTGTATGTGTGGAAAAAAAAATGTAAGAGAAGCTGGAAAAGAGCATAAAAGGGCATCATCAAGGCCTTTAGTGAAACAAGTTTGGCTGGCTGTTTCAAGGTGAGTGACAGTTCTTCAGCTGGTGGTCATAAAAGTGGTATACCTAGAGAATCAACCATCTGCAAAAGCTTGAAATAGGATGAGTTCATCCCCTGAATGTTTTTTGTCTTTGTAGTTTTTAGCAAGCCTCTGCAGAAGCTAAATTTACAGTTGTAGCTGACCCCAGTGCCCAAGCTCCTCACACCAGAGATTTTTTCTCTTTTTTTCTTAATCTTGAATGTCCTTCGTCTGTCGGTTAGCAGACTGCACTGTGAAAATTCCTATGGTCTGTCTCTGGCTTCCTATTCATGCTTGAGACCTAAGTCACCAAAGCAAAGCACAAATGAGTTCTGGCTAGAATGTTGAAAATAGACAAGCAAAGAAAACCTTTCTGTCATATCTTAAAACATATCTTCAAACTCCATGCTAATCAATTCAGCCTGGTACAATAGGAAACTAATAATTAAAAAATAAATCAAGCTTAAATTGTATGTCTTGTTTTCATTGAAATGTTGCTCAATGTTTCTCATGATTTACAAGAGATGCACAATATTTCTTCTGCTATTTGGAAACTTAGCTTCATTCAGTGAGAAATATATAACAATAGAGATGTGGGATGCCTCTGATGGATGGATGCCTTGTAAAGAATGTTTAGTGATCAGAAAGACTATCTGATCAGAAATTTCAGATTTTCAGAGTTCTCAAATATTTAAAGAAAAAAAAAAAATGTGATAACTGAGATGCATGTGTTGTGTTCAGTGATTGGGCCAACACAAAAATAAAGCCTGTTGGGTTGTTTGATTTGTTGTTTTTTGGCTCGGGTTTTTTTTTTGTAAGTAAAAATTGTATTTTGTCTAATATTAGAGTTACTGTTACTATCCTTAAAAGCTAAATTTTTTAGTGTGACTAACTTCTCAAAAGAATGCTCAGAAAATAAGCACCTTGCTGTAAGGAAAGGCTAATAACATTTGCAGCATATGTCTCATCGTGTTCTCAGTGGTGAAAGTTGGAGAAACCATCACAGGTGTCCATGCATAAACAGAAAAAAAAAAAAAATAAAAAAAAAAAATTGAGTTCTGACCTCGTTGAGGCAGAACCAAACGTGAGATTTTTCACAGCAACATTCCACTGTGGTGTGTTATAGATCAGGTGAATAACCACCTAAGCTCAAGAAGGGGCATCACAAATAGGACCCTTGATTCTGGGGTTACTTTCTTCTTGTAACCCCCAAAGTAGCTCCCTGAAATTTTTCTAATTACAGCATCTTAAAAAAAAAAAAAATTATATTGTTAAAAATTATTACTGTCTGCCAGCTTGGCCTCATATTTTTTCTAAAAACTGTGGAGTGTAGAGATAACTACAGAATTTTTCTAAATAGTCCAGGTTGACATGACTTTTCAGAGAAGTTCACTGAAGTTTTCCTTGATGAAGTGACAGCAGCAAGTGCATCATAAACACCACAAAAATTACCAAAATTAGAAAATAAAGAATGGTCTGTTTATCATCCTCCTTATCTACCAATATGTACATTAGATATTATCATGTGCAGAAACACATGATGGTCAGAATATACTGTTTTGGGGGTTTTTTTTAGGATCAGACCCTCAAATTTAGGCCTTGCCTAGTTATGATTGCACTGAAAGCACATCTTTTCACTGATTTTAATGCATGTTGCCTTAAGAAAGTAAGCATCCCCTAAAGAGTCTGGTCAAGGAGTCAATAGGAATAACAGTAACTGAAACACAGTGTTGATGGTTCTGTCATCTTATGTTAAAGAAATTGAATGTAATTCAGTTATGGTATTAAACTGTTAAATTCTATGTAGCATATTGGTTTCCTAGGAAGAGATTAATGACTTAGAGTCTGAAGCAATCTGTTAAACATGCACATTCTTGGACATAAACCAACTGTGCTGGGAGAAGGATACCAATAAAAACTTGAGAGAAAATTTATTTTTTCTTATCCTGCCTGTATTCTGATGGTTGCTTCTGAAAGAAACTAACAAGAAGATAAATTTGGTATAAATTGAGCTAAATCTTTTTTTCCCTGCAGAATTTCCCCATAGCAGTTCTGGAATGGTGAGCTACTAGACACGTAAGCATAACAAAACACATGAAGTAAATCAAGTACACCCACATTCATGCTGTGGCATTGATATTCTTGGGCAGATCAAAAAATATTTCCATATACTAGTACCTTCCCACACTTGATGGCAGAAAGTGATCCATTATAATGAGTTCCTATTCTAAATAGAATTTTCAAGATATTAATTTCATATAAATTCTTATTTTAGCTATAAACGCCATTAAAATATATGCAGTTATGTAGTATGCATATTACTATGTATTCAATAATTACTTGTCTTTATCAATATGGCATGTAATGAACACAATGCATTGTTCTCATTTTAAGGAAAAAAAAAAAAAAAAAAAAAAAAAACAAAACAAGTGATACAATGAAGATGAAACTAGACAACTAAAATTTAAATTTCGGAAACACTAAAAACTTGTTTGAAAGTACCTGAAAATGGAAAGGCAATTAATTACCATACAAATAAGATAAATCCAAATATAATATTGTATTTTTCCTATTGCATTTAACCAGCATTTAAAAAAAAATATTTAAAATACAAGATAAAAAATAAAAGAAATTCCTCTATTTTATCTATTTTAACTAAAAATGGTAACGGCAATTTTTCAAAAGAATGTCGTCAAACCAAAAGGTAACTACCTAAGAGCTAAGTAAGATGACCAGCCATAAAAGAAAGCTAGAGTAGGAGGAAAGGGTGAAATGTGTATTACCCTTCATATTCCTGCATATATGAGGATGGCACAGCAAAAGGACTATCAGCTATCTCAATTTCAAGACAGAAACAATTTCAAAGGGTGCAGCACAATTGTTAGGAATCGAAAATCAGGCAGCAATCAGCCACAAATGATTGAGTCCCACAACTAATCTATTTAAAATAATGAAGGAAGATGACAAGGAATGCAAGCTTAGCGTTACAACTCCATGTTAAAGTCCCCTGCCCAAACCAAGGTGCAAACAAACCCAAATGCAAGTTCAACAATGCAGACGTTATTTTGCAATTTTAAGTGTGTAGTGAAAAGGAAGCAAGGGGGAGAAAAGGAAAAAGAGAGAACACTCTTGTAAGGCTACTTTTATGACACTTTTTTTTTCACTGGAGTGTTGTCCCACATCCAGTCCACCTGATAAGCCCTCAGCAACAGCAAGTTCTGCACCTTTTTTAATTCCTTCTCATCACTTTTTCACTCACTAATGCTTCATTAAACCTTAGAAAAAAATATTTATTTTCTGTTAAAATTTAGCAATTTATTTGGATTTCTGGTGGTTCAGTAATTTCTCTGGTGATTCAATGATACAGAAAGGATTTGAGTTCCTCAGGACATATACATCTTACTTTTGGTCACATAATTGGACTCCTTAGCATGTGGTTCTGCTGAACTCTTCAGTGGAATCTTCTGTCACTCAGTGCACACAATTGCAGCTGGCAAGCTTGCAGAGTGTTTCCACCCATAAGTAATGCCAGCTGTGTGAGACATAATTATAATGATTATAGATTTAGTAATTTGCACAGAACAATTATTATTGCTTGATTTGTGGAAGAGGCATTCTGAAGTGTGGTGGTTAAATTGTTTTTCTGACAGTGATTTCCTAATAAAAAATATCTAGACATTGATTAAACATGGAAATGGAAATGTTTTCATCTCAAGTCCATGTGACAGCCTTTTTTCCCCGGTCCAGAGATTACTTAATTACTATTCTGGTACAATAAATTGAGATAATTTGGTTGTTTTCCTGTTTTGTTGTTGGCTAGATCTTCCATCTTGAAGATACAGATTCATATTTCCTTTCATCCAGAAGGGCTGTTCTCAGTTTCAGATTGAATCTTTCATTTGTTGAATTGAGTATGGTTTCACTGTTCTACAGAGAGCTATGGATGCAGAGAGCTATGCATCAAGACCTCTGCAGACAGATCTGCAGAGAAAGAATGTTCCTCAATATAAGCTTCCGGCTGCTTGATACTGTCAGAATTTGGCCACTCAGGGGTTGAGAGGACAGATTTCCTCCATTTTTATTACAGCCATACATAGGCGCAAACAACTTTTTGTATCTAGCTACAATAACTCTCATTAAAATTTATCTTCTTTGTATGTTCACTGTTTAAAAAAAAAATCTCTTGAGAGGTGAGCTCATATATCAGCACAGGATTAAGAAAGCTGGAGCACCATCCTTATTACTGTAAAATTGTAAGTAATAACAATTGAATTAACACAGTCGTATGTGACATTCATTTTCAAAATTAAGGAAAAAAAAAAATTTTTTTTTTTATGCCCTACATGAGACTTTCACCAACTTCATATAAAATGCCAAGTACATCACTCCTGAACTTTTTTGGAGTTCAGTGAAATTGTATGAAGATATCGTCCTTGACTTGAAGGAACTGTTGTTATGTGGATAGTTTTGCCATTCATAGTCTACCTAAACAATGTCTTAACTGAAAGTAAATCCCAATAAATGAATGTGACATGAGCAAATGAAACTGAATACATGTTGCCAGCAACAGGTATACTGAGCAGGTTTTTACTACAAAATTCATTAAGAGTCCTGAAATGCAGCCACCACTGAAAAACACACAGAATTTAGTACGTTATTAGAGGGAGGCTGCTCTCCGAGGAAATACCACAGGGATGATGTAACAACAGCTTGTTTCCTTTCCTTTGTCTAGATTTGTTTAAAGAATTCACCACGTTATCTGCATGTTCATGCATATGCATATCTTTTTTAGTCTTCACTACTCTTCCTTGGTTCCATTCAGTGGTGCACAGCAGTGAGCAGCATCACTTTCTCTGCCCTGCCTCGTCCTGTCTGTTCAGCCTTCCTGTAACCCTGCAAGTTCTCCACAAAAAAATATGCAGACATGCAGAAAACAGACTGGACAGGGAAAGAGACAGTTCTTTGCTGACCTTTGAAAGTTATCTGGTATGTGTCAGTGGAATATGGAACACTCTACACCAACAGGAAAATTAAGATTTCTGGAAAACACTGTATTTCAGCTCCAGTAGATGTTATAGAGCAGAGTGGGATTGAGTTGACATGTTTTTACTGTTCCTTGAGATTTTCCCAGCTGAGAGTAATTCCACACAAAAGACCTTTGGACATCCTGTACTTTGAACAGCATAAATTATTCTGGAATGCGCAAAGAAGTCCTCTCAAGATTTTCTCATCTGAAAAGTTTGAAATGCCAATTCCAAGGCTGCCCTTCAAAATTAATCCGTGTGAAGGGAACTGGGTGAGGAAATCAAGGGGCAAAATATAATTTTCCAGAGGAACATATGAAAATGAAATATAAATATCTATTCTCCTGGAAATCAGCAGCATAGTTTTCATTTGAGATTCCAAGAACATCTGAGAGAGCAACTACTATCTATAGCTTAATAATGTGGAATACCTAGAAACCAAATATGAAAATAGTTGTGCCTTACTGACTGAATTTCAGATGTGTCTGACATGGAACCATGTGCCAGTAGTGCAAATAGCCAGAAGTTGAAGAAAAATAACTTTGACTTAGAAAACTTACTGATTTACTCTCCATAGTTATATTTGTTGATAGTATAGCACTTCAGAACAGATAATTAAAATTTGTAATTCAATTCTGTCACAGGAGACTGTAGTCTAAAATCCTTTCAGCAATAACTGTGCCTATATTCATACTGATTTGTTAAAAGTGAATAAATAAATCTTATGAGATAAATCCTAGCAAGTTTTATTTGCCTGTTCAGTAGCTACTGCTCCCAGTGAAATAAGGGAAATTCTAGGCAGGAGTAAAAAGTTCAGTAATTGTTTCTGTAACAATTCTGTAACAAGTTCAGTAATAATTTCCCAATACATCTGGGATTCTATATGTTACCTTATAGTGATGCTAGTTTTAATTTGATTGTTAATGGATATCATAAATTTAACTTATTTTTCTGCTCTTCTAACTCCAAAGTAATATTCTTTGCAGTATTTTCTAACCAAAAATAATCCATGTAAAGAAAAATAAAATCAAGTTTTCTCTTTATTTTTTAATGTCACCCATCTTTGTCTGGATTGATAAAAAGTGAAAATCTACCAGACTTAGTCATTAAAAAGCAGGACACAGTGCCATAAAATCAATGTGAACTGATTAAATCTTTATCAGTTCTAAAAGACTTTGAAAAATAGAAGTTTTGTGTCACTTGGCTATCTTACTCAGATTATATGCACTGCACACTGCCTGGCTCAGACTTTGTAGTGCATACAGAACTGTACAAAAGCAGGTGTGCATCACCAGCTGACCACTCCTTGACACTAACACAAAGATTATCTCTTACTCAAATTTGATCTCAAAAGAAAATGATGTTCCAATACTGGATCAGGCAATGAGCATTATGCAGATATATGGTTTAAAATTTTATGTTTTCAGATCTGATCTTTGCATTTTTGGAAATCTACAGTTCTTTGTTCTTTAGGAATAGGACAATCAGCTTTTAAGTTTCATTCAAGCTTGTCAAAAAAGAATGAAGAAAAAAAATGCACTTTTTTACCTGAATGTTTGCATCACCATTGTGAGCAGGTTCTAAAAATAAAAGATGTTTAATAAAAGACAGATGAAAAGACAGATAAAATTCATCTTCAAATAAGTACTAAAGAAAATATGACTAATCATGGACAAACTTTATCATTGTTAGATTTTTTCCAGGTAAGGTGTGCAAGTAAGTTTTGTAAATATAGAATCTCAAGGACAAAGGGCATAGGGGCCTGCTGAAACACTTACTTTATTTTCATTATCACTCAATGAAAAAAAAAAAAAAAAGCATCAAAGATAATTTAAAAAGCATCAAAGATAATAATATATATACACATTGTAGATACTGTACAGAAAAATCTCCATACAACCTAATTAAAACATTTCTATATTACAAAGTGCCCAGCTTGTGTCTATGAGTTACATCTTTGTTTATATTTTTTTCTCATCTGAAACCTTTGTTTTGTCCCAATTTTAATAAAATTGACCTCAGAAATTGAATATTTTGGTGAAATATATGAGGTGAATGCTGCAGAACATCTGCAGTTCTTTCAACAATTCAACAAATCTAAATCTGGACTAACTGGTTTATTTATTAAAAATACTTATATTTTTACTTAAGGCAAAAGACAAGTCTGTTTATTAGTTCAATTAAATGCATGGGGTTTGAAAGATCTATTTTCTTGGTCTTTTTGCATTTCATTTCTCAATTGAATGTGATGTCTGTTCACTTGGGCTTAAGCACTTATCTGCACACTTCTTTCTTCAAACATATTTAGTACATGTCTGGTTCTCATAAACTGGGCTATTTCATCTGTAGTATGGAGGTCAAAACTCAAAATATTCATGCATGGATTACAAAATATTTCTTCTTTTGATCAGCTGTACTTTTCTAGAAGATTTGCTGCCAAAGCTTTGTTTTTCTAAATATTTTCTGAGTTTTTTGAGATGAATTTTTGCTTTAGCAGTTGTAAAACTCTTCTGTCTCTTTTTTCTATGTAGTATCTTTTGTCATATATTGCTTTATAGTAATATTTGCTGAGCTGTATTGTATTTTGCCTGTCATTACTTTTCTTTGAAATAGTGTCTGCATAATTTGTATCTTCATGGTCGTTCCAAGTCTGTGGCCTCTTAGAGATTTTCTCATCCTTTCCCGACTTTATTATTTTTCTTTTATTTAATTGTCTTCTGAAACTATTATTATTATTATTAATATTATTATTATTAATATTAATAATATTTTCTCTTTTGCTTTTCTGATTTTTGCCCTAAAAATTTTTGTATCAGGTCAACCTACATAAGTCAAAAGAACTGAATATGAATAGAGAAAAAAAAGTAACCTTTGCCCTAAGGAAATGAGACTTTTTATTGAAAAAAATGAAGAAAAAATGACAGAAAAGTCAGAGAATACAGAACAGGAGAGGATGGAACAAAGGCAGTAGAGGGGGTTTTAAAACTCTCAGAGGAAGTCTGTGACAGAAGTTTTATTTTGCTACAATAAGATCTATTTTTATCTTTTAACTCCTGAAACTTATTGCTATAGCATGTCCAATAAAATGGGCACAAATTTTCACACCAAAAAAAATTTCTTTTTACTTGATTTTGATTGCAACTTCTTACAATATTGGTCTACAATATTCAGCTGCATCAGAGAGTCAAGTGAGAGCTAAAGAGTCCAATAATATTATATGGATTTAGCATATAGCTTGGAAGATTAGGGGTGTGAACAACGATAAATTATTACAATGAACAGTAAATGTATTACTATCATCTGTGACTGATATAATTTTATTCCAGCTCAATTTAGGATTTGTGCGAAGCAAGAAAGTTTTCTTTATTCTTTCCTTTCTTTTCTTTCTTTATTCCTTTCTTTATTTCTTCTTTCTTTTTTCTCTTTTTCTTTGTTTCCTTCCTTTCTTCCTTCCTTCCTTCCTTCCTTCCGCGCCTTCCGCGCCTTCCTTCCGCACCTTCCTTCCGCGTCTTCCTTCCGCGCCTTCCTTCCTTCCTTCCTTCCGCGCCTTCCACGCCTTCCTTCCTTTCGCGCCTTCCTTCCTTCCGCGCCTTACGCACCTTCCACGCCTTCCTTCCGCGCCTTCCTTCCTCCCTCCCTCCCTCCCTCCCTCTCTCCCTGACTGCCTGACTGCCTTCCTACCTTTTTAAAAACCAAGCAAAACAGAACTTTCACTAATCCCAAACTAATAAACAGACACTTCAATATTTTGGAAAATGAGAACTTCTTTGAATTAACAAATATGCACAAATGTGCTTGCAAGTCTGACAGTTTGAAAAGTAGCTTTAAAGCATAAAACATATATTGGATTATAGTGATGGACTCGTCTAGTCATGGACTCCTTTCAGTATCATCTACGAATGAGACAATGCAGTTCTTGTGCAGTATTTAATAAAATACTTGCAATATTAGGTGATTTATTTATTTTTCTAAAGAACATAGAGTATTTTTTTGCACAGAATACAGCATGGGATTTTAAAAAGACAAAGAATTGACAGATAAATCTTTTTGTTGCATAATTTGTGTGGGTTTTCCACAAACTTAATTTAACACACTAAAGTTCAGTGCTCTGGTTTTCAGAAGTCAAGTCAGCTGCAACCTGAATTAGGTATCATTTAAACTTTCCCAACAAAAAAGCTCCTTAGTTCTGGCAGAAATCATAAACTGAATCTCTTTGTTTCTTGCCTTCAAGGTTTTATCTGATTTGTTTTATTGACATATTTTAAATCATGTCTTGAAGAATAGAAGTGAATTTTGGCTTTGATAGTAAGCCCTTAGATAGGGTTTCCTTATTCATAATAATTTGCTTTTATTTTTTCTTTGGATTTTTCCAATAGTGATGCTAAAAGTATTTAGTTTTATTTTATTTTTATTATTAGTATTCTCATTAATGTTATTACTTTTGTTGTATTTTGTTTTGTTGTGGGTTTTTTGTCAGATAGTGCTTCTGCTACCTTGATTACAGTTGATGACTTTCAGTAATCTCAAATCAACTTTTAGGACTCGGAGGAAAATCATACATGAAACACAAGTAGAACACAAGGGTTTTTTAGGAAAAACATAAGCAGGTCAAAAGCAAAGTATCTGCTTTTTTAATATGTATATCCATTTAATTTGCCCATATGAATTGTTGTATAACTTTACAAAGAAACGTCCCCATTGCCCACTAGCTAGATTTCTGAGAAAATATGCCTGAGAAAGATTTTGATGTACGAATCCTTGTTTCTATTCAGTATATAATTTTAATTATTTTTTACTAGTTATCATTTTAGCTGTTCAGCCAAATGGGACTCACTTCTCTCTTTGCCCTCCAAAAATGCAGAAAAAATGCAAATGAAGGAAATCTCTGGTACAGGATGTACAGATGCCAATAAGGCCTTCAATGCCAATCTCCTATAGACTATTGAGATTTGCACATTTCCAACCATATAATGTACACACCTACCTGACACTGGAACTTGTGCTAAACAAGGAGTATCAAGCTGAGTTGTGCAACTGAAGTAAGCTTCAAACTCAAGGTCGTATCTTAAAAAATGCATTCTAATAACAAATCAATTTTGTTTAAGTTCAGCATATACTTGTTTTGCTAACTGGAGCAAGACAGACCATAACCATTTCCTTTTCATTTCCTTCACTTAACTGTGCTGTGCTCCAGGAATAATCATACCTATTTATTCCCATTTGTTTGTTTGTTTGTTATTTAGAATATAATCTCTCTAGTTAAAAGTTCAACTCCTCAGCTTTATCAAAGCAGGTTTGACAGTAACACTTCAGGTGATAATGTACCACAATAATAAGTCATTAGCCTTGTTACTGTTGCATTATAAAATTATATATGAAGGCTCTGGGACTATATACTGCTTGAAACAACAAATTTTTGAAAGATCTTTACATTTTTAATATTATAAGTAATGACATTTCCAGAAATCTCTCTTTTAATGTTGCTTGTATATGACTAGCCTCTATATGTTGATGGAGATATGAGGTGAGGATATATCAGCAGAACAATTCATCTTTATAGTACTGCACACAAAATTTCTTCATTTATAAATAAATAAGAATAGCAGAAAGAAAATGAAAGAGCTTCCCCAGTTCTTCTCACCATTATTTATAAAATAACACCTTGTAAAAATTAGTGACAAACTGTTAATTCCTATGTAGAGATGACTTCCTGAAATTGCCTAGATTATGAGTGTATTGGTTTATCTGATGAATACCTGCCAGTCATTTATATAATTTCAGCAGCTCTTACGGTTAATGAGGTTCCTTAGGAATCTAGTTTTAAAGTAAGGAAAAATATATTCACTATCATAATAGGTGGGGAGGCCGTACAAATACACTAGCTAGGCTTATGGAATCATAAGTATATTGCATAATTTAGGAGGGTTATGCTCTGATGCTGAGCCTGTGGTTGCTGTGGAAACTTATATCCCACCAGCATACTGTGCATAGAAAGCTCCCATGGGAACAGTTTAGCTACTTGTTCTCTATAGCCTCTTTTAACCTTTGACTTGGTGTCTAAAGGATCCTCACTAGATTTACAACTTTGTCCTCTATAGTAAGTGACCTGCAGGACAATGTAAGAGCTGCTAATAGTATCGACTCAGCAGTGTGAATGTAATTCCAACTTCCTTGCTACTATAGCTTCCAAACACATAAAGCAACACTTGGTAAATACTTGGGGAAAAAAAAAAGGAATCTTCAGTACTCTGGCTTGCAGATTTAAAAGATGACTTTAACTGATGAAGAATTATAACTCTGACTTCAGTTCTTTTGATATAGGATCTAGATTTTTAAGAACCAAGATTTTCAGAAGATCTGTATCAAGCAACACCTGCCATATTTAGATGAGCCGCATTCATAAGAAACAAAATGCACATGAAATTGTATTTATTGCTTTGTTACAGAGATAATGTTGACTTCACTAAGCTTGTAAAGAATACCATAAGAAAGTTGTATATAAATAGTCCCTAGATCTGAAAATATTGTTCATAAATACATTTAACATGGTAATATCATAAAATCCTTAGGATATTTAGATGCACCATTTTCTTTGTTGCATACTGTGACCGTGCTTCATAATGTTTTAAATATTGCAGCAATGGAAATCATTCTCTTGTTTGAAACTGCTTATGTGACAGTCCATCAGTTGTCTTTTCCACTAACAAACCAACTCATACTGGTTAATACAGGGTACATTGATTTTCATGTTTAAGTAATCAGTTTGATAGTGTAAGATTGAAAATATATTTCTAATGTCACACACAGTGATTTAGAAGTCTTTAGGGTAAATCCCTCCTGGCTTTATTGAATGAGTGACAAAAATGACACAGTCTTAATACAGTCAGATTTATTACAGTTGAAATTCAGTGTTACACTGTTCTGTTATATTTAATTAGCTTAGCCTGCACAGAAAGTTAAAATCTATTTTTCTGTCACAAGACCCTGAATATTCTAAAAGACTGAGGCAAACAGGAAGAAAGAAAATTATTTAAAAAATTATTCTTTACAAAAATCTGACTTAGATTCCAAACTTAAAATAACCATGTGAGGCTATAAAATTTTGCACCTTATCCTATCGCCATGTCTCATTACTCGCACAGTTCAACAGAAGTGGAATTGAGTAATTTATCTCTGATACAAAAATATATTTCAAACACATTTAATAGTTCTATTTGGTAGCTTCTCTTTGCTCTTCTCTTAAAGGAAATTTTAAGTGAAGTAACAAGAGAAATTAAAAAAAAATTATCATCTCCTTGTATTCATGGAAGAGTAGAGAACACATTAGCCTAGCTTCAAATTCTTTATGTAACAATTACATAATATTATGTCTGGTACATGGCATATCTATTTGCTTTTCCTAATGTTATGAGTCCCCTATTTCAACCTCAGATTTCACTGGCCATGATCTATTGAGGCAATTTTACATGCAGTCCAGAAAAGGAAAGTTTTTTAAAAAAAAAAAAAAAAAAAAAAAATAAAATGAGAGACAGAGAGAGAGAAGAGGAAAATAAGCAGCTTTGACTTAGCTACAGAAGGAGAAAAAAAAATCCTTTCAGCTCATCAAGGTCATGGATTTCAGAAAATAGTAGTCCTTCCCAAGGTCTAACGTTGGGACATAAAATACTGTCTTTATATATATATATATATATATATATATATAAAAAATACTTTGATATACATTTTTTTGGGGGGGAGGGTGTTTTATGTGTCATATATTCCTTCTATATTTAAAATAATTAAAGTTATTAAAAAATAGGAGCCTTACAGGTGCAGTGCCATTAATACTTCACACCAAGTGCTACTAATAATAACTAGGTAGGTAGGTAGATAGATAATAAAGAGACAGACAGACAGAAAGATGGATGGATGGATGGATGGATGGATAGATAGATAGATAGATAGATAGATAGATAGATAGATAGATAGACAGACAGACAGATAGATAATAGAATAATAAAGCAACCAAAAGTAAAAGAATTAATGCAGCAAATGCCAAAATTTCAAAATTTCTTCTTAAAAAATCAGATACCCAAGTCAGAGCTGTGGCTGAACAGGGACACATTAAGAGAAATTAGGGTTCTGATCACTCAAAATTTTAGGCTACAGAAATAACATTGCTGTCTTGGTTCAGCAGCCCTCTGACAAACTGGAAATGATGAGTCCAGAAGAGTTTCTCAAGTTCTCTAGTTGCATCCATATCTAGGTTAAATCCTGACCCAATCACGAGGTATAATAAACACATGCCATCACCTGAAATAGATGAGGTTTCCCACTGCTGGCCTTCAGCAGAGGGAAACCTCATTTGCAAGCATTAAACTGCACTTTTGATGCTTCATTTTTAACACTATAAATCTGGTGCCAATTCTGTACATGAAGTACAAGTTCTAAAATAAAGGAAAATGCAAAGTGCAAAAGCAAAAAGATGAGTTCTAAATATGATTAAATTAATTATGTGCTCAGACAATGCATTTAGCTGTAGCTTAAGACTACAAAAATTATATAGAACCCTATTTTCAAAAATCTACCTTTTTAGGGTGTATTTGGTGTCTGTCCAATGAAGCATCATAAAAAAGTACTAAAAAACTGCACGCAAACCAATACTGCAGAATTGCTAATTATCTTTTCTTCTGAATGCTATTTCACTGCTACTCAATGTGGATATGCCAGCTTGCTCAGAAATTCTTTATGCAGTTCAAACATACTACTAAATTATACAGGGGAAACAGGCCACTGAATTAACATTCAGTTTTGAACTAATGTTCTGAAACAACGATGTATATTTAAAATACAATAATTGAGAACAAGCACACTGGTTTTAATAGGCAATGTATATTTCTTTGTGTGTGTACTCAGGATTCCAGCTGTTAATTTAAATTGAAAAGCAAAATTTCTGTACTTTTCCATATAAATTTTGTTTCAATTGAAACATTCTAGCAGAGAAAATTAGTAGATCTTTGAAATGGCAGAATTTTCTTCCTAAGTATGCATCCTCCAAAGTTGAGGCTCTGGCTTAAATTTTGTATGACTATTTTATAACAAAAAATCAGGACATCAAAAAATCTCACACTAACTTTCAGCGTGAGAAACACAGCTTCTACTGGGTTAAATCTTATGTCTGTTACAGTCAGTAGTAAAGCTCACTCTAGACTTAAATAGAATTTTTATTCGTTGTTATCTTGATGTTCAGTTATTTGTTATGCAATTATAATGAAGCAAACTGACTTTTCAGAAATCATAAACAATATGGTTCTTTACTTGTAAAATTAATTCAGAATGAAAGTGCTTTAATGTTTCCATCTTGTTTTCATATTTTCTCAAAAGCTCCTGATAACCCCATGAAACAGAGGACAGAAGGCAGTGTCCAACCATGATGCTGAATTTAATACTATTAAATATGATATTCTGATTTAAATGGTGCAATGCAGTAGTATTGGGTTTACTCTTTTTTTTGCATAAAATATTTGAATAAAAATTTAAGGATATCTGTTGAAAAGAACAGAAATAATTTTAATTGGGCTACCAAGTTGAAAATATTATCTTTTACCATATAGGTAATCTAAAAAATTATTATGAATTGAGAGCTAGGATGAAAGCACAGGAATACTGTGCCAGTAGAGATCTTAATTTACCAATACCTCAAGCTCTTATAGTATTAAGATTAAATGTTGTGGTTAGAAGGTACTTGTATTCTTTTCTTAGCTTGAACATTTTATCTAACCTTGGAATTACTGACTTCAGTGAAGTCACGGTAAGATATGTACTTGTGTGGGCTGCCTAAGTATGGATCATTTTTTCCCAAATTTAAATCTCGTTATCTTTAATCAGTAATATAAATCCCCATTGAATTCAACTTCCATATACGTCAGGCATCTAGCCTATCTCCAATGCAGAGTCTAAGACAGCTTAAATTGCTTTTAAAAAGCTCCCATCCTCTCTATGTTCCCTGATATATTTCAGTGTCTCTTTAGAAAAACAGATAAAACATCCAAGCAAACAAAAACTTCGACAAAAACAACCAAAACTTGTTATGTATGGATGTATAAGAACCATGTTTGTGACAGAGTAGATCTCATCTAATAAAAAAGGAAACTGTAAGTCATTTCACATATGGTACTTGATTAGTCTCTGTGTTGTCATAAAATTATGTTATCTGGAGGTGTGCTCCACACGACAGAACACCAACAGTTGTTATATACATGTTCTAGCCTAGCTCAAGAGACTGATCAAATGTTTGCCATTGTTTCATACCTTTCCAAAGCCATAATTTACCAACTTTTGTTGCGACAGCAGCCTTGTTATATGATTAACTGGGTGTTTGTGACTTGCCTTAAAAGAAGAAAACATTGAATGTGCTTCAGTTTCCTTACTCTTTACTTACTAACAGGTGAATTTTCCTGAACTTCATTTTGCCAAAATCTGCTTAGGAATTAAGGATTACATATTCACTCATGCCTAAAATTAATCCAGAGGGTGATACTTGACAAATGTATTTTTCTGAGTTCTAACAGAAGGTTCTTTAACTGCTCTAGATGTATTTTTATTTTGCTGCCTTTAGCATTGAACAAAACATTAAATTATAAGCAAATGTAGTGATAGTGCTTCTAGTGCAGAAATTTCATGAATATCACACATCTCCAGCACTAACTTTGATACTTAGAATACAGGTTAGGAAATCCAAGGAATATCTCCCTGCTTTATACGATGTGGTAAATGTCTCCTTTGGCTGTGTGCCAAATCAGGTGCCAGCGCATATTTTTATTAATTATTAAATGTTTTTCTTCCTCACCTAGACATTAATTTTGTATGTGTTTGTGCAATAAACTCTTACTTTGTTTCATTGCTTCATCTTTTTTGTATTTAAATTACTTTTTATTCCTCTTTCCATTTTTGTCCTTAATTATTACCTCTTGAATAGCTGACATGTTGTTTCTGACACAGCATATTGCAACTTTTCAGTCTGATTCACTAAATTCAGCAACCCCAGCTGATTATGCCAGATGGGTTTTGTTTGAGCTATTACCCAAATATTATATGCCACAGAAAATCAATATAGATTTATGAATTTTAAATAAAATGGTGATGCATAGTAACAGCAGCTGATTTCCTTGAGGAATAATTCCATTGAATGGCTTGAAATATAAAAGTAATATGTTCCTTATTTTGAAACACTACTGATAGACTAAAAGCAATAGATCTTGGTCCTACATAATAAAATGCTTGAGATATCCATCCAAAATGGTGTTAACGGCGAATCTTCAGTCACTCCTGGGTTTGGTGAATAGAAGGTCTCATGCAGGGAATTTTAGTGGCACTGTGTGTACACACTAACATTGTCTCCACCAGAAGACAAGTCATCTGACTTACAGTAATAATCAGGTAGGATAAAATGAGCAATATTTTTTTTTTTTTTTTTTTTTTTTTTTTTTTGTAATTGCATTACATGGAAATCAACATAACTCTAACCTCAATGTTTCTTTGTTTTCCTTTATAAAGGACATTGCAGACAGTTGCAGCAGTTGCAGTCCTGGCTTCTGCTCATCAGACTCAGATTTCAGTGTCTGAAAGTTATAGTATTGTTTTTGCTTCCTTATTTCACCTTCTTATTCTTTAGAGACCTTCATTTTTTATCTCCCTCCACTGTGAAAGACATTAGTTCTGCTGTCCTGTAAATAACTTGGCTTGAATTCTGCCTGATCCTGGAGATTTGCTTCTTCTGAATCTCCCCAATTAATTTAATCCTTTTGCCACACAGACTCTGCAGTCATCTAGGATAAAGTATTCTCACTGTCTGTGCCAAACAGTTAGTGTCCTCTATTGCAAATATACTCAGAAGCATTGATTAAATATGCTGATTATAACTTTTTGTTCTTCTTGAAACTGTCCTTCTGTTTGATGTTGCTTGAAACTTTCTTTACTGAGGATTTTTTGAGGACGGAAGTAATGATAGCACAGATCATACTAATGTATTTAGGACTCATGTACAACATATTATAAAGGGTATCTGCCTTATTATATTTCCTGTATTTCAATTTCATCCCTATGGTTTTTACCTGCATTTGAAGTTTTTCTTCCCCCTCTTTCCTCCTTTCGTGTGTCATCTACCTTCATAAGTAAATAGCATAATAAAGTACTATATATGTATGCTACTTCTTTACAGCGAACTATAGGAAAAAAACTATATAGAAAGGAGACAATTAATAAGCTGTAGGGGGTAAACAGAAATTTGGATTTTACTTGTTTAGAATGTGCTGAGGTTAATTAAAAGTGAATAAAAGACATATGGTAGTAAAAGTGAGAGAAGAGAAAGCCACAGACAGTGCCACAAAAGCAATTTTTGTCGCAATCTGGGAGCCAATGAATGTCGGATAGGATGTAATGGAATGTGATTTTTGTTGTTGCTGCTTAGGAACCCTGCAATGGTATGTTGAAGATGCAGCTGATAAATAGATTTCTGCTGACACTCCATGGGAGCTGAATTACAATAGCGTAGGAGTAGTAAAACAAATGAACAAATTAAGATTACTTCACTGTCAAATACATGTGTGAGTGTTTTATAAATAAATAAATAAATAAATAATAAAAAAGAAGTAGGTTGTTATTGAATATTAATCTAAGAAATTTAAAAGCAACATTTCCCTGCACAGCAACAAAGATGAAAAGTCTGGAGAAAATATAGAGAATGATTCACTGCTAAATGAAATGCTTATGTATAAATACAAAAAGATATATAATTAGAGAACCTTCTGGAAAAGAAATTGCCTGTTAGATAAGAGCATTATTTGTCTTTTTTACAACTGTCACCAAAACCAAACAACAAAAAAATGTGACAGGCCAAATTCCTAAGGGTACCAAAAATTAATACTCAAATATAGCATTCTTTATATACTCTCAAATATATTCTCAAATGTCAAATCTACAATTTGGTTTTTGCCAATATATCTCATTTTCCATGGTAGAAAAGCAGATGGCAGATAGGACAATGACAAATGTGCAAAGCACGTGTGGAAGGACCAAATAAGTGAGTGGCTATGTTTGTTTTTGGGTTCAGTGCTAGCAAGAAAAGCACCATGCATGCAAGCAGAATTCGTAGCCTTTTGCTGCCAAGCGAATATTTGCTGAAGGTCTCATCAGTCTGGGAAGTTCACCAAAGGAGTCTTTGAGGCACATTATTACAAATACTTGTTTAGAATAGAAATTGATAACAAATTATGAACGTGCTTAAGTAATACAAGACAGCTACAATTACACTGTACCAAGTTTCAATCTTTGTGTTAGAGGGTATTATATATAGGTCATTACTATGAAGTACTGAAAAATAAATATAGTTATTATTATAACAAAAGACTAAAAGCTTTCTGACACACTATGGGTTATTACCCAGAAGAATGACAAATTGCTGGGATTTATAGCTTTTAGGTATTTAATGAAAACACAGTCAGGAGAATATGTCATTCTGCTATCAGAAAATAATTGAATTGCTGTGATTGCCAGGAATCTGACACTGGTGGAAATTTTGATTTAAAATCTAGTGGAAGGTACTTTTCACACTGAGAATCTAAACTACAAATGACATGTAGGCAGCATGTAACTTTTGCTGGGAATAGTGTCTCAAAAGCTCATAAAATAAGAATCAAAATGACAGGAAAATTTATCATTTGAAGAGCTTGAAGACTTTTGGTGCAAGTAGCTTGCACCAATATAGGAGAACAGAACAAAATTGGTCTGACAAAATGTCAAAAAACCGAAAGTGATCTGAAAAAAACAAAATAATTAGAAGTGTTAACTGCAGTTTTATGTACTTTCCTTGATTTCACATTGAGGCAAATACAGTGACAAAAAAAAGAAAATGTCTGATAGGAAAATATATTGTTTATATAAAATCCATGAAGAATGCAACATAATCTAATACGTAAAAGAACTCCCACAATGACTATTTGCTCTAAAGGAAAGGGTATAATTTCAAATTTTGGGGCATTAACTTTAATTTGTAACCTTAGGCAAACAAATTATATTTGGTTCTTTTAAATTACATCAGGTAAACAGGACTAAAAGTCATAAAGAAAGGAAATCTTGCAAATATAAATGTCAGATTTATGGATTTTCTTTAGAAAGATGAATTTTGAAAACCTGATTAATAGCTTTTACAACTAAATTTTGATTCTATGGCAATGGAAATCTACTACCATATGGTTTTAATAAAAGATGAATGGTATTTTCTGATGTTCCTCTTTATAACTGCAGTTTTATACCAAAGAATGTGGATTGACTTCTGTTTCATACACCTCTTCTCCCAGGACATTAGGACACTCAGAGAACAAAATCAGTGACTTCCTTCTATCACAGGAATCTATGATCTCTGTATTACTCATACCATAATGGAATCATTCCAATGTTCTCTTTTGAACTTCATTACTTACCTTTTTCTTTAGTAGACCTCATCCCATTACACCTATACAAATGGTGTACTCTAAACATCTACTCCACCTGTGAAAAAAACCCAACCAAACAAACAACCCAAATTTTTATTTCCTTTATGCATATATACAGTAATTTTTTTGGAAACAAAATCATCTTCACCGCTGCATTGCAATCTGTCTTAAAATACAGATGATAGTGGTCTTTTCTGAATTATCAGAGTTCACTCCTGCAAAAATACCACTCCAAGCCCCTCCCTAAAAGCCAGAGGTATTTTGGTGTCATTTAAGTTTTAAATAAAAATTACATTTCTATAGAATCACAGAATGGTTGAAGTTGAAAGGAACCCCTTGAGGTCAACTGTCCCAAGATTCCTCCTCAAATAAGGCTACCTAGGCACAGTTGGCCCACACTGTGGACAGGCTTGTTCTGTGACCAGCCCATGAAAAAGAATCATGCAGGAACAGTTTCGTGTAGTTTCTCATTCACTTCTTTTCCACAGGAAGCATGAAGAGGAACTTTGATACAAATAGTCTCTAAACAGGCTATATTTTTGCATGTTAAAGAACATGTCTAATAAATGATAAGAACTCAAAATCCTCTTCTGATTCTTGAAGACTCTCAGTGTTATGCAAGAGAAAAAGTTCCTTAGAAGAAAGGAGTTATTTTAATTACTAAAAGGAGTTATTTAGTTAATTATGAGTTATTTGATGGAGACAAGAGGAAGGAAAGAAATTATCTAAACTTTTGCCTATATTCTGTGTTTTCTTATCAGATGTCTTAGAATGTTGGAGTCTGGAATTATGAGAAATATTTCTTTGCATGTTTAAGAGATTTTAAGATCTCTGACAAACAGTGTTTTTACCTTTGGTCATGGAAAAAGGGCTTTTAAGCTCTGGAATGAAGCAGAGTTTTCAAGAGTGTGTACTAGACAGTAGAATAGTGTGTAGTTTTATCACAGGGCGAGAATTTTAGATATATGGGGTTTTAGGATGGCAGACAGGTGAAGGCAAGATGGAGAAGTCCATGTGACTTTTGAGTTTACTCCTTCTTCCTCATCTGCTCAATGTTCTGCAGTGAGGTGGCACATTATAGTTGGCTTAGAATAGTCTAACCTTCTAACATAGATAATAGTTATTGGAGAAGTGTTATAAATACTGACTATATGGCTTGTAGTATGAATGTACACACCACCCTGAGGGTGGGGGATTCAGGGTTTTGTGCCTTGAACTGACCTACACTGAAGAACTCTGATGGTCAGGAACAGAATGTATTGATAAGAAAGAATAAACTATGAATGAATGAGAACATCAGAAGAGACGATTCACGGCCTTTCCTTCGATCTCGGGGCTGGGGAAAAAAAGACTCTGTTTGCATTCTCAGGTCATGGAAAACAGCCAGCAGAGAAAAACACACAAAAATATTTTTTATAAACCTGAGATTAAGACATTAAAATTTCTGTTGTATTTATCAAAACCTTCCTCAAAATAAATATGTGATGGGGATAATATATTTTTATTATATTTTAAATCAATGTAATTTCAAGCAGTTGCTATGATAAACCTTGAAGATTTAATTTATTTGTAAGATACTAATTGAATTTCAAATTTTATGTAGGCCGTACACTGAGTACAGGGCAAAAAGCCAAATTTTTAACATTTTAATCTTGACTCTTAAAGTTACTTTCACTGCAGTTTATAGAAAGTCACTTAGAGTCTCTGCCTTGATAGATTTATATTTTGCATTGCCTCACAAGTTTATTCTGTGTAATAATTGCCCAACACCTATAGAACATTTTGACACTATAGAATACACTATATGTCTGTTACTTGGTTACCCATTTTTTTTGTTATATAATATTATGATACCCAGATTTGTAACTTACATTTGCAGACATGAAGAAGGAATATAAATTTTCCACTGAACAGTGAAATTAGAAGTTTAGATAACCTATTAATCTCTCCAAATGGTATTAAAAATCTGCAAACTCACTACAGAAAATATCCTTTATCAAATTCTTTTTTTTCTGCTTTTGAACAGATATTTATGACTTCCATATGCTTCAGCTCTTTACAACTCATCACAGAACCTTCTCCAGACTCTGGGTTCTAAATATGTGTCAGTCTTAATTAATTAAGCATATGACTTCTCTGTTGATCAGTGAGACCATCTTGCTATTGGTTTTGTAGTGCTCCACACAAGTCCATACCTACTTCAAATAAGAAATGCATCAATACTTTCCTTACATTCTTTCCTGATTTAAAATATGCAGATTTCTCTTCTTGAAGATAGCACTGACTATAGATTTGTAGCTGTATTTAGGAACCGCAATATCATTTATTGCTAGAAAAGAAAAAAATTATAAGCATTTTAAAGGGCAAGATTTTTTTGACTCATTCTTCATCTGTTAATATGACTTTTTAATGAATCTCTACAAGAGCCTGATCCTAAACTATTGAAGTTAATGGGAATAGAGTCTTTAATGGCTATAGTAGAAATGGATAATAAGTCCCTGGGAGGAAAGTATTCTTTAAAATTTTTTGCTGAGCCAAGTGGTCTCTTAAATCACTTTGCTTTTGACCAACAATATTTGTTATGATCCACAATTACGAAATTTTCCTGTACTATTATGTTAAAAGCAGAAGATACCAACAAGACTAAGGAGGTTACAATCAAGGTTAAGGTCTACATTGGCAGCAATGTTTTGCTGAGTTGTTTTAAGTCAAACCCCGTGCACAAAACAAGTACAAATAAATTCTCATCCATTGATGTCCAAGACAGACCATCACTTTAGCAATACAGAGACTTCAGGACATTAGTTTAGCACAGGATGTGGATAGACATAAGTCAGGACAGAAGTGTGCTGACAACACACAAAATACTTTCCAACAAAAAGCTCAGGAAACATCACCTTGTGTCTGCCAGCATTCTGATTTTTAGGTTTCTCAAAATTAGAGAATTCAGAATTTTTCAGAATCACAAAAATGTTAGATGAAAAATGACATGAAGAGGTTGTCTTTTAGTTGAAAGAGACTATTGCAAATGACAGACTAGGTGAGCTACAGCTTTGAAACACTCCAGGAGCTGATTCTCTCATCTGTCAGGACAAAAGTTTCTACTTCATTACACTCTTGGTGGTGAGCTTTTTCCTAATGTCCACCTTGTAATTCCCAAGCAATAATTTATGGTTACTATCTCTTGACTGATATTATTGGGAGAAGTTTTGATCTGTCATTACTGTTGCAACTTTTTAGGTGAGTGTAAGCAACTGATCACCCTGTAGCCTCTCACCTCTCTGTCAGACAAAACAAGACCAGCTGTCTTATAGTGTCTCCATCAGACACATACTGTAGGTTCTTAAATATCTTGCTATTCATCCACGTGATTCCTTCCAGTTTTCTGTTTCTCTTCAACTGTTGTCCTACTGCTATTTCCAATGCAGCCTCACTGTCAGTGACTGAAGGATGATACCCACAGCTCTACCATGCAAACCAAAGCCATACCAAAGCAATGCAGACTATGATTTATGTTATTGGCCATGAGAGCACATTGCTGGTTCATATTTAGCCTGGCATCCACCAAAACCTCCCCTGAATACCAGCAGCAGTAGCAGTACTCTGCATATTGATTCATAACCTATTCTGAAGCATGGTGCAAAATGTATGAGGTTTCTTTTGTCCTGCTCCTTATGTTTATAGCTGTAACTCAATTTTTTTTTGAGAAATAACTGTATTGTTCCTTTTAAATTATACCCAGTTAAAGGAAAACAGACTAAGCACAGGAAGATAAGGATGTATTTCAGTTCAGCTGAACAGCTGAAACATCTTTAGGGATTAAGCGAAGGACTAATTTTCAAAAGATAAATATCATTTATATTCTGCTGTAGAAATTTCCCCAGATTTTTAGCTTTCTCTACTAACTACTTAGAGCCTTTGAAGAGTACTCAGCACAAGACCTTTGGAAAGTCCTATTAACACCTTCTGGAATTTTGAACTCCATTTTTTCCTTTTAAGACTGACTGCAAAAGTGCTTACTCTCAAAGTCCAGTTGGGAGTTGTGAATCTGAGTAACTCAAACAGTTGCAGAGGGTATATGAGATAAAGTGGCTGTAAAATCAATGAAAATAAAGGACAGTACATTTGTAAAGAATATAACTGGAGCAACTGACAATACAAGAAAGTACAGGAGAGTATTCTATTACAAAATAAAAAAATGAAACCCATGGATCTAGGCTTTGTAATTCAGACTATTAAGTGTTCAAAGGAAACAGAGTGTTTAAATGGAAATGAGGTGACTCAGAGTCTTTGAGTTGATTTAACTTGCTCTACTAAAGCTAGAGAGAAAAATAAGGCCACATTTCAGTGAAAGGGAATATGCCAATTTGAAACCAAGAACATTTAATAAAACTTCCTGAAAGAAAAATCTATCAGACTGCAGGGAAAAAAAAAAAAATCCCAAAGGTAATAAATGCCAGAAACCCCAGCACATGGAACTTTTTAACTGTTCTTAAACTGATCAAAACTTCTGTGAATGAACAATAAGGATCAATCCCAAATGGACACAGAGGCAGACAAAATAATGTGATAGGTCTTTTCTTTCTTTAACTTCTGTGAATTTATGGCAAATTAAATAATCATTGGGATATGGTGTCGGCACTGCGGAAATAGCATGCAAGGGAAAGAAAAGACTAACCTTGGAAAGAGCAAAAAGAGAAAACAATATCCTAGCTAGTATGTAAATATAATGTTTTGACAAGCAACATGGGCAAGCTCATTTTAGGAGAAAATAGCAGTGAATATTTGTATCAGGCATGAGCAGAGATGGGATAAATATTTTCAAAAACATTATGCACTTTCATTAGAGAAATGGGGCATTGTTAAGGAATTTGGATGAATTGGAGATATTTAGACAAGATAAAATGCTACTTTATGGGAAATAGAGCTTAAAAAGGGTTTTGCAAACAGCATTTTGTTTTTTCATGTGAAAATTAAATCTATGACATACTAATGTTAAATTCATATATCATTTCTTAGAAGTACACTGGCTTAACTTCCATGAGATCATAACCAGCAGGTAAAAAGAAGACTCTGTACTATTTTATTAAATATAGATTTAAACTCAAAGCTGTGGAAAATATTTAAGGAACAGTAGGATACAAAGGAAGTAAAAAGGAAAGATTAAGCTTTACAAGATCATTTTCTCTACACCAGGCAGTAGGGCAAAGAAGGACTGCAGTTTCCAAGTATGTAACTTCAGAATGTTCTGAATGCAAGAATCTTTCTTTCACTGCAGACTGATAGCTTTTTCAGTCCTGAATTTTGTGTCATTAGTTCATACCTCATGTTTTGTAAATTTAAAAAAAAAAAAATATTAGCAGGTTATGAGGTTTAGAGTCTGAATAAGGATCTTCACAGGTAAAAGGATTTTTTTTTTTCAGCTATTTTTTTTTAGTTTGTTTTGGGCACAGGTTTTGTGTGGATTTGTTTAGTTGGATGGCAGATTTGGTTTTGTTTTAATTTTCCTTGCTTTATTTTGCTTACAATAAGGAGTATTGCAGAATAATCATTGACAAAGTTGTCACTGTTTCACTTTCACTGGCCAGCAGATTATTTTGCTTTGAAATTTCAGAATCTGTTTCAGCAGTTCCATAAAATTCAGGATATTAAAAAGAAATCTTAGCAAATATTGACACTGTTGTTGTCTGCTGCCTTGCGAAACGAGAGCGATTCTGCAGGAACATATCTAAATTTCTTAAATAATCCAAATAAAGTATTTATAAAGTACTGCAGTGACTACAAAGAAGTATTACTGTCAGCTCTGTTTGGAATTCAATACTTGTGTCCAGCTTGTAACCAACAAAGGACATATTTAAAAATTTAACTTTATGTTTTCATGCTATGTCATGGTTTGCTGCACTTTTGATAGGCTGAGCCAAAGTCAGGTTATTAGATATAATATGTCACAAATGTGAAGGCATAAGCAAAACAAGTTCTGTACCTGATTTCTCCAAAATACATAATCCATTCAAGAAAGTATTTGAAATCAGCCATAAACAGTTGATATCCCTGAGAAATAGCAGGGTGTTTTGAGACTGTGTGGATAGGCACTGCAGAAAACATGAGACACTCAGAAAGATTTACAGAGAAATGTAAATTGTGAATAATAGGACATTAAATTTACACTGCCGAAGCTTACTTTCAGATACCTATGAACCTGGATTTCTATTTCCTCATTGCAAGTCCTATTCTGTTCTGCTGCTTATTTGCACGACAATCTATCATTCACAGGTGTTTTTTATGACAAAATAAGGTATTGTTAATACTAAAGGGATACAGAATAAAATGGAACAGCAGAAATTTCCTATTTGGACACATCTCTTAAATGAGTCATACCGTGGAACTCTTGGCAGTACAGAGGGGCACAGTCGCAGAGCTGCACAATCAGTAGAATATACCCATACAGTTAATTGAAAAGTGGTGTGTATGTTGATACTATTTTATTGCAAAAATGACTGATTAGAAACCTAAATCAACCCTGAAGAAACATTTAGAATTTCTGTTTATTTATGGACCTTATGTTTAGAGTAACAATCTAGCAATGCATGATACAGCAGCAATTTCTGTACTATGCAGTTTTTGGCGGTAATGACATCATACATTCTTAAATTACAGTATCTGCCTCTCAAATTAGTGCTCTGCTTCTTCCCTGCATGGCTGAACAATACAGAACTTAGATATTTTTCATGTCCAAAGCACAGCATATGTGCTGTTGTTTGACTTGACAAAAATAAAATTATCTAAACTGCTCTAATTTCTTCACTGTCTCCCTTTTGTCACTACACTTCAGAAGTGAGTTTACAAAGTACTGCACTGCATTTTTAATGTGCACTTCAAATTCTATAAAGTTATTTAGCTAAAACCTTTCCAGATTCTTTTAAGAGAGGTTGTATCTCAAGGTGTATGTGAACGTCTAATGTTTTCTCTCAATGACATCTTCTAGAAATTGTACAGTGGGGATTTCCAAATCAGTATTCTTTGGCTTTCACCCTGCAATTAAAACATGTGCTCCAAGATCTCATCTAAGAGTCAACAAAGGTGTTGATTTAAATGCCTAAAGCCTCTCAAAATGTACCTGAAACACGATTCTCTTCATTAGCCTGATTTATTTTAATACTGTAACCATGTATGAATAAAGACCAGGTAAAAAGACAGATTGTACATAATCACCCTTTCACCAGTGACTCTGCATAAATCTGCAAATGATTATCATTACTTGGCAACTAGCAGAAACTGAACAATCTGGTTTCTTCATTATTTTCACAGTGCAGTCTATCAATAAGATTCTTTGAGAGCCTTCCCAATAAAAAAACCCCTTATGTACCAGTGACATTTCCAGCACAACAGCTCTGCCTCTCTTCCCATGAAGAATTCTTGCTAAGGAGAAAGGAAAAAGCAGAAGACAATGAGGGAGATGCGTGTACCTCCAAGGCACCTTTATGCAATCCCTTTGTATATTCAGGAATGTGACTAATGCAGGGAGTTTAAATAGTACTAGTCTATGTCTACAGTCTCTATATATCTATAAAAATGACTAGATCATGAGAAAAGGTATCTCCAAACAATAAGTTAATTCAGGTAAAGTTTCTTCTCTGTAGAGTGAGAAAGGTAGAATGTTGCAAGTTCTGTAGTATATGCCAGCAGTTGTTAGAATTAAGGGGCTTTCAAAGACTTTCAGTGGCAGATAACCTTTCAAAATTTACTCTTCAAATCACTCTGCAAAAATAGCTCTTCAAAGTCAACTATATTGTTTCTTAATTTTATAAATTATATTCATGTAACGAACAATCTAATAAAATTCAATTTATTTTTGGTTTTAGTCTTATGTGTCATTAGCAGTATTGTTTAAAGAATTCCTTCTCAATGCCAGTGTGGGTAGAATGCTAATTACTGAAACATACACCATAAAAATGTTTTTGAGACATGAAATTGTCTCTGTCTTTTAGCAACTAGTGGGAGTTGCTCCAGGATAACATATTGAAAAAGAAATCCTGAAACATAGGATACCAGCAATTCTCAAAATAAATCCAAACCAGAAACTTCTTTTTCCTGTCAGATAGGGGAATAAATAATTTCTCTTTTATCATCTGCTACAAGAAGAAAATACTAATATTTAAATTTGGGGATATTATCTTAAAAAAAAAAAAAGGCAATTTGTTAACTTTGAAGTTTCTGAAGTGATGCTTTGAGGATGAGAGATGTTTTACAGCACATCTTGTCTCCTGATAGACAGTCATTTACGATGATGTAGATACTGCAGCCCTGATTTGTGAGCAGTTTATAACTACCCAGTATAGTGTAAAATAGCGAGCCAAGCTGTAACATAGTGAACGGATGGATCCAGTCAGGATTTTTAAAACTACTGTCAAATGTCCAATATACCAGGTTTTAAACTTTCTGCAAGCTAACAATTTCCTCAGCATAAACTTGTATAAGTAGAGTAACCAAGGTTCTACCTTCTCAGACTACTAGTGGGCAACGGGAAACTGTTGACTGCTGTATTCACAAAGCAGGTACACAGTGTCATACAAGACCCATATGCCTTTAAATACGAGCCTCAAGCATTTACCTGATTTATCCATTCATCAGTTTGCTGTGTCACCCTGTCCTTCATTAGCTCGTGTCATCAATAGATTAAATACAGTTATTTGACTATGAATAAATTGGGTGTTAACCTCCTCCCACGGTGAAATACTCTGGAAAAGTTGTCACAGAAAGTAATCCCTAATGTGACCTTAAGCTCTTCCTTCTTGTTAATTTTAATTAACTAACATGCCAATCAGATTTTTAATGCAATTTTTTTCCTAGCCATTATCACTGTTTTTGTAGATCTTTATTTTAATCTATCTATTGGTACCTCTGCCCAGCTTCCTCTGAGTGTGTGGATGTGCATTTTCATATTGGGCTGCTCAGGCAATTTGCAAAATTGTGGAAGATCAACAATGCCATCTGCAGGCATAAGATAACTCTTGATCTGGAGACACACTTGCTTTAGATTTTTTGTTTCCTTACCTTAGATTAAGCTATTCTTTCCTAGAGTGAAGCTAAAGATGGCTCAAAATGTGTAGGTCTGTTTCACCAGACAGCGCCTAGATGACAAGATTTTGGCTTTGCTCTGTATATTATTAACACAAACAAAAGATTGAATGGAGGGTTTTTTTAAACATATTCAAACTGCTCAAAGATATTCAACCTGCAAAATGGAACTTTAAAACTTGTTAAAAGAATATCTCTCCAGCTTCCTAATGTTCTTGAGATTCCAGCAAGTTTGTGAGTAGAGCCAGGACTGTTTCTCTCGTGATCTGTCATATTCTCTTATTTTCAAGTGGAGCTAGTAGCAAACACTAGAAGGATGCATATGCTATGGTTATTCCCAGTTTCTTGTCTTTTCTTTTTCCTTGACCTCTTCTCCATACAGAATTTCAGGCATAGGAGGTGAGGTATAAATGTATAAACAGAGAACAATAAGTGATGTGACAGATCAAGCGGATTAGTGGTAATGTACAATTCAGAGTATTTCATCTGTTTCAATGTCTTCTATTAGTAAAAGTTAATCTTCCCTCCATTTTGAAGACAAAGAAGATTCACATTTCAGTGAAATTACAAACTGTGAGGAAATATGTACACTAGTCTTATAAGTGATGAGCTCCCTATAAACTTCTTATGAAATTACCTAATTCATATCATCACTAAAGTGAAAGAAAATCAACAGTTTTATTTTTTAAGAAATTACTGGGGGATTTTTCCACCTGGGTCAGCATGTTATTAGAAGGAAGAAAACTTATGGTCAGAGACCAGAAACTTCTGAATATTGTTCTTATTCTTTAACTGCATCAGTGGCTCTGGACAAAAACAAAGGTTTTTATGCTCACTATCTACATCTGTAAAATTAGAATTTAATGTTTATCTCCCACAAGGGAATTGTGAGCTTTTGATTAGATAAAGCTAGTAAACTGTTCTGAGTCTGTAAGTAGCAAAAAAATATTCCTAAAACAGTACTCTGTTATAAATACACTTCTTAGAGAATGTAAAATTAGTAGTCCTTTAGAAAAATTCTAAGATCAAATATTCTCATGAGTGTAGTAATTTAGTCTTCTCAGTAAGCCTATTCATCTGAAAGGTTTTGTCCAGAAAGGAGACATTTAACTTTATGCAACTTATTCAGAAATCAGTTCAAAATCTAACAAAGACAGTGTGATCCTTTCAAAAAACTTTTTTTCCCCATAGTTTATTAATATTGAGCTGAAGTTTCATTGTGAGTGACTTATTTCAAGTTCCCCCAAAAATTAACTTAGCATACCTTCCTAAAAATAATAATTTTTGGAATTATCAAGAATGGATATCTTGTATGAGAAAGATTGTAAAAAGAAGAAAAGAGTCTGGAAATGTTTCAGAACTCTACTTAAATATGTTTTGTGGTACAAGAAAATATTTTAGGGTTGTGAAAGAAATATAGATAAATATACTGAAAATAATAAGCTGCTTTTTCTGGCTTCAACAAACTGCATTAGATTTTAAAATATTTGCAATTTATTTCTTATCTAGTAATGAATTTAGGTGGATGTACTCTTGTACTTAATTTGGCCTCTCCATTTTCAGAGGCTCTGACCCATAGCTGATGGCCAGATGCACTTGCAAACAGCTTTGCCCCACAGCATGACAATGCATAATTTTTCATGATGACATCTTTCCTGTGTCTATATGTCTCCTTCTCCCCCCACCGCAGTCTTTTGTATTTAGTGAATTTACCTTGGATTACGTTCTGAAATAGATTAGACACACAAGTGTCTAATGAACTGGCTACATGATAACAACTCTGTTGACCTTGTAAGCATAAATGTGAAATTCAGTGCTGCACCTCTAACAGGCATGAATGAACCAGCAGATGCAGCAGAAGTGTGAAGGGGTTGATTAGCTCAAAGGTACCTTTGAGACCACCAAAAACAAACTGCTGTAAAGGACAATTAGCATTGCAATGCCTTTCCTGAATTTTCCTATGGATCAGAAGGCTGTACTGAATCTTAATAAGTTTTGTATCCCAAGACATTCTATGCCTGTGAGGAAGTCCTTTTTACATGTCTCCTACATCCCACCTACAGAGAAAATCCTTCACCACTAAGCTAAGTTTTGAAGTGTCTTTCTATTCTGTCCAAATCACTATATCACAAAATGTACCACCTGTGCCCGGAAAAGAACAATAACAGCTTTCCTTTCCCTTCCCTGGTTTTGATTACAAGTAAATTAGACAGAAAACTACTTATATGTAAGTTTTTTAAGGCCCTGTGGATCTATATAACACAGAAGTAAACAGAGAGAAGTTTCTTAATATTTCTGTACTTTGGTAATAACTGTAGTTTAAAATTGTGTTTGTGACCTTCACATAAATGCGGTTGCTCAGAAAAGTTAAAAGGTGCTTGCATTGCCAGATGATTTGTTTGAGATGCTATGATTGAGATAAAATACAAGTGAGACAGGTGCAATTTTAGGAGCTTATCAAAATTTCTTTGAGCTGATTTACATTTTGCCAGTGTTAATATCTGGCTTCCTGCCTCAGGGTTTAAAGCCTCAGGTTAAAGCAACTGTTTGAAGAGAACTTACACCACTTTTTCCCTTTATTTCTTTTATATTAATCCTCTCAACTCTCCTCTGCAACCAATGCAATTTCTTGTGCATATTTGGGAATATTGCCCTCCTTGAATGCACCAGGATTGCTGAATACCTCAACCAGCTTTGTGAGAGATCAGTGCACAGTAGGGCGCTTCCCATGTTCCTAAGGATGAAATATACATTAAAACTGAAATCCAGTATTTGAGAATAATAGTTTGACTGTCCCATTGTAGATAACATACTCTGAATTCTACCTTTGAAGGAGTTTTATTCCAGTTGGATAATAACTCAGCTTTAGTTCATTTTAGTAAAAGACTAACTCTCATAATTACTTACCAGTTGGTAATATCTTTAGTATTAACAAGGAATCCTCATGGCAATTGTTGTCATAGGAAAGACAGTTATTCTACAGTTAGATGTAAAAAAAAAAAAAAGAAAAAATCATTTGCTATGTGATGTAAAAATTCTTTTTTAAATCTTAACCCTAACTCCTATATATTTCTCCTGGATGTATAATTATCCATTTTGAGGGAAAATGAGAAAGACTTGGCTCAATACCTGTCTTAACCTACTTAACTGACAATTACAAAGATAAGCTCAATGCTACACATACCTTTATTCACTTTAAGAGATATAAGGGTTATTATTAGTGTCATTATTATTAACTGTAGCCGCTAGATACTATCATTATTTTACTATCTTGTCATCTTTATGGATTTATACCTATAAAGCTTTATTGAATCCTCCCTCCCTCCCTTAACTGCAACACTCTAAAGGCAAGAGTGAACCTACCTACAATTCTGGATTAATAAGCCAGGACTTTAGCACTTAAAATAGCATTGCAGAAAGTCTAATTATCTTCTACATACTAATCCATCATACTGCCAATCTTCCTCAACCAATCTGAAAAAACCCCGTGATTTTTAGCTGAATTTTTTCAGAACAGTTTTCAGGTTGTTAAAAGAAAGGGAATAGTTCCTCACAGACATTATACTTCTTCATTACTTGCATGTTCAACTTACCTCTGTCTGCAATGGGCCCAGATCTACTAAACCAAGTTGGATAGGGTGTATTGACACTAACAGGGGTATTGTCACAGAGAGCATTTTACCTGTATGCAAGTAGTAGAAAAAAAGGCAGAAAAATTCTAACACACGTGTTGCAAACACTGCTTTTATGCAGATCCTGGAAAAAAACAACCAAACAAACAATTCTATATAAATAAAAACACATTTTCTCATTTGATACCATATTAATTTTTCTACTATCTGAATTTGTGGAAAGACAGATTTTTTCAGTCTTGTGTTTTTGCTTTAACTCATAAGTCAAACAGAAGGCCTGGTTTCCTGTTAACTTCCTTGAACATGTTTTAAAATAGCACAATATTGCAGGTCAGAGTGAATCATGCGTGAAGCAGACCTAGACCTACACAGAATTATTGTTATCTGAAGGAAAGATGGGAAGTTTATAAGCGTTTCTTTCATCTTTTCTTCTACTTTGTTTTGTTTGTCCGGTATCATGAAAGAGCTGGGGAAAGGGAGGAACACTTTTCAGCAATACTTCTACATTTGTTTTTCAGCGAGTGAAAAACAGTCATTCTATTTTACAGTAAAACTGCTTTGCACTTTGCAGAAACAAAATGTGTGAATCACAGCAGATGAAGGAGATGCTGATTAAAGCATAAATTTTGCTTGCTGTAACATTTTTTTTTTCTTTGCAGACTGGTTCTTATCTTTGTTATCATTAAACTCTGACTCATACTGAAAAAGCTTGGAAGAAAAGTGCATTCTTGTGGATGTCTTAACATCTGGAGTAATATACATAATAAAACATAATTCCAAAAGGCAAAGAAAAGACATTGTCTCTTGTCCACAAGGTAGCAAAGTCAACAGATCACCTTCATAAAATCCAAAGTGACCATATTACCTGGTTACAAAAGCCGTGGAAACCTGATACTTCAGAGAGCTCTACTGTGCATGGACAATTCATCTGTGAAAAGACTAATTCTAGAATATCTGAGATGCACTGATTTCACTGTGAATACACAGAATGATCACCATGTCGGTATGGTTTGACTATTATTAATCAGAGCTTGTAAATACGATAAAGAATTGGTCTGTACACACACTATACCTAACTGTCTAGGATTTCTGGGCATTGGTCTTTCACAGGGTAAAAGAGAGGAAGGAAAGGGAAACAAATTTCCTTGAATAAGTCCATGTATCTGTTCACTTAAATTTGCCTAATTTACATAACTCTGCTAGGAATTCACTGATCATATGCAGATTTTCACATCTGAGGTAGTACTCCAGGTTACTTTTACAGCTATTAAGGAAAACTCGCACCACTAAAGTACAAAATGTAATGGTTTAAACCAGACATCTAAAATACACTGGCTGAATTGAACTGAAAAAAAAAAACGAAAAACCAAACCAAGAAGCAGCCTCCTTCCCCCAAAAAAGCAACAAGAAGAAATCACAAAGCAGGATTCAAAATTACTCCTGACTTGGAAAAAAAAAAGTGCATATCCATCAGACAAACACATCCACCCTGAGATACCTACAGATAGATAAGAAGAATCCCACTGAAATTGTGTACTGATTGTTCTTAGTGTTAAAGCCTTAGTGCCTTACAGGTTTTGGATGGTCATGAACTGTCTGTTGCCTAAAATGAGAAATGTTCATGTTTATATTTCTCATAATTAGCAAACGTGCTAGGTAATTTTCCACAGTTGCAACCTGTTACAGATTCACTCATCAATCTGAGGTAAAATGGAGCACAGGTATAACGTGTCAGGAATATTTTTGTTTCTTTTTTAAGGAATAGTAATAAATAGGGGAGCAAGCATCACAATAGATTTTAATGATTCAGTATTTTGTATTCTGTAATATTATTTCAAATATCTTAATTACTTTATCAGGCATGTATTTTGCACATTAGCAGAACACTTTGTTTTGGTTTGCTTCAATAACACTGACATTTCTTATTCTAATAAAAAATCTGGTATTTTCATAATCTATTATATTAGACAAATTTTTTTATTTTTTTTTTTTTCCTGAAGCAGTCAATTTGCCTGTTGCTAAAGTGAACAAGATAATCAATCCAGAAGTCTCACAGGAGAATTCTGGAACTGAGCATCAAGCTTGTCACTGTAAAACTAGAGGTCAAGTCTTACCCTGAGCTACAGGCAACCACATTTTCATCAGAAAGCTTACACTCATGCACTCAGCAGCAGGGACTGTAAGAACATTTGACTTTCTAAAGGTCACGGTTTAAATCCAACAATGAATTTCAGATTTTGTGACACTGCAGTGCCAGAAAGTTAAGCACCAAGATTCATCACCCTGACTTTGTAATTCCTTCTGCTAAAAGTAGATATAGAGGTTCAAGGTGGGTGTGATGCAGCTAATTTAGTGGTTTAGGTAAGTGGTCCCCACTTCAAACACACCTGCTTATCTTCCTTCTGGCTCACAAAGCAAAGCTAGTGAAAGAGGAAGAGTATTAGCAACATTCATGTTGCCCTGAAAAATACAATACAATCAGCTCTACTGAACAGATATCTTGTTTAGTGGCTTTCCTGAGGGAAAGAGGAGGAGGAGGAGGAGGAGGAGGAGGAGGAGGAGGAGGAGGAGGAGGAAGCACTGTTCTCTCTTGTGACCAGAGACAGTACCCAAGGGAATAGCCTGAAATTGTGGGAGGGGTGTTTAGGCTGGACATCAGGAAAATGTTCTTCACCCATAGGGTAGTTGGGCACTGGAACAGGCTCCCCAGGGAAGCGGTCAGAGCACCAGCCTGACAGTTCAAGGAGCATTTGTACAATGCTCTCAGGCACAAGGTGTGACTCTTGGGGATGGTGCTGTGCAGGGCCAGGAGTTGGACTTCATTGTAATTTGTGGGTCCCTTCCAAGTCAGGATATTACATAATTCTATGATTATCCTATTGGGGTTTTTTTTTTGTTTATTGGGGTTTTTTTGTTTTTTGGGTTTTGGGGTTTTTTTGAATGGAAGGGTTAACAATATTATTGTATTTTGGAAGGTGGAGCAAAGGGAAGTAATTTGGAAAAGTTTAATATAATTTGACAAATTTAATCATTTCAATCAGTCTCCTGAATTCAGGGGGATAAATTCCACTTCACATACCTGATTCTCTTGGGAGATGAAAACTTTTTGTGTGACCTGTAAATGTTATCACAAACAGTAACAGTATTTGACAAATGGTTTAATCACTACAGTGTAGATCAACACATTTTTCTTTGCTGTAATAAAGTGTCTCTTCATAGAAAGCATATGGATTTATATTTTTCCAAATTTATATAAAGTCTCATATACGTGCTAACCTTGTTTTACTCTAAAAAAGCTGAAATGTTTCACAAGACAAATGTCCATACTTTCATAACAGGTCACATGTTATTTTCAAGGGTTTAGTAATTTACAGTTTCTTGTGTCTTTTGGGACAGCTGTCCTGTTTAAACACAGGTTTAGCCTCCCTTCCATCAAAAAAATACACAAGAGAATCAATATCAAAAGCAAGTCCATTACAAAAAGTCTTATATGAAACCTAATAACAGAGTTTCTCAGGTGACAATTGGTACAGGAACAGTACACACATCTTAAAGAGCATCCATGCTAAATTATGAACATTTCCACTGCATCATAACCTATGTTACATGGAAAACGAAAACACTCTGTCTGGAAAAAGCAATTTAAATAATTAAAATATGTTTGCTGAATATGACTTCTCACATTTGTTGGTTCAGTCCTCAGGAGGTTTAGCAACAGCTAGTGAAACTGCCACGACACCATTATTGGAAATGAGCACTGATGCAGCCTTCTGTGTGAGATTGCTCCAGCCCTCTGATCATCTTCATGGCCCACCTCTGGACCTGCTCTGGCATGTCCGTGTCCTTCTTTTGTTGAAGGCTCCAGACCTGGACACAATTTTCCAGGTGGGATATCATATAAGGGCAGAATAGAAGGGGACAGTGACCTCCCTTGACCTGCTGGTCATGTTGCTTTTGATGCAGTCCAGGATACGGTTTGCTTTCTGGGGTGCATGAATTTTAAGAAATTTAAATTAAATTAAATTAAATTAAATTAAATTAAATTATTTCATAGAATCTTGGATTTCTATGTGTTTTTGTTCTTCCCGAGAATGCAAATGTCTTTCTGCCCAGCTCCAAGATCAAAGAAAAGACCAAGAGCTGTCTCCTCTGCTTTTTCAAGGTTTTTTTTTTTCTCTTATCTATACATTTTCTTCCCTGACCTACAGAGATCCATGCAGCAGGTCAGTTCATGGGGAATAACACCACCCCGAAGGTGACAAGCGTCTTTATACTAAAAGTTATGTCTACTTTGTTTATAAAAGATTCCCAATACCTATCTTTCATGTTAGGAAGTCAGGCTCTACTCTAAACCAACCAAAGATGCCCACACCACGGCAGAAAATGGAGAAGATGAAGAAGGAATAGGCCCCAAAGCCATGTGGAGATTCCATATTGTGTTTCTCTGCTTATCAGCCTAAAACCCCTATAAATCTATTTTTCACCCTGTGACTAACTAGCTATTACCCCACTTAATCTCTTGTGGTTTGTAAATCCTCATACAGATGATAATTTGTCCCAGGGGCTAAAATCGAAGGCACAGGAGTTTTTGACTCCATGCCAAGGTTTTCCAGCCCCCTGTCCAGACCTGGAATCACCCAGGAGAGTCAGAGGAGTGTTCTGGACTCCAACAATAGAATGACTCAGTGATTTGGCTAAGAAGGGATGTTAAAGATCATCTGATTTCAACCCCTCTGCAATGGGCATGCATACCTTCTTTCACACCAGGTGACTAAAAGCCCCATTCAGCCTGGCCATTGTTAATTTATTTTCAAAAATCTGTAAACCATATGCTATAAAGATACAACAGTTTTAGTTGGTTTTGGCTTTTTTTTTTGTTTGTTTGTTAGTTTGTTTTTAATTCCAGAACTATTGAATTTAAATATATCTACTCCTTTTGTCATCAAACTTCCTAATAAAACTGAGAGCAACATTCTTGACTTATTTTGCTAATGAAGTTATAATTATCAGATATAACTTTATGTACTGAAATTTTTGAGTTCCATCCATTAGTACTTCCTCTTTTGTTTCTTTTTATTTCTTGACTCAGACTCCAGTATATCTGATATACCAGCATATCCAAGGTTACTTGTTCTCAAGCTGCATTACTTCAGTATTAAACTTTCTGTTATGTAGTCACATTGAGGGATAGCACAGACTATATCTGCATTTCTTCAAGAATGAAATGTGACATCTCTTTGCAAATTACACTTTGCATTTCAAGCAATTTCCTTCTATTTCAAAGTCCTCTGCTGTTAATGCACACTGGGAACTTCCCCATGTATTTGTGTTTATTCATGAAGTAAGTAGGATTTCACTTAAAAATCAATGTGACCTGTGAAAATTCCACCTGAATCAGTTTCATAAAATTTTGGTTTTCCTTGAATCGTATCTTTTACATTGGGAAAGAATAATATTAATAAATAATAATGAATATATATTAGTCACCCAACACATTAAGATTCCTTCTTACCAAAATCAAAATATTTAAACTCTTCAAAACACACACACATACATAAAAATAGATATGTACAGAGAGTACAGGAACATATGAAAAGAGCATGAATAACACATTTTATCTTTTTTTCTGCAAAGTACAATATGCAAAACGGAATGTATAACATAATAGAAATTGATTTTACATAGCTGCTTCTGGAAAAAATTTAAGCACATTTTTCATAGTCTTACAGTTTGTTAAGAAACTAAAAGTCATATAAGTTTAATAAAAATTATAGTAGGGAATATTTCAAGTAACATTTAACTAGAACTAAAAATATCTTTGAATAGAAGAAGAAATCACAGAATTATGTATGTTCCACTTAATCATCCATAGAAGTTGCAATATTTTTAGGGAATGTCTAAAACTATTAAATGACCTTCACTTCATTTGAGGTTTTAAACTCACACCATGGCAAGACATTTGCCTTGGTACAATTACATTATGAACTATATCTGGATTATATTCACTTTCTTTATTTTTCATTTAGTCTCTTGCACAGAACCTCTAGCTTTCATTATGTGGATTCCTGATAAATCCAAGGTCAAATTTACATTACAAGAGTTTACTGAAAGGTTATGTTGCTATGTAATATTTTGCCACCTATCTTTTGAATCTGTTTGAAATCCAGAAGGAGTCATGGAGTATGGCAAAGAGATAAGACATATTTCAGACATTTGTTTTCAAATTTGAATGTAAATAGAAATTCAAAAGAAAAATATCCACATGGAAGGCAGGATATCTTAAAAAAAGGTTTACTACATAATCTTTTAATCTTGAAAAGATTTAAAGCAGCATAATATATGACTTGCAAAACCTTTTTACAATTCAGTAATCCAAGCATTTGGGTTTAAAAAATTGGTTCAACATGGAAGACTATTTTTAGGGCTCTGTCTTTCCCAGTTTTCCTTTTGCTATCAAATGGCTTGACACTGATTAGGAAATTCATTAATCTAATTTTTACATTGGAAGCTATTAAGTGATGCAGATATTTATAGTCACTTTCATGCTTGAAAACTAGAATCCTCCCACAAACACCCTTCAGGAATTCATATATAGTGCTTTTGAATGCCTACACATCACTTAAAAGAAATGGAATAGTTAAGAAAATAAATTACAATAAATCAATTATTGGATAAATCCTGGTTTATTGATATTCCTTCACAATCAAATTGGTTATTAGTCTTCTACTTATATATTAGTTCTGAACTATTAGTTCAGTATTTAGAAACAATCATATGAGAAATAAACAGGAAAGAAACAGCGAGTTTTGACAACATCCTCCAATGTAAATGTAGTGAAATGCTTACTAGACTTACAAAACTAACAAAGACTTACATAGAACATCAAAGAAAAGGTTCAAAGTGTTTGACTTTCAGAATTAATTTTCTGTCCTTTGACTTTAAATCAGGTTAAACACATTGATCTTACAGTTTTTATTTAAAATATTCATGTTAATTTCTATTTTCCCTTAATTTTAATATCTGTCATCTGTTGGAGTGGTATGTCATCTCTTTCTACTACAAAGTGAAAAACTAATGTATCTGACAATGGTGCTAAATACTAAATTGCAAACTTACTAGCAAGGATTTCTGGCAATGCTTGACTGAGCAATGGTTTTACAATTTATTATTAACAAATTTTATGCACACTAGAAATGAGTTTTCATTATCAAAATAATTTTTTTTGTGTGTGTTAACAGCAGTCAGAAAGACAAAGTTGCATCTCAACCAGACTGCTGTGTGACCTCTTGCAAATCAAGTCACTTCTCCACAACATATATCATTAGTAAAAGAAGGGTAATAATAACTCACTTCCTTTCACAACTGCCGCAGGTTGTACTGGATTCTTATTTGGTACTTTCACTACTGCAAAGTACATTCTCCTCTCCTCTCCTTGAACTGTCCTCTTCTCTCCTCGAACTCTCCTCTCCTTTTACATGAAATGTGTTACATTATGGCTAGAAATGCTTGCTTTTGTTGAATTTTTAAAATCACCCTTGTTAAATAATGCATAAAATTGCTTTTCAATATTCTTTTTCATGATTTATTTAATCTCTAACACAAAAATACTTGACCTATGACCTAGGTGCTATACATGGCTCCCAGGACAACCTATTTCATTCTGGTTTTGGTATTGCATGGTTTTCTCCCAGCTCACATTTTTGGGTCCTGTGTTCAGTGTTATAGCCAGCAGGTGTTTGGGCACAGAGTGACAGAGGATGGCACATCGACAATATCAGTCACATTTTTCCTCATGGACTTCTATAGTATTTGTTTTTCTGCTTCAGGAACTTTATCCAACACAAAAAAGGAGCTAAGAAAACCAGAATGTGTATAAAAGTTGGCTGTATAGTGTAGATGCTGATTAGCTTGTAGTTCTGTAGAGTGGGAGAGGAGAACTCAGACTCTTATTTAAGGAAATTGATACCAGGTGGTGTGGGGACATGACACACCACAGACCCTTTTTTAATTTCTTACTTTGTTTATTAAGCATAAGGACCAATTTTCTTAAATTATTCCTCACTTAGAAGAATAAGAAGATAAAATCCTGGTTTCTGCTTTCATTTTTTTTTTTGCAGGTCTCACAGCATTTAGCTATTTTCTAAAGCTGTGTCATTATTTTTCACTTGCAGTCTGCTTGTTTTCTTAAATTATTTGTTGTAAAAGGGGGGACTGAGAAAAGAAAACAAATGTTCAAAATCAGAATGGAAATGGTAGGCATATGCTTTTATTGTCTTACATGACATGACTTTAAGTGATTCTGTCTGGTCTCAGCTATGATTTCTGAATGTGTGTAATAATTACACCTTCCTTTCTAGACATATTCCAATCTATGTTTTTAGAGCTGCTCCACTTCTGCTTTCTTAATGCTCCTAGTGCAGACCATTTTCACTGCCTTTTCTGCAATAATTCTACAATTAAAATGTTTCATTTAAATTGTACTGGCTCCACTATGGTAAGTTTTTAATCATGCCATTATTGTCTACTCTTTTCACAGTTTTCTCTTTATTCCTTGCATTTTTTACCTCACTTTATTGTAATCCATCAGTACTGCTGTCTTTCCCCATCCTGTTCCATTATTTTAAGCCATTTTTCCTTCTCTCTCACAAAGTGAGTGCATGAAACATCATTTGTCTTATCTTATCAAAGAAAAAAATATTTGCAGTCTTTCTTTAGAAAAAGAATCCCCATGTCAGAGCATTTTCTTTTGTAATTTTTTTTTTCCTCACTCAAGAATGCCTCACTACATGCATCCAGACTACATGAAGAAATGTATGTGAGCAAGGTCATGCAGTCAATGCTTTGTGGATATTCTTGGATTCATATTTTTTGTTGTTTTTAAAATGTCTTGCACTGCATTTAAGTTTTTTATTAATACAACTGAAGAGACATCCCTTTACTCATTTATAACAAACTCATTAGGTTTCTTTAGACAATATGTCCTTATCACAGGAATGAGGGTGAAGGAAACAAGAAAAAGGAAAAGGGACAGGGGAAAAAGGAAAAAGGGAAAAGGGAAAATGAAAAAGGAAGTTCAGGGAAGTTCACGAAGGAAGTTCATGGAATTTCAGGGAAGTTTCTGGGAAGTTCAGTGAAGTTCAGGGAAGGGAGTT
>CM031857.1:61125773-61255562 GCA_018697195.1 Certhia americana | reverse complement strand
GCGCATTGACTTCAGTATTACACGTTCTGTTATGTAGTCCACATTGAGGATAGCCAGACTATATCTGGCATTTTCTTCAAGAATGAAATGTGACACTATCTCTTGGCAATTACACTTTGCAGTTCAAGCAATTTCCCTTCTATTTCAAAGTCCTCTGCTGTTAATGCACACTGGAACTTCCCCATGTATTTGTGTTTTATCATGAAGTAAGCTAGGATTTCACTTAAAATCAATGTACCTGTGAAAATTCCACCTGAATCGTTTTCATAAATTTTGGTTTTCCTTGAATCGTATCTTTTACATGGAAAGAATAAATATTACTACCATAATACTGAATATATATTATTCACCCAACACATTCAGATTCCTTCTTACCAAAATCAAAAATTTAAAACTCTTGCAAAACCACACACAATACATATAGATCTTACAGAGAGTCAGGAACATATGAAAAGAGCATGAATAACACATTGTCTCTTTTTTCTGCAAAGTACAATAGGCAAACGGAAGGTCTACATTAGGAAAATTGATTTTACATAGCTGCTTCTGGAACAAATTTAAGCACATTTTTCATAGTCCTTACAGTTGTTTAAGAAACTAAAAGTCATATAGTTTTAATAAAAATTATAGAGGAATATTTCAAGTAAACATTTAACTAAGAACTAAAAATATCTTTGAATAGATAGAATCACGATTATGTATGGTTTCCACTTATCATCCATAGAAGTTCAATATTTTTTAGGGAAGTGTCTAAAACCTATTAAATGGACTTCACTTCAGGTGAGGTTTTAAACCTCACACCCATGGCAAGACGTTTGCTTGGTTACAATTACATTATACTATACTGGATTGTATATTCCTTTCTTTTTTTTCAGTGAGTCTCTTGCACAGAACCTCTAGCTTCATTAATGTGGTTCCTGATAAATCCAAGGTCAATTTACATTACAAGAGTTGACTGAAAGGTTTGTTGCGATGGAATATTTTGCCACCTATCTTTTGAATCTGTTTGAAATCCATAAGGAGTGCGATGGAGTATGGCAAAGAATAGCCATATTTTCAGACATTTTTGTGTTTTCCAAATTTGAATGTACATAGAAAATTCAAAAGAAAGATCGCACTGGAAGGCAGGATATCTTAAAAACGGTTTACTACATAATCTTTTAATCTTGAAAAGATTAAAGCAGCCTACTAATATATAGACTTGCAAAACATTTTTTACAATTCAGTATCCAAAGCATTTGGGTTTAAAAAAAATTGTTCAACAGAGGAAGACATTTTTAGCGGCTTGTCTTCCCAGTTTTCCGGGCTTTTGGCTATCAAATCGCTTGACGCACTGATTAGGAAATTCTTAATCTAAGTTTTAGCAATTGAAGGCTATAGAAGTGATGGCAGAAAGATATTTATATGTCCCGTTTCATGGCTTGAAAACTAGAATCGCTCCCACTAAACACGCCTTCAGGATTCATATATAAGTAGCTTTTGAATGCCTAGCACTCACTTAAAAGAAATGGAATAGTTCAGAAAATGAAATTAACAATAAATTCAATTATTTGATAAATCCTGTGTTTATTGATATTTCTTCACAATCAAGATTGGTTTTAGTCTTCTACTTAATAATTAGATTCTGAAGCTATTAGGTATCAGTTATATTAGAGAACATCTAGAGAATAAACAGGAAAGAAACAGCGAGTTTTGACAACATCCACCAATCCAATGTAAATGTAGAGTGAAATGCTTACTAGACGTAGCAAACTAACAAAACTTTACATAGAACATCAAGAAAAGGTTCAAAGTGTTTGACTTTCAGAATTACTTTTCTGTCCTTTGTGATTTAAAATCAGGGTTTAAACAATTGATCCTTACAGTTTTTATTTGTAAAATATCATGTGAATTTCTATTTACCTTAAGTTTTAATATCTGTCATCTGTTTGAGATTGAATTGAAAAGAACAGTGGTATGTCATCTCTTTCACTAGCAAAGTGAATAAACTAATGTATCTGACCAATGGTGGGCTAAAGTACTAAATTGCAACTTACTAGGCAAGGACTTTTTCTTGCAATGCTTGACTGAGCAATGGTTTTGACAATTTATTATTACAAATTTATTGCCACTAGAAATGAGTTTTCATTATCAAAATAATTTTTTTTTGTGGTGTTGAACAGCAGTCAGAAAGATCAAATGTTGCATCTCACGGCAGACTGCTGGTGTACCTCTTGGCAAATCAGTCACTTCTCGCACATATATTCATTAGAAAAGAGAGGGTAGATCCATACTCCCTTCCTTGCACAACTGCTGCCGGGTTGGTACTGGATTCTTATTTGGTACTTTCACTACTGCAGAACGTACATTCCTCCTGCTCCTCTCCTTGAACTTCCTCATTGCGCTCCTCGAACTCGTCCTCTCCTTTTACATGAAATTTTTAGGCATTATGGCTAGAACTGTCTTGCTTTTGTGGACTTTTTAATCACACTTGTTAAATAATGCATAGGAAATGCTTTTTTCAATATTTCTTTTTCATGATTTATTTAATCTCTAACACAAAAATACTTGACCATAATGACGGCTAGGTGGGCTATACATGGCTCCCAGGAGCAACCTAGTTCATTGCTGGTTTTGGTATTGCATGGTTTTCTCCTCAGTCTCACAGTTTTGGGTCCTGGTTTCAGTTTTATAAGCCAGACAGTTTTTTGGGCAGCAGAGTGAGGCGAGAGGACGGCACATCCGACAATATCAGTCACATTTTTCGCTCATGGACTTCTATCGTAATTTGTTTTTCTGGGCTTCAGGAACATTTACGGCAACACAAAAAAGGAGCTAAGAACAACCAGAATGTGTATAAAAGTTGTGCTGTATGTGTAGATGCTGATTAGCTTGTAGTTGCTGTAGAGTGTGAGAGGAGAACTCAGACCTTATTTTCAGGAAATTGATACCAGGTGGTGTGGGACATACACCCACAGACGCGTCTTATTTTAATTTCCTTTACTATTGTTTTATTACAGCATAAGGACCAATTTTCTTAATTATTCGCTCACGTATAGAAGAAAGCAGTAAAATCCTGGTTTCTGCTTGTCATTTTTTTTTTGCAGGTCTCAGGACAGCATTTAGCTAGTTTCGAAAGCTGTGTCATTATTTTTCACTTTGCAGGCATGTTGTTTTCCTTAAATATTTTGTTGTAAAAGGAAAGGGGGGGACTGAGAAAGAAAACAAATGTTCAAAATCAGAATGGAAATGGTAGGCTATATGCATTTTATTGTCTTTATCTTATGACATGACCTTGAAGGATTCTGATCTGGTCGTGCGAGCTATGATATTCTGAATGTGTGTAATCAATAACAGACCTTCCTTTCTAGACATATTTATCCATCTATTTTTAAGCTGCTCCACTTCTGCTTTCTTAATGCGCCTAGTGCAGACGCATTTCACTGGCCTTTCTGCAATAATTCTAGCATTAAATGTTTCATTTTAAATTGTAGCTGGCTCTCACTATGGTAAGTTTTAATCTGGGCCATATATTGTCTACGGCTTTCACAGTTTCCATCTTTATGTTCCTTGCTTTTTTTAACCGTCACTTTATTGTAATCCATCAGTATCTGCTGTCTTTCCCCAGTCCTGTCCATTATTTTAAGCGGCGCGATTTTTTTTCCTTCTCATCATCACAAGGGGAGGTGCGTGAACATCAATTTGTCTTAGCTTAATCAAGACAAAAAATATTTGCAGTACTTTCTTTACTTAGAAAAAGAATTCCCCCATTCAGAGGCATTTCCTTTTATAATTTTTTTTTCCTCAGCTCAGAATGTCCTCACGACTGCACCAAGGACTAGCATGAAAAGAAAATGTATATGAGCAAGGGTCAGTCAGTTCAATGCTTTGTGATATTCTTAGAATTCATTATTTTTTGTTGGTTTTAAAATGTCTTGCTACTTCATTTAATTTTTTTATTAATACAACTGAAGGTAAGACATCCATGCTGGTACTCATGTAATAACAAATCATTGGTGTCTTTAAATGACAAGAGGTTCTCTTATCACAGGAATAGGTTGTGAAAGGAAAACAGAAAAAAGGAAAGGGAAGTGCATTCGAGGAAAAAGGAAAAGGGAGACAGTGGAAAAAGGAAAAAGGAAGTTCAGGGAGTTCAGGTAATGGAAGTTCGGGAAGTTCACGGGAAGTTCAGGGAAGTATCATAAGGAAGTTCAGGGAAGGGAAGTTCAGGAAGGGAATTTCAGGGAATTTCAGTGGAGGGGAGGGGGGGAGGGGGAGTTCAGGGAAGTTCAGGGGAGGTTTGGGAAGGTTTGGAAGGTTTGGGAAGGTTTGGAAGGGAAATGTTTGGAGTTTGGGAAGGTTTGGGAGGGAAAAGTTTGGAGGTTTGGGAAGGTTTGGGGAAGGCTGGGAAGGGGAAGGTTGGGAGGAAGGGAGGTTGGGAAAGGGCGAGGTTTGGGAAGGGTTTGGGAAGGGCAGGTTTGGGAAGGGAATGGCGAGGTTTGGGAAGGGAAGGTTTGGAAGGTTTGGGAAGGTTTGGGGGAAAGGAAGGGAGGGAGGGAAGGGAAGATTGGGGAAGGTTTGGGTAAGTTTGGGAAGGGGGGGAAGGGGTTGGGAAGGGAAGGAAGGGAAGGGAAGGTTTTGGGAAGGGAAGGAAGGGGAGAGGAAGGGTAATGAAGGGAAGGGAATGGGAAGGTAAGGGAGAAGAGGAAGGAGAAGGGAAGGGTGAAGAGGAAGAGGAAGGGAGGAAGTGAAGGGAAGTGGAAAGGGATAGGGGAAGGGAAGTGAAGTGGACAGAGGCAGGGTGAAGGACAAGGTATGGCCGGTTGAAAGATGGGATAGGGGAAGGGAATGTGAAGTGTATGGAAGGGATAAGCGACGTGGAAGGGAGATGGAATTGGGGAAAGTGGAAGGGAAGGGAAAGGTAACGTGCCATTTCAGTGGAACGGCAATAGTGACCACGGTAGAGGGGCACTGTTAAGTGGTAACTGAACCAATAACTCACCGTATCTCAAATGAATTCCAAGGTTTCTGAAATCACTCAATGGAGAAATATAATTAAATGTGGTTAACTGAAACTCATTTTGTAGAAAAGTTTGACAATAAATACAACATTTTACAAGTTTCAGTAATAATAGAAAAAATGAATCACTGGACACACACAAAAAAATGGCTATTCTTTTATTAGCAAATTGCACCACCGTGATTTTTTTTTTTTTTTCAGAAGGTATAGTGACAAATTGCTACTGTACTGCTGTACAAACATTTTTTTACTCAATGTAGCAGATTGAAATAATTTCATAGAATTAGAAAAGGGCCTTCGTACCTCATTGTGATATTTATGATATTTTTGCAGTGTTTGCTGCTTTTCTAATGGAGGTTAATGGAAGCTGTGCAGATAATTCAAATGGGAGGCATTTCTTAATCCATTTTCAGGAGAATCTCACTGTTTATACTATGGAATATTTTTTGATTGTTATGCGTTGTTATTATTAGATTACATTCACTTCATTGTATTTTATTTACAGGCTTTCTACTCATATCAGAAACTGAAGCACAGAAGAGATCATCTCAGGACTTAATTCAAATGCATTCTGTCTCTATAGATGATAGAGCTATAATCTATTGGCATCTAAGCAAATTAATCCTTTAAAGTTCACTGTAGCTACATGCAACATTACAACTCTTACAGTCATACAATCAGCCCCACTGCCCCAAGAACACTCAAGTTGTTGAAGTCCCTTCTAGGGCTTTAAATGGACAAAGGAACATCATTTCCCAGGACTTCAGTAGGTATGTCCAGCAGAATGAGAACCAAAGATTTGTCTCTCAGTCTCACAGGATGAAACTCAGACCAAGAAACAGGAAAGACCTAATGTGCAGTCAAAATCAGAATCCATTTGTTTTCTGTGAAAGACAATGGGTTTAAGAAGAAATAGGGGGAATTACATTTTTACTATTTCTTCTTGTTTCATCACCTGTGGTCTGAGCCTAGCAGACTTATATGCATACTTGAAATTTCTCATGAAGTAATAAAGAATCCTCTAGATAACCTCCATTGAAATAAAAAGATAAATAAATATTCTGTTCTTTATTATAGTACTTAGACAATATGAAAAAATAGTAAATAAATTCCTCAGGTGAATACTTTTTTCCTTCACTATAAGTTCTGATAAACATTGCATTAAAATATTACAGTAGACCTAAAATGAGTATATTAATCATGGAACCTTAATGGTCTCAGTTCATGCTATGTTAGACCTCCCTACTGTGATGAACAACTCTTATGCTGAAATAATAATCAGCTCCGTTAAAATAGTGTTAAATAAGTCCCCATTCCAATTATGTTGTTGCAGATGCAAAGGGAGCATGTGGTATCTAAAAGACTCAGAAAATATCTTAATGAATATAATGTGTGTGAATCTCATGACTTCACTTTATTGATTTATAATGTAGCATTAAATCAATCCTTTTAACCTGATTAGTCCCTTTCCTCTCAGAGGAGTCCCTTTCCTCTCAGAGGAGTCCATCCCTTGCTGGAATATATACTAAAATCTCTTCAATATCTAGCTGTATGTCTATCATTAAACAAAAAAACCCAACCGACCAAAAAAAAATATATAATATACATCACAGCTTTCATTTTTGTTATCACTTGCAAATGTATTAGCTTGCCTCTGAAAATCCACAAAAATGTGGAACGGATTTAAACACTGTCAATAAAATGTCCTTCATTGCAAAAGTTTTTGTGTTCAAACTGAAATATTTTCCAGAGGCAGAAGTCTCTAGTGAAAGTAATTGTTGACCCATTTTCTGAAGCAAGCTTTAGTGACCATCTAGCAACCAAATCCAGCTGATCAGCACTTCACTATATATATTTCCTTTCTACAGAAACCTATCCAAACATGCAAAATTGTCTTTCCCTCCCTGCCTCTGAACTTTCTAAGTTTTTCTTTAAAAATTCTCTTCTGTTTGCATAGATTATCTTGTCTCAAGGCAGCAGTGGTGTCTCTTTTGCAGCAGAATTCTGTACAATGTAAAAAAAAAAAAAAAAAAAAAAAAAAAAAAAAAACTACCTACTTCCAAGAGGGTGCAGCAAAGTGTGACAGTTATGAGAAAGCTTGTTATATGATTGCAATTAAGCCCCAGATGACCTTTCCAAGAAGACTGTGGTTGTCAGTGCCTTCTCAGGTGCAAAAATCCTGCTCAGACTGAAACTCTACCTGCATGAGTATTACTCCATGCCTGGTTATCAGCGACCCAATTATAGCTCTCTGGGCGAATATAGACTTTTCAAATGGAGGGCAGAAGTCATTATTGTGTCTGTCATATATCTTCCCCTGCCCAGTCCCAGCTTCTGATTTAAAATAATAACATCTTGGGATTTCAAAGAAACTGAACTACAGTTTCAAAATACTGCATTATCTGCCTCATGTAATGAGATTCAGATGCCAGAACAGATTTCAAGACCTTAAAGATACAGATCCTAAACCAATACACGACGTTTGCTACTTTATACAGAAGGGAGTACAGGTAAGTTTGAAATATAATAGACCCTAAGCAATTCAGAAGAGCTAAGCTCTCTCGGTTTCAAATTAGAACAGAATTTGTGGCTGTTGTTTACTCCAGATTTTACTTTCTTACAGTAATCCTCAAGGAAAAAAAAGAAAAAATACAAAAAACCCTATCTCATCTGTGCCATCCTTTTTAGATCTAGGAGTGTATACGGCAATGTGAAGAGATTTCTACAAAACCAGAAAAAGTCTTGGAGTTCTCCAGTTTTAACTCTTATCTGGAGTTCTTCCTTAAGTGACAAGAGAAATGAATAAATGAGGAAGAAATAAACATGAAAAAAAAAAAAACCCTGAGGAAGTGAAATACTTGTTTTCCTTCACTAATAAGATTGGCTATTAATAAGAGACAATTAGTAAATGAATTCTTACTACCTCCTTTCACAATCAGCAGCAAATATTAAAAAAACAAGAAACACTGAAGCTAATAATAGAATTGGATGCATAAATAATGGCACCATTGTGGATTAAATCACAGAAGCAAGCAAGAAAGACAGAACTTGTTCCAAGGAAGGTCTGTGCAATGAGATTATTAAGTGCAAAGACAGTGCAGAAGTTTCCTTTAGTGATTTCCTTTAGTCGACTTTGTATCAAGTGTAACTTTACAAACTGCAGACTTAAATGCTTATTAGTCATCTTAAACTTCATTTCAAGTTAATAGAAAAAAAGTATCCACTTCCTAAATATAATTTTTTCATGTCAAAATGGCCATCTAAAGTAGATAAAACATATCCATAAGAGATTTTGTCTCTACTGAACAACAACTACAAAAGGACCATGTAGTGACTATTTCAGGCAGAAATATTTTTACTGTGAAAATTTAAAAGTAGGTGATATGAAATCATTCTCTAGGGTCTGGGTAAGTGATAGCCAGGTTTCAAAGAAATAAGAAATATACCAATTTCCCATTATAGATATCACATAAATCTTTGCAGCTATCAAGTGCATATTAAAAATATATGCTGGCTTCCCCAGAAACCATGACACCACATTAAAGATGGCACAAACCCAGTTATTGAGATGATAAGAAATGACAGATTTGAAGTTGTTTCTGTAACTTTATTGTACAACTCTTTTGTGTACAAAGACATTCAATACTTGATTATAAACACTTTTTTTTATCGACTTCATGCTTCATATAGAATACAGAATAGATCTTACAATCAGTACCAAGGTTATTTACTACAGAGGAAAATACAGAAATAATCTCAATGTACATGTTATTAATTTTTTTTTTTACCAAATTTCATATCAAAAAGCATGGAAAATCAAGTGAATTTCAAAAATTCTTCTAATCTGATTTTGAGTGAAAATAAAACTCTCTCTTTCTGTAAGAAAAACTATACAGAGAAATCAGTTGCAAATTTTTGTTCCAAATATTTTTAAATTTCACAAAATTATAATATATGAAAAACTAGTGCTGAAAGTGGAGCAGCAGACTCCATTTAACTAAGCTGATCTCATCTTCCAGCAAGCCAAATTGAATGGCAGTCAAAAAATGGGAAATAGGTAGCAACAGGCACAAGTATAGAACAAGCAAGAGCAGCAGCAGCTAGTCATTATGCCCAAAGCTGAAATTCTCACTACAGCTGCAGTATCTTTCCAAATAATTATCTTAATAAAATCCCACTTCCTAGATTTTCCAGAATTTTCCTCTTATTTATTATCCAATACAACGGATCTTATGGAGCATTACTTTAATAACCAAGTTAATGATTTCTTACAGAGAGTTGTCCAGTGAAAAACAATCTAATATACTCTCTCTAGGAATCTTGAGGCTCACTTGAAGGATCAGTGTAATTAGTTTCTACTGCTGAAAAATGGATTCTGGATGATCTGTCAGGCTCTGCCTCATACATCTTAATAATACTTACTTGACCAGAAAAATATTTCAGCTCTTATAATAGCATATTTTCCTCCAGTCTTCAAGGAAGAGCTAAGTTTCAAACAGATGGTGTGATAAAATCCCAGACATCATCATGGCTGCAAGAAGAAAATGGTGACTGCACCTCCAAATAGGAGAGATATTCTGCAAAGCGATACACTGATGTAGTCATAATATATGTCAAAACAGGAAATTGCCAAAGAGAGGCAGAAGAGTCAAACTGGACAGAATTACTTCAGAATCAGATTCATGAAGAACCACAAAGCATAAAATATAAATGACCCCGTTTGCTGAATCTTTTTTCTTATGTGTGTGTATCTTTTAAAAAAAAAGAAATAACTAGCTAGTACTCTGAGGAGTCTCAGTGATTCAGCAATGACAAAATCCTAGAGAAGAACAAGAAAAAACCACCATCCATAAACTTAAGGAATGAAACAATGCCAATCATTTTTTCCTACAATCACTAGAAAATCTCTTGCATAAAAACAAAATAAATAAATATTTTTTTCTAATATCTTGACAGAACTCAGGGAGAAAAATATCTCTGAAAATAAACAGTGCATCTGGAGGGTCACTTCCTCAGGCATTATTTCTCTGTTTTGTTTCCACATGGTTGTAAATTATTATTAATTCTTCATGACTTGTTACAGTTGTCTTTTTCTCTGAGACAATTGACTTTTTTTTTCTTCAAACTGCATTTTTCTCTGCATTGCTTTGTACACTTGTACAAATGTGCCTTCATGACAGCCTTAGGCTAGGGTGACACATAAGGATCAAACTGGAGACCTCCTGTGTTAAAACCTTGAAGTAAAAATCTATGACTTTGCAGTTGAGGACTTTAAGAAACTATTCTCTGTGGATCAGTGGAGAAGGGATCCTATAATACCTATTTTCTACTGTTGTTTTTATAACTCAAAAGTATTTTCTATGAAGTTTCTAGGAGATGCATTATCCTGAACCATTTATGAATAACAATAGAAATTTATAAGATCCTGTAACTCTAAAAAATTCTCCCATTAGGATACTACTCCCTCTTTCCCTGACAGCAATATTGAGGTCTCAAACTAAATCTAAATTGTTCATTTGAAAATGTATTATAACTCTATTAAACTTTTGCTGTTACGGAAGGGTAGTGTACATCATAGATAAAAGCTCCTTTTCTAGAATGTAAGATCTAGTTTGTTTGCAATAATTGCTTTTAGACTCATTGAATATATATATATATATACATATAAAATGTTAAACAAAAACCTTCCAGCACTGTAATGTATTTGGTTTCTATCATGATATGAAACTATGCTCTTCTGGCCTCCCTCACTTTCCCAAGTGCCCTTACAAAATAGGTATGATGCCTTGGAAATTGAGGGTCAGGCAAATGACAGTGGAAATGAAGGTTTATCTTGGGCATTGACTAGAACAAGTCAGTCAACCAGATGGATCACAAGTACAGATGTTAAGAAAAAAAGGATAATTGTAGTAGGAAGATCTGTTATGAGGGAAACTGAGAGTTCTGTATGCCAACTGGACCTGTCCCACAGGGAAATCTTCTGTTTTTCTGGGGCTCAGGTAAGAGACTCCCTGGATAAATTCAGCCTTCTGATTCTTACTCACTGCTGATCGTCTAGGTTGGCAACAAGGAGGTTGATGAGACCAGCCCTAGGGGAATCAAAAAGGACTTCAAGGTATTGGGGAGACTGCTTCAAGAGTCAGGAGCACAGGTGATGTTTTCCTTTGGTAGCAGGGAAGAATGTCAAAAGGTCACAAGAGAACTAATGCAATCAATATGTGGCTTAAAGACTGATGATATTGGTGGAATTGTGTATTTTTTGATCATGGGGGTGAATTACCTGGCTCCAGGTCTTCTGGAGGCAGATGAGTCTCACTGTTCAAAAGAAGGATTCTAGCCCATAAGTGATCACATGGTATAACTGGACAACCAAGGAATCATGCCCAACCAACATGGGTTTAGGAACTCCTTTTTTCACCAAGTGACATGTCATGTGGATGAGGAAATACTGTGGATAAAATCTGCCCAGACTTCAGGAAAGCTTTTGATACTTTCACTACATTCTCCTGGAGAAGCTGGCAGCCTCCTGCTTTGATGTGTGCACTCTTTGCTGGGCAAAAACTGGCTGGATGGCTGTGCCCAGCAAGAGATGGAGAACGGCGCCACATCCCATTGATGGACAGTCACTGAGTGTTGTTCCCCAAGAGTGTTGTTGCCTAATATCAAGAGAAGTCCTGTTTTACATCTTTATTGATGATCAGGACAAGCAGGTTGAGTGCAATCTCTATAAGTTTGTGAATGGCACTAGGGTGGGTATGACTATTGATCCTTCTTGATGGCAGGAAGGATCTGCAGAGGGATCTGGGCAGGTGTAATCAATGGACCAAGGCCAACAGGATGAGGTTCAACAAAGTCAGGGTCCTATTCATTGATCACAACAATCTCATGCAACACTACAAGCTAGGAGCAGAATGGCTAGAGGATGGCCCAGCAGAAAAGGACTGGGGGTGCTGGTTGACGCTTGGCTGAACAGGAGCCAGCTGTGCTCAGGTGGCTAGGAAGGCCAATGGCATCCTGGCCTGCATCAGCAATAGTGTGGCCAGCAGGAGCAGGGTAGGGATCATCCCTCTGTACTCGGCACTGCTGAGGCTGCACCTCAAGTCCCATGTTTGGGCCCCTCACTACAAGATATTGAGGGGCTGGAGTGAGTCCAGAGAAGGGTGACAGAGCTGGCAAAGGGTCTAGTGCATCCTGTGAGGAGCAGCTGAAGGAGCTGGGGTGTTTTGCCTGGAGAAAAGGAGACTCAGGGGAGACTTTATCACTCTCTACAATTACCTGAAAGGAGGCTACAGCCAGGTGGGGGTTAACCTTTTCTGTCAGGCAACAAGTGACAGGATGAGAGGTCATAGCCACAACCTGTACCAGGCGAGCTTAGAAGGAGTTTCTTCATGAAAAAGATAGTTAAACATTAAGAATGGACTGTCCAGGGAAGTGATGGAGTCATCATTCTTAATAATACTCATTTATTAATGATTATTTATGTAATGACTATATATTTCTATTGAGTAATTAATACTACTCTTAAACACCTTTAAGGTGGTATTTAAGAAATGACTGATGTGACACTTAGGGGTCTAGTTTGGTTGCCCAGGTAGTGATTGGTCAAAGGTGGGACTTTAGGATCTTAGAGATCATTTGCATCCAAAATGAATCTGTGATTCTGTGCTTGTATAATATGAAATCACAGAGATTTTTGACTTTGCTTTGGCACAGGAATGGATGTTTGATGACACAAAACTTGTTTTCTTGGAAGAATGTTTAAGGCCTGGCACAACCCTTTATAATTGTCAAGGTTGGAAAATACTTATTAAGTATTCAAGTACAACCACCAAACCCGTACCAACTTTTCCTGCAGACAGAAGTCTCTTCTGGACTAGGTCTAGATATTTCCTCAAAGTGGCTACTGCCATGACATCAAACAATCAAACATGATCATTAAACAATGCAAATGATCACTAGTTCAGTGCTGAACTTGCCTGCTGCCTCTGTTTATTCTTCTGGTTTATTGCCTTTTTTTTTTTTTTTTTTTTTTAACTTGTTCTTTTTCTTTTTCACATGGAAACACAGTACAACACAGCTGGGACACCAATATGTAGATACAGTTGTCTGATCCCAGGAGCTGTATGGTGGCATCCACACCCCACTGGGTTTAGACTGCATGGCCTGCCTTTCAACCTGGCAATTTAGCCTGGGCATAGAGCAAAAGCTCAACTGTGTCAGTACTCTGAGTCCTGGCTTGGGGATATCTTTGCAGTGCTCACAAGTATTATGTAGTCATGCTTTCAAATTTTCTACTCTGGCAAAGGACCAGGTGTGTACATTCTAGAGTGTACTTGACCAGATCAATTTTCATGCCTATATTTTCTTCACTTTGGTTTCTCATTCAACAAAAAGTTATTTTCTTAGAAGTTATGCCCATCTCTACTGGGGGAAAAAAGAATAACACCTTATCCAGTCTTATTTCAGTTTTACATGGAAGTACGACTTTATCTGTAATCATCTCATAACATAGCTTGCATACATTATATTCTTCTTCTTTTGAGGCATATAAAAAGCAAGGGATGCATTTTCAAAATGACTTGTTATAACTGTCAATTGTTTATGTAACTAATTGATCATTTATGTCTCTTGTGTCCTGCTGTGCCATTCTAGCAGTATTTTCAAGGAAAAAACCCTCCACTGTGCTGATATGCCATACTTCAACACACTTGGATATTTATTATACAATAAAAATTCCTTTGAAACAGAGAATTTCCAGTGCTGTTTCTGTGGCTGGAGGAAATCAAAGGGGAAAACTATACAAGATAAAGAATCAAAGACAACTGCTTTATGTAAGGTATAAAGGAAAAAAGTAACTTACAACACTTTACAAACAACACTGTAAAGCATAAAAGTTGAAGGTTATTGTATGCTATCATGGCAGATAGAAGATCAAAAAGGTAGAAGGAAGGATACTTAGACAGACAATACGCAAACACTGCAAACAAAAGGCAGTATAATTAAACCAATCTCTATTAGCCATTGGAACTTTCTAGCTGTCACATTTTGACAATGTTTACACATGTACTTGCATAATCACAAACATATACAGAATCATTTCATCAGGTCTATCAAGAAGCAACAAATACAGACTAAATACCACTTATACAAATGGTCTGGGAATAATTATGGTAATCTATAGGACCACTTAAGAGAGAAGAATAGTCAGCACCTGTGGAGTAAAGAGGTGACAGCAGAAGGAGGTGACCAGCAGTTAACCTCTGCAGAACAAAAAGAGAGGAGTGCCCTTAACAATTCCCGTTACACTTACCCCAGTGTAATGGGAAAGGTCAGATGAGTCTTTTAAGGCATGCTGAATTAAAAAATCCTCTTGTCTTCCTGTTGCGTCAGTGATGTCATAAAGAATTTTATTGTTGCTTACAATCCTTGCTTCTCTCATATCATTAGGTTATAACAGAAGAAACACCACTACTTTTATTTATGTCTGTAAAGAAAGTTACCAATATATTTGGCAGCAGTACCCTCAACACTTCAGGAAAGGTAGCAGAAAAAGGCAATGGTGTTTGAAGCCAAAAAGTCAGAAAGACCAAAAAGAGCTTTGGCCCTGCCAGTTCTTATTGCTTCCTCTCCAGTCAGAGAAAAGGCTGAAAAGGCAGATGTATGTTCTGAAGATATTCCCTCTCTTTCACTATTACCAACTTTTTTTCTCCTTGACTAGCTCACAGGCTCACTGGCCCAGTAGCCCCCTCCAGGCCTCCAACAGAACTAGAAATGAGTCTGTCTTTCTACAACATTCTGTGCTCTTGACTATTCAGATCCACATCTTGTTCCTCCTGCTGGAGAAGAGCCAGAGATAGAGAAAAGCAAAGCTATCCAGTGTGAGTTCTTGTTCTAAGTAATTGATGCCTTTTGCAGACAAATTTAAAGTTAAGGAGAGAGAGAGGGAAAGACAGCTGGGAAGGGCCGTATATATGAGGACTTTATTAAATACTCCTTCTTAACAAAACATGAATTATTTTTCAAAATCCTCTATTTTCCAGTTCTATTGTGACATAATAAAGTAAGTGCCTATTTCTTAATTCATTATTTTATTTTTTTATGAACTAGGCTTTTAAAAAGAAAATTCTTCCTTTAAAACTGGAATTGTTTGTTAGGTTATACCAGAAGTTAATAATTTACCTAAACCTCAGAAAATAAGTAATACCTTGGAAAACAGTAAAAGCTTCTGAGAGTTGGCAGCTGAATTAATTTCTGTCCCATTAGTGACTGTCACACATGTTCACTGGATTGAGAAAGGATGAAGCTGTATCATCTGTGGCTTATGCAGCTAAACACAGCTTTACAGCTGAACATCGTTTAGGTAGTTAAACACAGTTTGACTATCAGCAAACCCACCCTTCTTACTTACTTAAAAAAAAAAAAAAAAATCCATGACTTGTTTGTGCTCATTACTAACTTACAAGTAAACTTATTCTGCCTCATTTAATGTAAGATATCGCTAAGAATGAGAAGGTAAAAAAATTTAGTCTATTGACTTTTGTTCAGTCTGCTGTAATTAAGCACTGAATTGTTTTGTCAGTGGAGGAATATGTAAAAAGTAAAAAACATCCAAACCTGTAATGGCTAGAACTGTTTCCAATATAGCTTGTGTGGCAGACAGCAGCCCCTTAAAAAAATTAAAAAATTAGTCTGGTGTTCATAATACAAGATGGATATTATTTAAAAATCTAACAACTGCATTTATTGAGAATTTACAGACCAAGTGCATGAAACAAGTAGATGCTGGTACATATGTAACTGAAGTTAAACTTTCAGGTTTTTCTTAAATGCAAAGCCAAGAATTTTTTAATTCTTAGCTTCTAGGCTTCCATGAAGGCACTTAATTGGGGCACCTAACTGACATTCTAAAGACCCAAACATCAACTACAACACCAATTCATGAGAAATTCTAGCTTGGCAATGTTCTCAAAAACATCTATTTTGTGCATCTATGCATATCTAATGTGCATCTATTTTGTTGTTTACTTTCGAAGTGAGGCTTAAGTAAGGCACATATACTTGACAGAAGGGTTTAATCTACCTTGCCAGAATAATTAATAATTTTGTATGTCTTCACTATAGAATAATTAATAATTTTGTAATGTCTACACTAACATGTATGTGAGAGGAAAAAACGCCACCAAAAAGATGAAGAAAAGTGATTATAGGAATAAGAATTTCTTAGAAGTAACATTAGAATTCAACACAGAATTCCAAATGATGAAATGAATGAATGGGTGGAAATTGCATGTATTACAGAGTTTCTTTTGAATAAATGTCAAGAAAATCTATGCAGAATACCATATCACCATCATCATCTCTTCTGCATGGGACACATCTCCCATTTAAAAAAAAATCAGCATAAATAGAATCATAGGATCACAGAATGGTTTAAGTTGGAAGGGACTTTAAAGATCATCTGGATCCCATCATGGGTAGAGATACCACCAATTAGATCAGGTTGCCCAGAGCCCCATCCAACCTGGCCTTGAACACTTCCAGGGATGGAGCATCCACAACATCTCTGAGCAAACTGTTCCAGTGCCTCACCACCCTCATGTTAAAGAATTTCCTCCAAACATCTAATTCTCTTTTAGCTTGTTCTATCACTGTCTGCCTATGTGAAAAGTCACTCTCCATCTTTTTTACAAGCTCCCTTTACATACTGGCAGGCTGCAATTATGCTTGCTTAGCAACCCCAGATCTCTCAGCTTGTGCCCAGAGAGGAGTTGCTTCAGCCCCCAGATCAGCTTTCTGGCACTCCTCTGGATTTGCTCCAACAGATCCACATCTTTCCTTTCCTGAAGACCCCACAGCAGGAAACAGCACTTGCTGTTGTTGCACTTGTGGGGTCTCAAGAGCAGAGCAGAGGAGCAGAATCACTTCTTCGACCTGCTGGTCATGCCTTTAAATACATCCTAAAAAACCTATAGTATTTTTAAGAATTTGGGGGAATTAACTTGTGATAATTCCTCAGTAAACTAAATAATTGATCACCAGCTGTATGTTTTCCAGGAGGAACTATCAAGCTTAGATAAGCAGTACTGAGCTTGTTAGGACTTTAAGTCTGTTATCTCACAAAACTTTCAAGGTTAGAAATAGGTGTATCTTTCACAAATATGAAAAGATGTGCTGCATTAGACTGCAGTAACTTTTATGGTCATTTTATTACCATACTTTCATATTTCATTTTGGGAGATGTAGGAGAAAGAAGTGTTTAAACTGGGAAATATTAGTTTAGGGACAAGGACTGAAACTGCCTGGGCAGAATTTAACATAGCTATCACACCTGAATCAAAAGATTTCCTTTATAGTCAATAGAGAGGATATCTCAAGGTACACAGCAGCTCACTGTTTTTTAAATACATTCTTCAGGATATGAATCTTAGCAGGTATAGTGAAAATAGAAAAATGGTAGAAATGGTAGCAAACCTACAGGGAGAAAGAATGACTTGGTTGCAACTACATAAACAAGTCAGGAAAAATATTACGAAATTTAAATGTTCCTGCTGATTCCCCTTTTAACTTCCAGAGTTTTCACTGCTGCAACAGAAATCCAAGAAATTTCAGCCCTGTCTTTCTCCCTGTAGTTCAAAACAAAGAACATTAAAATAAGTACTTAAGGAATCCTGGTCTACATGTACAATGAATTATACTACAAGATTTGAGAATCTTCAGCAGCAGCAGCAAAATTTTTTAGATGCTTGAGCTGTACATTTGTAACATAAAAAAAAAAAAAAAAAAGAGCTTCTGCCACACCAAAATAATTCCCTCTTTTCATTTAATGAGAGAAGATTGTGACATACAAAAGCTTCAGCTTGCTATACTGTGAAATTCTTGTCAAGAACTTTAACATAATTTTTACAATTCTTGTTGTTTCTTGATTTGCTCTATTAAAAGAAATCCAAACACAAGATTCATGTTTCTTGGTGTTTTTTCTGTGCAGAGTTACCTTAGTTTGGAGGAAGGGCAGGTATTTTTGGAGAATCATACTTCTTCCTGTCACTACAGCTAATGAGGCACAGGAAACCATTGACTGTTGCTTGATCATGCATACCGAACAAGCAACTGTTAGGATGCACATTCTTCTTCTGAGATGAAGCCATCTGCAGCCAATCCCAGCAGGTTTTCCTATAGGGCTGAAAGTGCACAATAAGAATACAGATTGTTTCTACCTTCCACATCCTTTTAGCAGAGCTTAAGCCAGTACAATTGGGAAAATCAAGATAAACACAGACAGATGTCTAATTTTCCTAGGTAGTCTTTCCATGTATTGTGCAAACATTCTTTTGAACATCTAAGATATTGTTTTAAAACCCCAACAACCTAGAAATTAAACTGGAAGACTTTATCAAATCCTGTGCATCAAGAAAAAGCAATCGTGAGAGACAAGATCCACATCTGCCAACACTTGATTTTAATTATTTTTTTGATAGGTATTTCTAGACAAACAGACTCAGTCAGTACCGGATGTAGCATGTCTGTGCTAATAATCTGTGATAATTGACTCTTCGTTTTGCCAATTACCACACATCCAAACTGAGTGTCTTTCCTTCTCTCTCTGTCTTTAAATTCAGTAGAAGGTTAGAGAATTATCAGCTGAAAGATTGGGAAGGATAAGGAATGTCATTAAATTGTGATTGCAATCAAGATTAGGTGTCAGTGTTTATCTGCTGTGAGAAAGCAGAAACAAGCAACCTGAGAAACTCCTTGTCTTTAAACAGCGCTGTTGGCTGTTCCTCTATGATATCTCTCCTTTTAATATTCTAGAAGCATCCCAACAGTTGTAAAAAAAAATTAAAACAAAAACATGCAACTCGGTCAAATGTAGGAATTGTGTGATTGAATAGCATATAAGTATTTTCTAAAAAATTGAGATGAGAGATAAACAGAGCAATTCATTATGCATTCTGTGAATGTTTAACATTCAGTTTATTAAGGATAGTATTTTGGCTATTATTTACTGATATTGGTAATTAGCATGTAATATTGATATATAAAACTGGCTTTAAATATACCATTCCAGCTAAAGAAATAGAATTTGCAGAGGCTAACTAGCACAAAGCCTCAATTATCAGATGATTATAATCATTCGGCAGTGTGACAAGTGAGTTGTCATAAGCCCAGTTCTTGTGAGGAAAATAAATGCAGCAAAAAGTACCAAACATAAATTATTTCAGTCAGTGTAGGGAAAAAATGAATCTTTATTTTGTAAGTTCACTAAACTAAATGCAAACACTTTGAGATAAAGAGAATTTATTGGGTAAGATATTTTTATAATAAAAGATGCTCTTTTCAACATTCTTGGCTATGTCTTTTCCCTAATTTTGATAGACAAACCCCAGTTTCATTTGGTAAATTAATAGTAAAACATTTAATTTTCATTACAACACAGGTATACTTAATACCAATTTAACTTCTATGTACATATTGCCACCTGAGCAGACATGTTTTATTTTAGAAAGGTGTTATGATTTCAGATGTGTTTTGGAACAGAAATGCTTTTGACTCCCAGCTCTAGTCAGTTTTTGGACTAGAGTTCAACCATCTAATTTTAGACCCTTAACTGAAATACCCCAGTTAGGAACACTTTTCTTTTTAGGATTCTTCTAATGGTCAGTGAAAGATGATCTCAGACCTTTTCAAAGTAAGTCAGGATTTTATTGGATCAAATTGCCCATTAGAGGTGCAAATTTTTGTCTTCAGCAGTTAGGGAGATTTTGGTTTAAGATGGCCCAGGTAACTGTCTAACTCAAGCCCTTCTATGTTCATATGGCCAAGCTACTCAGGCCGTCTTCTGCAGACAAAATCCAGGAGAAATGCTCTATACTCTGACAGAGGGGCTGAACAATCCCATACAGGTTGTGAAGGGGGTTAGTTAAGAGTTGGGGTGCTAGTACAAAATGTGCAGTGCGACTGTATGGGGCACCCACTGGCAAACAAGGCCCCAGACTTAAACTAAAACAGTACAGAGAGCTAGATCAAGCACTGATGGGGAAGGTCCACTTCATCCCTTATACCTGTACTATTAATAGTTTATTGATAATAAACTATTGACCATTGCAAAACCTGTGAACATCTCAGATCTGGGTAGTTGTCTGAGAAAGAAGTAAGATGAAATGGACTGGGACACAGACCCTCCATACCAGAATTTTAAGAGCTTCTTTCAGGCTTTAATCCAGAGTTGTAAATGTTTTGTTTGATTAAGGCCTTCAGGCCTTCTTTCAGTATGCTGTTTGTAGCTGAGGAAGAGATGTCCTATCATGTTCACTCAGGTGTTCAGAGGGAACCTGAGCCTTCCTGTTGAAATGTTGAAATGAAACTATGGCTAACTAACAGAACTACATTCTGTAGTACCTGAATAGAGGTGTTAGCCAAAATTTAGACAATTCATATTTTGGTAGGAATCAGAAATGTGATCCCATTCTTTTGTTGTGATTTTCTTGTGTGACTCTTTTTTATATTAAGCTGAATGTACTTCCAACAGGAAGGTTGTACTAGTCTGAAAGCAAACCAGTGGGAGATCCCAAGACAGAAATAGAATTTAATAGGAAAATCAAATTAAATGCAATAATACAGAAACACTGACTGAGTCAGAATACAACCTGACACTCTGTTGTCAGGGTGTTGGTAGCAATCCAATAAATGGTGGCTGCAGTCCTCTTTGAAGTGATAGATGAGGTTCTCTTGAAGCAGTGATTCTGTAGAAGAGTGTGGTCTTCCTCTGAAGGTCCAGCGGTGGTTAGGGAGCTCTTGTCCTCTGGGAATTCAGTGGATAAGGATGACTGTGGTGTTCAAATCTCAGATTATATCCAGGTAGGAATGCTTGGTTCCTCCCCCTGGACAGAGCATCTCAAAATGGGATAATGCAATTATATCAGTCATGCAGTGAGACTCAATGGCCCCTTAGCAGATGATATCCCCTGGAGTTATCAAGGATGAGACATGAAGGAGATAAGGAATACTGCCCCACCTGGTTTTAACAGCTTATAAGGATGTTGATAGAATACATACTATTCATTAATACAAAATTCATTTTATTCTTCTGTCTAGGGCATTTTTGGAGTTGTTGATTTTTAATTTGGACTCCCCACAGTTGATATGAGTACTGTAAACCTCTTCATGCATAAGCTGATGTGGTCTGACCATATTTACGATGTTAGCTGAGTTGCATTTATAACTTGGCTTTAGTGCTGAGCAGCTCAGCTTAGTCAGTATTTATGTATACATTCCTAGGAGTAGAAATAAGGAATAATATACTTACTAATATGAGGTATTTTAACTAGCCAGCTCATAATACTATTTATACTAGTAGTCATTAGGATGTCCACAGACCCTAGTAAGGATCATGTATGAGATACATTTCTTAAAGATATATGGTTTAAGGTTCAACAAACAGTTTTTTGTAGGTAAGCTTGTCTCTGTGCTTCAGTCAGGTCTTTACTACAAGTCTTATTAGTCACAATGATAACTTGCAGATAATAAGGTCCATACAGTGAACTTGCATCTACCTGTAACAACCTACATAGCTGGCATCTTCAATAAAAAAATTGAAAATACCATTTTGAAATATGAATTTATTGAAAATATTGATATTGAAAATAGTTGGTATTTTCAATAGAAAGTTACATGAAACATCAGTATATTTGTCCTTACAATCTTTTAATAAAGTACTAGCCAGTATAATTTCTTTTATTTTTAGAAAATGAAGTCGGTAACGATACTTCCCATTTGAGAATTGAGAATATGCAGCAGTGTATCCCAAAATGCTAGGCCTTGATTTGTCCAGGCCAGATGTAGACTAAGACCATCCAGCTCTGTGCTCTTTCACCCTAGAAGTGTTTCTCAACTCCAGAAAGCAAGGGCCTTGCAGGAAACAGAGCATTCTACATGGAGCCAGGATATGGCTCGACTCAGAAGCACTGCCAATCTAATAGCTGCCACTGAGACTAACATTTAGCCAGGTTTTGTGGTAGGAATAAGGAATTACAACAGTTTATCTTAAATCCTAGCTAAATCCATTGAATGATTTTTCTCTGTCACTTTTTAGGAGATGTGATTGTTGCAAGAAATTTTTTTTCTGGTAAAGAATATATGCTCTCGAATTATGAGCAAGATATTTGTCAGAAACTCTTATAATACTCTAACTGAAATAACGAAAAAAAGAACTCATACTAAACCCTAATTTTGGTAAAATTAAATATTTCTTTTATCCTTATAATAGAACTACTTTGAGATAAAGTTGTGTTTTATGATGAATCACTGTCTACTCAATTTAAAAGATTCCCTAGATCAAGCAGTACAAGCAAGTTTCTAATTTTGAAATGACCTTACAGGATGTACTTTTATTTTTCAGTGTTTCATATGAAGAGTCTTCAAGTCTTAAACTGTGTCTATGTATTTGTCAAAATTGTGGTTATACACCATATACCAAATAGGACAATAGATTTTACTTTACAAAACTTTCTGTCTAAACAAGAATAAATGGAGTCCCTGAAAGCCGAGGAAACTCACACATTAAGAGTTCTGCAGATACACAAATTTTGTAAGTTATGAAAAACTATTTTCTATTAAGATCCATCAAAAATTCAATAGGAGCATAGTAAACAAATCACTGAATGATAACCACTTTGTCTCTTACTGAGCAATGGTATGCTCTGTGCTTCACAATCCTGATGATATTACAAAAGATATTTTGTTAAAGGAAATCTAACAAATCAACAAGAAAAAACAAAATTGGTTGAAATAATACTTTTAAAGTTGTAACTCTCATCTACTTTTTCTTCTGATTGTTTATTTGGTTAGTCTCACCCAGCACCAAATCATATCCACTCAGTTCCATATTTAATTTACTAAAAATAGCAACATTAAAGTTCTTTTGACATTCTTCACAAAGCACTGTATGTCTCTTTTAATCTGAATTTTCTCAATTTGTCCATCCCAGATTTTGATTATTGAATTGACTTAGAACTTTGTCCTTCAGACTTAGGAGTCCCTTATCAGAGATGGTTCTGTGTTTATTGTGTTACTGACTGCTGAATACATCTTCTTCCTTAGTGAAGCAAATGAGCTGAACTCCAAGTTGTTCATATTACAGATAAGCAGATTTAGTAACCCTTCTTTATTTCTAGTTACTCAGATATTTTTGGTAGCTTAGCCCAACACCATCCAATTTATAAGACAGTCATTTCATAAGCTGACATAGATTGTATTTGATTTAGTGCTTATCTTTAATTTTGAATAGCAGTGAGCAAATCTATGTCACTGATGAAAAAGAAAGCCTTCAAGTCAAATTCATTTCTGCTGCATACAGTAGCTACACCCAGAATTCAAATTGTGCCCTGTCACTTCAGGCAGACTAGATGGAGATTTCGGTATTTGTGGGATTGATGGGAAGAAATACACCTTCTTGCTTCTATAAACAATTGAGATTGTATAACTTCTCAGTTGTAACATCTCTAATTGCATGTACTTTCTCATGGAATGTACAGTGAAAAAGAAAGTTTTAGGATCTCAGAAAGAAATCTGAGACATGAACTCTCATTTGATACAAGATGAGTGGTTTAGATTAAGCACAAGAGAATATTTAGATCTTCTGATTCAAATAACTTAAGGTTTCACTTTTGTTTCTTTATATTTGTACTGAACAAGCAAAATGTTGTACTGTCTAAAATCCAGGTTTTGAAGTTTTTTTAATCTAGTGAAATCGATTTTTAAAAATAAATCAATATTTCTTTTATTCTACTTTGATTCCATTAGTAATGTGAAGCACTCTTGGGGGATCAGCTGTACAGAAAGGTGAATTTCTGTAATGATCGATGAAGGGAGAGTAATAATATATTTTGAGATATGGAAAGATTTTACCACAACTCACAATTCAGTCACAAGCTGCAGTGATTAAGGTTACAGGTTTTCCCCTCCTATTACTTCTTTCTTTTACCTTAAGTACCTTTTTTTTTTTTTTTTTTTTTTTTTCTCTAATCCAGGAATATTGCTTTTTATGTTGCATGCTGTGCAAAATTTCTCTCAGTCAAATTGTACTTCAAAATTCAGCATTTAGTTCCTCTTCTGTACATAGAAGTACTAAATTCATAATATTACAGTCTCATTTCCCTATTTCCTATACTGTACCTTTTCCACTGTTTCAGCTTCAAAACATAATAAAGCCAAATGGGCATGTTGAATAAGATGGGGAGGTACACAGTATTTCAAATATCATGATACATTGATATTTCTTACCACATCCTAAAGTACATAGGTTGGGAAGGGAAGGAGTTTATGTGTCTAGATTTGACAAGTAAATAGAAATAAATTCTGCCAGGAAAATCTTGATGTAGTGGAATACCAGAAAGCCTTCAAAACCAGGTAACCTCATTTGCAAGATATTTTGAGTACCTTGTGTTATAACCAGCGACTACATAAAAGACAACATACAACAAATAAATACAAAATAAGGAAATTGGCATAGTTTGACTAAAATTAATTTTTAAGATGAGGAAGGAAATCTATAGAAGACTTTGCAGTGAAACCTGATTCACAGACTGATTTTAGAGTTAAGGGATACTTTCTTCTTAGGATAAGGAAAGGCAACAGAAAGTAGATGCTGAATTAGCAATACAGTATGTTTACTTAATAATTCCTTTAACATGTTATTTATATTGGCCAATATATATTCCCATGGGAACTTCATGAAAAAGTGAAATTAAGATTTGCCTTCTTCAAATAGAAAGCTAAGTAACATCAGGTATGTTTGTGTTTCACAGAGAAAATTGGTTCTTATTCATCCGTTATCACCCTGTTTATATCATGGCAGTGAAAGGTAATGGTTCAAATGTGGTGCATCAGCAAAGAGCAGAATGTGGACATGACGGTTAAATTCAGAACACTTCAGCCTCAAGGGTCTTGAGGGACAGCAGTATGAGGAGCATCTGAGGTCACTAGGTTTATTTAGCCTAGAGAAGAGGAAACAGAGGGGAGACCTCATTGCAGTTACAACTTCCTCACAAGGGGAAGAGGAGAGGTAGACACTGATCTTCTCTGTGTGAGCAGTGACTGGACCCAAGGGAATGGCCCAAAGCTGTGTCAGTGAAGGTTTAGGTTGAATATCAGGAGAAGGTTCTTTACCCAGGGGGTGTCTGGGCACTGGAACAGGCTCCCCAGGGAAGTGGTCACAGAACCAGCCAGCGAGAGCTCAAGAAGCAATTGGACAATGCTTTCAGGCACATGGTGTGACTCTTGGGGTGCCCTGTGAAAGGCCAGCCAGGAGTTGGACTCAATAATCTTTGTGAGTCCTTTCTACTCAGCATATTCTATGATTTGTGCTTCTACGGTATCTGTCATGGCATAACTACTTATCAAAACATATGTGAAAATGTTGTGTAGTTCTCTACTCTGTAAGATGGGAAAATACTTTCATGTAATTCTGGTTTCCTGATATTGCTGTCAGAAGACTTTTGAAATTTTTTGGTTTGGCTTTTTTTTTTTTTTTTTTTTGGTTGGCTGACTTGTTATTTTAGTCTAGGTTTTGTGTATGTCTGTGCCTGTGAGTGTGTGTGCATGCAGCTTTTTTTCTGATGCACAAATTTATATCACTCACAGATTAAAACCAAGTGCTACACACTAATTCAAATAATTTTTTTTTGATGCTTAGGGATTTTATATTTCTAGGGCGAAGGTATCTAACCAGCATGATTTTAGAAATACACATTAAGGAAAATTCCCCATTACTCGTAAGCATGATATCCAATTCTGAAATTGTCTACCGTCATCCAAACTAGTGGTGCATGACAGTAATCCATCACTTGCAGAGGTACTTATTTCCTACCAGATACCAGCTTTATGTTAGAGATAATTATTTATGTTATTATCAGTGTGACAGTGAAATTAGCTTCTGTAAATATACAAAATGTAGAACCATAGAAAGATTTAAATCATATTTATAAAAACTTTGTACTTTATACAATTATCATTTCATAATATGGAAAATAAAATGAAAAACCTCTCAAAATCTGCCTCCTTTTCACCTTACTAATACTTAATATTTCTTTCTGTGTGCTTACATATTTATAGATGTAATACTTTAAATTTCATGTCTGGTACAAGACTGCCATCTACAGGCTATACAAGAAAAATGTGGTTTAAAAGGTTAGAAATGGACTCATTTGAAAAACAGTTTTTAAAGAAAATTCTGACTTTTCTTTCCTTGAGTGCTTTGCTAATCTCTCCTGCAGTCTCTAAGAAAGATTTTTGTACTTGATATTTACTCTGGAATCATTGTGTTGAGGGTTTTACTAAACACAAATCCAAGTCAGCAAGCCTTAAATTCACCTTTCTTACAGGTCCATTTTATGCTTTCCTGCATACAAAAGTGCTCCTTTAAAAACTCTTGAAATCCCATTTTGTGGAATAGAAAAAAATCGGATATGAGTTACTGATTACCGCAATATACTAAAAATTAAATAAAACATTTAAAATTATAGAGATGATCAATTAATGTGGTGGTTCTTATAGATTTACATGCTTAATCAAGAGGTTCAGGTCTTTAGATATACATATCATAAGTATTTTGCTTATAAAGTAATAATAATTTATATACAATATATGTATTTGACAATTATTTTTACACAATGAATATTCTTTGTGTTTGTCCATCATAAATACAGTGACTGATGCTTTCTATTTTTTGTTAAAAATCATCCCAAAACTCCTTCATCTTGTATTTATTTTATTATATATGCTTTGAATATTATTCATTCATTTCAAAAAAACCCTGCAAAAAAAAAAACAAGACAAAACACAAACAAACAAACAAACAAAAAAACCCCAAACAATCCAGCTATCGGAGGCTGAAGTGTTATAATTTGTGGCTTAAACATCTTTATGAAGGGCTTTTGCCCATTATAACAAGACTGTATAACAGAAGCTGAAGACCACCACATCCTGAATGGGGCCCTGACTAAATCCCCACACTGTTCATTGATGGAGATAAGATTAAGTGACTGAGGTCTGGCCTGGGGGTAGAAGAATCCATTCACAGAGGGACCAAATTTAGCACCTTCAAGGTGGATACCACAGATCCTGAGATATCAGCTGCCAGGCTGAACAGTCCCTCAGCCAAAGAGTGGAGGGAAAACAAATGTTTTGCATATGTGGTAAAAAAGCCTCTGGTCTGAGGCAGAGAATGCCCATCCTCTGCTGTGCAAAGCAGTCCAAGCTGCAGGGGGACAAAAACTTATCCACAGCAGAGAGGGTGACTCAGCCCATCAAAGCTCCTCCCACCAAAGGGGTCCCCAGACCCTGCACCAGAGCACTGCAGATGATGCAACTGTGCATCAGTGCATTCACCCTCAGTAATGCAAGGGACAGTGTCAAACTCTCCCCCTGCAAAGACCTGGGCCATTCCTACCTATTGTATATTAATCCACTGGATTCTCTATTTTTTGGCGTGGCATGGCAGCAGTGAGGGATTCTCATCACCAAGACCAAGGGGAGAAATGAGACATCGTTGGGAGCCTGGGATGAGTGATGTGCTTCTATCTAACCCCTGTGACTCTGCCCCCCCCCTCATGCACACTTCTTTTTCCATTTCTTTCTTTCTTTTCTCTTTCTGTCTCATTGCCTCCTTTAATATTAAATAAAATATATCAAGATTTTTTGGCACCCACATGTAACATTGTTTGGTTTTAATCAAGCTTCAGGGTACATTTCAAACCTTTTTCAGGTTGAAGTGTTTTATATACAAAGACTTGGTTTTCTTTGCTCTTCTGTGTTTAAACTGGTTTGTAACGCCAACCAAAATCAGGGAATGCATTACCTGAATGAACTCAGCCATTTCATTAGACCATTTGATTATATTTGCTTGCAAAACTCCTGCTGGAAGTAATGAGAGCTTTGCATAAAAAATGGTGGCAATTTTGTGCAGAGTAATCAGCTACAAACTTCTAATACGAAACATTATTCTATCCTAATACTAACTACATTTAAGCTAAGTAATAATAAGTTAATCAACAATAGATTGTTTTGTGTTCTTATTTTTAATTATTAGAAAGAAAAGAAAAATGTTGTGAGGTATATATTAACTTTTAGGGCTTCTGTAATATATATATTATGGAATATACATGGTGTATTGGGAGAATTGAGTCTGTTCACCCTGAAGAAAAAAAGGCAAAGAAAGACTCTAACTGCTTTCTTTCATTATGTGTTATGAATTTTTTTTTTTTTAAATGCAGCTAGACTCTTGATTGTATCATACAATGAAAGAGACATCTGGCACAACTCACAGGAAAGGATGTTTAAGGCATAGAAAAATGAGGGGAAGAAATCAATGTGAGTTGTGAAGCACTGGAAGAGGTGCATCAAAGGTGTTCCAGAGCTACTAAAATGTGACTGGACCTTTTGCAATCTGATCTAACCTCAAAGTTAACCCTGATTTGAAAACAACAGCAGTTTTCCAGGAGTACTAGAAATATGGTAGCTTAAATGTTTCATAAACATTAGGATTTTTGTAAAGATTTTCTCATCAAATTTTCCCACTAAATTTATGTTGATTTCTGTGAGGTTTGGATCAGGCAGTTACAGAGCAGATGCTAATGCAGTTTGAACCTTACACCTGTGACTATCAGAATAAAGGAAAAGCGCAAACTCAGTGCTAAACAGAAATCCATTTCTGCCTTGTGGAGTTAATTAGCAATTGATTTAAACTAGCTGTAAACACATATTTGCTGTTAATGATTCTGAACAGTGTTCTTTAGGGATCAGGTGTGAAGATATGAGTCTAAAAAACCCTCACAACTAAGAAAAATGCTAACACCATTATTTTAAATTCTTTTTAACTCATACTTTGAATCTTTTAATGATAATATATTAGACACACAAGGAAAGAAGTAAACAAAAGTAGGACCTAAAGTTATCTACGTTCACTAAATGGCTGAGTAATATCAATTTATAGTGCAATTTAGTAGCAAACACTGTGGGTAAACTGACAAGTTTAATTGATTATACCAAGGAAAAAATACAAGAAATGTATTTGCTGCTAAGACATACTGACATATGAATGCCCATGACTTCAAAATGGAATTACAACAAGAAAGCAGTTATAACAGGACTAGAGCTTCCCAAATATGATGGGGTTTTTTATACACAAGGTACAATGGTAAAGACAACAGAGAGTGAGAAGACAAAAAAAAAAGTCAATACAGTTTTCACCCTCATAAAAGACAAAAGCCATTGTATTAAAGGTAACAAAAATATTTGAAGACTTTTGTGGTTTGTTTAAATGCCACTCTACAGAAAAGGTGATTACCCTGTGAATCTCTTTTACTGCACAATAAGTTTATTCAAAAAAAAATCAATGCTGTAGCAAGGCTTTACCAAAATGTGTTGCGAGCAAGGAGGTGGGGGCACATGGGGAATGTAACTGTGAGCTCATTATTACTCTACAGGCCAGAAAGAGAATCTTGCAGAACGTCCAGTCTCTAACCACCATTGTTACCAAAGGTGTGCAAAAACATGAAGTCTGCTCAAATAACACCTATGTAACCAATTTAATAACAAAATCAGAAACTTACTTAACTGAAACTGCTATTTGTTTAGAATAGTTATTACACATAATGTAATTTCTGTAAAAGAAACCAAACAGTTATGATTCTTTATTTTTGTTTCAAATGCATGAACTTTGGTTACAGAAATATTTTCATTTAAAAAAATAACAATGAAAATACTCTTTCTATCTTACTACTAAATTTGTAGTTCAGGCTGTGTGCAAAATAATGCTAACCAACATGAATTAAGTAGGCAGTATATGCTGGATTTACATTGTTCAGACACAATCTGCTAAAATTATGTGGATGCTGAATAATCTGAGAGAACATATAGAGCTTTCCAGCTATAACATTCTTATGGCATTAGCTTGGATTATATTAAGCAGTAGTGAGTATATATTTCAAGTGCTTCAATTTGCTCAAATGTATAAATGTAGAATTAAAGATTTGAAGGAACCTCTTAAAAATGGATGCTGCAGAGAGGGCCTCATGCCATTTAGGTTTTAGCTTCCCTATATTGCCACTACTAAAGTCAATGCAGCAATCACAAGATCTCACGTAACAGTTATAACAGTAATTGTTGGAAGGAATCTCTGGAAATCACGTAATCCAACTGTCCTGCTCAGAGGAGAGTCAGCTAGAAGAGGTCACCAGTAAAATGACAATGTCCACTCAGGTTTCAGCTATCTCCAAGAGCTGGGACTCCTGTTTGACCATTTTCAGAGTTTAAAAAAAAACAAAAAAGTTTTTGGTTTTTGTTTCAATTAAATGGATTTTCCTGTTTAACAGATTGGGCCCATTGTCACTTGTCCTCTCAGTGGACACAACTGTTGAGTATCAAGTGCATCTTCTTTGCTACCTCCCATCAGGTATTTATATGGATTACATGCTCCTTGAGACTTTGTTAAGATCCCATTATTAAAATTCTTAGAGAAATGCCTCTGCCTGAATTAAGGTGCAAATGATACCATATGGCAAATGATACCATATGAAAAAGTCAATAATACACAGTTTTATGTAACAGGAGATAGTCACAACCCCTTGGATCCCTCAATAAGACTTGATTGTTACAATTTCGATTTCTGTTGGTCAAAGTGATGGTCACTGTCTTGATCCATCAGGAGTGAGGGAAGCCCATGAAACAGAAAAATTCCACAAGTTATATACACTCAGGTTCAAGTGAAAACGACCAGGTAGATGGCAGGGGACCAGCAGTTTCACATGGAATAATACAATGCCGTGGATCACAGGACATTTCAGTAGTGTTTGAGACCTTCCAAGACATTGCAGCAGTCTATTAAGTCAGCAGCAGGTGAGTCAGTAATGCCCCATGCTGGCCCAGCAGCGGGGCTGGATACTTTGAGGTTACCAGGTGTCAATGTCCAGGTACTTCCCTGAAGGGGAGTTATCACCACTGAGTCACTTTTGTAAGGATAAAGAGATGGTACCCACCTCCTTGAACGATTTGCCGCTTTCCTTATCTTGTTCAACACCAGCAGTAGCCTGAGGTGTCAGGTGTGCTTGTCCTCTGTTTGAGCCATTAGCATTCCAGTCTCTTCCTGTATCAGCTGTGGATACATTCTCCTCCCCAGACCTGGCATAACTGGACGATAGTACCACCTTTTTCTTACCTCAAGTTCCTTTCACAATCCCAATTGCAGTTTGGCATATTTGGGGAGGGGTGGACTTGGTGGTTGCAGAGGAGCAGCTGCTTCTTTGCAGTTTGCTATGGTGGAAGAAGGTCCACTCAAAATAATGTTTATGCCATTGACCACATAAGTTACCCACTTCTCTCACAGAGGGCTATTAGTCTTCTGTGCTGTAACAGTGTATAGTCCACAAAATCCATGTTCATTTTGAGCTGATAAATATCAACAAATTAAATTTCATTCCTCCTCCTCCCCCCCAAAAATCATATCCATTTTTATCCTATTGGCTGTTTCTGTGCTGACAGATATGCTACAGACTGTGATTTAGACTGAATTCAGATCCTAAAAGCCTTCACTCATAAGCACATGACTGTTAGTATGTGAGTTATTTTCAATCTAGAAGTTAAGTATCAATGAATATCATTATCATAGTTCAATTACTCTGAAAAACAAGAGACATGTACAAGGTCCATTCAGTTAAACCTGTTTACTTTGAGTGTAGTTCACCCTGCTAGAAGAATTATTGAAAGTACTTTATAGTATTTTAGTTTCATTTAGTCCACTAATGCAATTGGACTTTCTGTATTTAGGTACATGTTACCTTCTGAGAAAATACTTGTGCAATATATTCAGCAGAAATCTAATTTACAATAGATATATTTCATTTAGGTAATTGTTCCATATTTAAGCAAGTTCTGCATCAGTTTAATATAATTACACAGCACAATAAGATCTAAATTTGTAAATGAAGGATCTCTGATTTTGTCTAAATATTCTTGATTTGTAACATAAGTATGTTTCCTTCTACAAAACAAGAACAAGCAAGTTGTGTGTCATCTCCTAGTGTTGACCTCTTTCTGCTACTTTAATAAACTGCAGTGGAACTAATCTGAAGTAGATGTACTATGGTAAAATAGAATAAAACAACATCTGCTACAGAAATATCCATCACTAGCCCCATATTCTCAAAGCCCTCTGCAAGCTGGTAATAAGGAGATATAAATGACTTTTTTCTGCCAATTTCTAGTTGTGCAGCCAGTGTGAAATACAGAGATTATAAAATGTTCCTCTGTCACATATTTTGGTGGTGATTGGACTATCTAGGGAAATATGGGATTTTATTCTTGGTACTTTAAGATAATAACAATAACTGTAAAACTAATATTGTTCTTTTCTATAATTGCTGTTATTCATCATATGGTGTGAGAAGCTCAGGAACAAATATGCACCACTTGGTTTCATTGTAGGCTTCTGGATAAAACTATCATATTATTACAGTCTTTCTAACTTAAAGAATTATTCAAGGAAAACATATAATAATGATTGCTTATACTTGAAGACAGGCTTATGAAAATAAGATCTTGTTAATAGTTTCATGCCTTACAGCAGTCTTTCTAGCCACTCTTTGAGCAGAAAGACATTGTACTAAAACTAGAGTTCCACAATCGTTCTTGAAAAGTAAAAGGCAAGTTACACTCAAATTTTAAAATTTAAAAATTTTACCAAGTGATGCTTTATAGTGGTTTGGAAGCTATGGCTTCATTTCACTCATTTTTCCCACATTTAACACTCTGATGAAATTTGCTAGACTGTCTATTTGTGTGTAATTGTTTCCAAACCATTATCCAAATTGTTTCTTTCTTTCTGAATAGAACAATGATTTTTTTTTCCTGTTTCATTCCCCAGTGAAATAAAATCTTACTCATGTAGTCAAAAGTCTAATATTTTTTTCTTATCTTCATTAATGTTTCAAAGCAGCTAATTAAGGGTTAATGAGTGATATTTTGTTGTGTGAAAAATATAAAATGTATATTTGAAGAAAATTAAAAGGAAACATCAGAGAAGATTTATTTTAATTTAATTCTATCTCATGTGAAATTAATTAGACGAAACTGCACAACTTGTTTCTTAAATTAAAAAAAAAAAAAGCAAACAAACCAGTCACAACCATTTAAGTTGTACATATATGTATCTACTATAAGGCCCTTTTTAACATATTGAGGCAAAGCTCTAAAAAAGCACTGGAGTCATTAAGAGGCAGCTAATGATTAAAAACATAACAGGCAGAACTCATCTAATCTTATATATATATCTTCATTATTGGTTTCCAGTGTTTTACATGAAAACAAATAAGGCTTTGAAGGACAGGATTTATCCTAGGATTGGCATCTAAAATAATAAAGTCATAGAATGATTTGTATTGAAAGGGACCTTTAAAGGTCATACTGTGACCAGGGAGAGCAGAACAGAAAGAGGCAACAGGTTAGTTTTCTGTAGATACATAACTATTTTTTGCTTCTGAATTATTCAGTCACTACAGCACAGCTCTAAAACTTCTACTGGATTTCATAACATTTTTCTTTCAAATACATATAATGGTAAAAATTAAGTTAATGGTCAAAATAGGAGGAGTATTCACATTCCACAGGAATGTTGAAGCTAAATGGTACAATCCCCAGCAGGCAAGACTAAAATATAAAACTCATAAACTGATTTAGGTCAACTGTGAGGACTGAAAAGAACAAGAAATAAGAAATTGTTTTGCAGCAGGAGTCTCACTTCAAAAGCAAGTCTGTTTGGGCTTATTTGGGAAATATATTAGATCTCTATGTCTTTATGCAGTGGTGTGGTTACGGTGATAAATGGGAGCTGGGATAATACTGTACTATTTCACTTATGTCTAATTTGTTTCAATAAAGCATAACTGAGAAAACAGGTAGATAGGCTGTTCCCTCTTTATCTTCTCCAAAACTTTACAAACTCACAAAGTGCACATGAAGTTCCAGGAGTCATTTAACTATTCTGGGATTTCTAATTTCTCTCTTTTTTTGTCTAACAGCAGAAAAAACAATTACCAAAAAAAGGGCTGCCAAATTTTTCCATCCAAAACTTCTCAATTATATTTAGCAAGTTCTGCAAAAGAAAAGAAGCATCCAAAAATAAAAGGAATGTTACTATTTTCTTGGTTTGATTAAGAAAATTAAGACTATTATATAAATTTTTTGTCTTTATATTTCTCTATGAAAATGATTTCCTCAGAGACTTGTTAACGTTTATAGAAAAAAAAAAAACCCAAAAAGCAAACAAATAGGCCACTGCTATTTCAATCTTTCAAAGTTTTTTTGATACTTAAAAAGACAGGTGAATATGATTTTACGAATGGCATTTGTGCTAGTCTTTGTGTGTCAGTAAGCAAAAGGAGTCATTCCCGTTTTGTCTTTTCAAGACTGCAGTTTTTTCTTTCTTCCTATGTGTGTGGGGAGGAAGGAAGGAAGCCACTGCTCCTCAGAAGGATGTAGAAACAAAGGAGTTCAATGATTGAGTTGATGGGGAGGAAAAAAAGAGGAAAATATTTTTTAAAGGAGTGTACTGCTTGATTTTAAAGAACATGACTGAAAATCTGAATCAGAAAATATGGCAGACACTGGATATCAGAGAGAAATGACAAAAAAAAAAAAGCCTAATTAGAAATGAACAGAAAAAAAATATCATTTGTAATAAAATTTGGATTTTTTTAAAATAAAACTTCAAGGTTTAATGTGTTAACACTTTGTTAAGTAGGTAACTAAATGTTAAAAAAATAGCTAGTATCATAACTAAAATTCAACCTAACTTCAGATGTTGTGTTAGAAGTGACAGCCTTTTTACACTTGCAAATAAGAATCTCAACATTAAAACAATGTTTTAGGAGGAAGTTTAGGAGAATGCCAGAAGAATATGACTCCAGGGTAAAACACATCTTTTATTACATCTAAAATACATCTGCATTACTACAAATAGGGTAAGTGGATTCAGTTAATTTGTTAACTACTTTGAAGGAGAATAGAACTTACCTTAGCCTAATATTTATATCCTGTGATTGATGAAACTAATTTTATTCTGTAGTCAGTTCTAGATGTGTGAGAAGTGTAATACTTTAACAGCCTCTCAACTACACCATTTCTTTTTAATTTATTATAATCTTCTACATGTATTACTTACCATGATTTCATTCCCAATAACTTTATTCTTATACACTTTCTTCGTACTCTGTAACACCTTTCCCATGTGACTAAAACAAAATATATTTCTTCTAAAATGCTGTCCTCTGATAAATTCCCATCTTTTATCTGTCTTATGCTTTTGATGAAGTTAAAAACCCAAAATAAATTATTAACTGGAATTTCAAGATAGAAGAGCTGCTTTGCTGTTTTACTGAGCTAAAAGCTTCAGTCCAGAACTGAGTCAAATAACAAATTAGTGTATATGCATTTAATATGACTTCTGGATTAAAGTAGATCATGATACCTAAATAAAGAAAACAGTATAAACAAGCTTACCATGTTCAACATTGTATTGAATGTTTTTGTTCTCACCTTCAGCACTGAGATAAGTATAAATGATGTAGAAAAGGAAAATAATCTCTAACTTTGATTTACTAAAGAAAAATCAAACTGCACTTCAGTATCTGCAGCTTCTCTGTAGTTCATTTCAATATATTCCTAATGCTATTCTTTGATTTGTTCTGCCACGTTTCATGTCTTAAATTCTATCCTTCTACCTTGTGCTGTGTCCATGGTCTCTTGTCATTCTAAGTCATTTGAAATCAATCAAACCTGAAAATTTCTGGAAGAAATTTATTACTTGGTTGCTTTCAATAACAAAGGATTGGATTATAATATTTATGAGTTTGTTTCCAGGCCTCTGTGTTTCATTCCTTTCAAATGTCCTGGATCAGACATAAAAATTGTAAACATTGTCACTATCATTCTGTGTTGACTCTTCTCCCCAAAGACTCTGGAAGAAACCAAAGGCAAGACTCAATATTAAGTTAATCATTATGAAACTGAGAAGTTTATAGCTGTTTTTATAGAGTACCTCTAAGGATGTTAAAGACAGCAACATATTTAGCAGATCGTTCTATTTAACCAGGATCTTGCTTGGTTAAATCAAGGTAGACTCAACTAAGCTGAATCTGTGGCAACTCTCAGTTGCAAGGCTGTGATCTCAGCAGGGCGGAGCCATGTAGGGTCATATAGGGTCTAAGCATATGAGGCAGAGCCAGGGTCTGGTGACAGGATCCATCCAAAACCCTCAACAATGCAAGGGGTGTCAACATGGCCAGGTCCAGGTGAGTCCATGGAAGTTTGGTCAGGAGAAAGAATAGAGAGAAGGCAGGTACACAGACAGTGCAGCTTAGTACAGGGTATGAATGGTTTGATTAATTGATTAATTTTGGACAGTATGTCTTTGACCAGGCTGGATTCTGTGCCATTTTTTCATCTTCCCACTTAATACATAATAGTATATAAATATCACAATGACAATAGATAGTATGCTGTGCTGATTGAACAAAAAAGAATGTTCTGATGTCACATGAAGATTAGCTATGTATTTGTGGCTGATCTAGCAGCACACAGGTTTAGTATGAAAGAGTGGAAACAAAGCCCTGCATAGGTGGAGACTTCCATACTTAAATTATCCTGAAATTAATGCAAATTTGGATTATTAGAAGATATTCAAAATAAATGCTATCCATAATCTCAAAGGCATGCTGTTAAAGCAATTTTTCAATAGAGAGCTTAAGATAATTATTTTAGTGTATTTTGTCTTCACTTTCAGACCTAATGTCTCAACATGATTTTTAATATTAGAAATTTCTACATTCACCATACAGAACATTTCTGTGCTGTAGATATCAAATTCTGCAGTAAGTTCATTTTTCAGAATGCATAAATATTTCAGAGTAACCTGCTGATTGTCTTAAGGTTTTCTTTTTTTTCTTTCCTTCATCCTTTTTTATTTTTGATATTCCTCTGAAATAATCCACCAGTGCTCCTGATTTTGGAGATTTGTTTGGGGTTTTTTTGTGTTGTGTTAGGGTTTGTTTTTTTTTTTTTTTTTGTTTGTTTGTTTTTCATTGCATTTTCCTTGGGAAGTCTGCAATGAAGCATTTTGTTTTCCTACTTTCTCGCAAATAAAATGCCGTATTTAAAGACTTGAGAAAATGGGAAAAAAGTCACATGGTAATAAAATGAAAAACTGCTTCAGCACAGAAGAAAAATGGTAATGCTATTAACACAGTGACATTTCAGAATCAGCTAAGAATCATCTAAGTACTCCATAGTTTTCATATTTTTCAACTTTCTGTTAATTGCAATGATAAGGGGTAAAACACAGTATCTGAATTTGTCTAAAACCCTGAATTTCATACTACTACTTTGCTAAATACACTCAAAACAAAACTGCTACAGGTTATCAGATATTGTGTAATTTTCTATATCTTTCTCTTCATTCAGCAGACTCATGGATTTCTATGAAGAAATATATATCTAAATATATAAATGTTATCTTGTGTATGATCTTTTAACTCAGATACTACTTGTTCACCTCTTTGTACAATGGCGACATTTTACTAGTTTATTCCTACTATTCATTGATTCAGGATATCCATCACATCACTGCTATTCCTCACTGAAACATGATTCATTTGCTCTGACAAAGTACACATAGAGTTGTCTCACGAAAAATACTAATCTTTTAGTATTAATCCAGTCATACAGAGACCTAACATGGAACTGGAGAGCTCCTGAGTTTTGGGCAAAGGGTGCCACAACTGTCAGACATGTTTTGTGCAAAGATTACTCCAATAAGTAGGCTGTTTTTGTGACTACAAGATGGGGTTTCCTTACAAAACCAGATATATGTTAAAAGAAACCTGTAGGTGCTGAACTGATCAGCACTGCCGAGCAGATATACCCCTGGCCAAGTAAAGAAAAGAAACATAAACTTCCAATGAAATGTCTAGGGGAAACTTCAGCTACCACATATTTCCAAGAAGTAGTGGAAACTTAGTTGACGCTTTGACAACCTCAATGAAGCAGTTGTTTTGCAATTGTTTAAACCTTTTCTTTGAATCCAGTTAAGGGTTATTATGCCAGGTAGAAGACAACTCCTTAGATTCATGATGAGGCAGAATTGTATGGTAACTATTAACCTTTAAGGTGGGTATTTATGAGGGAAATGTAGTTTGGAAAAATAGGTGATCTTTCCCCAGTCCTCCTCATTTATCACGTGATTCAGCAATGAGAATTACCTAATGAACCTTCTGATGAGACCATAGCTGTTGGAAGAGCAGTGTGACTAGGGAAGGCAGAACACTTGCAAACTCCTTTGCTTATAATTCATAGGAAGTCATTTTGTCTCACTTTGGGCACAGTTTTTCACATATTCAAGACTCTGCCATTTCAAAACATCACACAAGTTTCCTTCATTTGCTGTCATCATTTAGAGAAGGCAAAATTCAGGAAGGTGTCCATGGATCTCTACCTTGCTTACTGGCAGATTTTCTTTCAAAAGCAGGCATGAAAGACCTCTGAAAATCTGACAAAAGAGACACAAGAGAAGGGAGTTTTCCACTGGTTCATTTGCAAGTTTATACTTTCAAAACTAGTCAAATAAGAAAAATGTCTTTCCTGTATAATTTAAGTATTCTATTATTCACAATAGCATATGCACAATCAGTATGTTATTACATAGGTAAAGGTGAAAACCAGAACAACTAATTTAAGCAAGAGAATGTGAGTGGGATAATGTCTGAAAATAATCATAAATATCCTGAATGAGTCTGCTTTATTGTTAACAATTCAGATAATAACCATTCTCTTTATAGTGAAGGTGATGCTCAGTGACACCCAAGGAGAGAAGAAATATATTCTTCAGTACTTGCAAATGACTTCAAAATGTTAACTATGTTTCTCTCACCCATCTTTCCTACAGGATTCCAATAATTATATATAACTATATAAATATAGACATAATTTATGGAATAATTAAAAAACTTTTTATTTTTTTTAATTTTTCTTTGAGTGAAACTCAAAACAAGGACAAGGAAATCTACTTAATAGAAGGACCATTATTTGAGACTTCATAAAATAAATGTTAGCTTGTTTCTTACTGAGCTATTTTCTTGACTAAAAAAAATCTTTTTTCTCAAAACAGTTTTAAAGAGTGTTTTATGTCTTTTCATAGGGATAAATTTGTATTTAAGTCAATATCTCTCTTTCTGGATTCTACAACTCCCAAGAAATAATGCTGTTCCACAGAGGCCTACCAATACCTAGAATTACTAATATTTCACCTTAAAACAATTTGGCAGTAATATGCGTGGGTAGCTCCCTTTGTGCCCGTGCCATTTCATGAGCACAGATGAGCTGTTATCAAAAGTAGAACACAAGTGTAAACACTTAGGAAAAGGAAAAGCCTCGTTTACAGCTGTGAAAGAATGCTTGGAGAAGCAAGGGCCCATGGCTGGGAATTACTTAAACCTATCCATGGTGATGTGCCTACTTCACACAGCAGATGCCAGTCACTTTAATTCCTTTCTCTGAAGCTTACAGTCATTTTGATTAAAAGTTCTCTATATTGCAAAGGTAATCAGGGGAGCATGAGGATTTTGTTCTTTGGAATTTAATCAGGGTGGAAAGTATAACAGAGGCTATTTATGTTGGACCAAATATCTTAACTGTTCTCTAGGGACTGATAGACTACACAAAATACAGTATTCTTTCAAATTTTTTTCTTAGTTAGAATGTATTTAATGTGTCATTTCTGTTCAACTTAGGAACCAGAAAAGAATAGTGAATTGGGTTTCTTGAAACACTTGTTTGAAAATAGGATGTTATATTATTCATGGGTTTATGAAATTATGATCTGACTATAAAAGATTTACAAACAAGTCATAAAAAGGCAACTGCAGATCTCTGACATGAAGGAAACTATTTCATAGAGGTGATCATTATCTAAACATTTCAGTAGTGAATATTAAAGACCTACTTCTGCTCTTACTGCAATAAATATCATCACCAGCTATATTCAGTAGGTGATATGTCTCCAGATGTCTTTATTTTTCATCCTTTCGCATTAAAACTGAAAACCTTTTCAGCAAAACGATTTGCAAGGATTCATATTCTGTATGCATATTCTATAATTGTTTCTATGACATCAGGAACTGCAGACATAAACTGATGTTTATTCATTGCTTACAAAATAAAACAACCCTGTGGTGGTAAGGGACCTTGTAATTGATGTATCCATGTGAACTAGTTTTGTTATCTGGGAAAAAAGGAACAAGAAAAAAGAACACGTGTCCTTCATGTTGTCAAATATATCTTTCAAAAGGAAGCTTTGTATGAAACCAGTCCTGTTTAGCGGTCTTCCCCTACTTGCACTTAAAACGAAATCTAGACAACTCTGCATAGAAGAAATGCAGTATGACAACATATCTTAAAGGAGAAAAACTTTTAATTGGCTCAAGGACTCTGACTTTCTCTACCTTCAAAATATAAAAATACCAGAAAATGAAAACATATGGACAAAGACCAAATACACACTGATGTTATAGAAGCAAAGAGCAGGAAAGAAGGAAAATATTTTCTTCACAGAAGCTATTATAATAGATGAGGAAAATACAAGTGAGCTTTTTTATTTTTGGTTTTTTTTTGTTTTTTACAGAAAACTGTAATTCTAATTCTTGTTTCTAATTGTTGATCTATACTATATATGCCTTTGTGAGAATAGTTTTGTAGCAGAGGGTGTAGTTGAGAGCAAATATCACTGCCATAGGAAAAAAAAACAAAAAAAAAAACCCAAAAAAAAAAAAAAAAAAAAAAAAAAAAAAAAAAAAAAAAAAAAAAAAAAAACCAAAAAAAAGAAAAAGCTAAAAAACCCATCCAAGTCCAAAAACCCAAAAGAGCTATTTAAACACAAATTCAGGACTGTGATTTACAACCTTCATCTGTATAGCCCATAAGTAGATAAATCCAGAGAATTCATGAAGAGACTTTGAATTTAAACACTATTTAGAATTTCTGGAGTCTGATGAGTAATCATTATCACAGATAGAGTACACTGGAAAAGTGTTGACTCTTTTTGTGGAGAAAATTGTTATAACTAGTCTCATGAGTTCTAGTCTTTCTATATGAGAGATCAGTAATGTAACTGATTTTTTTTTTTCTTTGCTAGAGTATTTGAAACTAGAACACCTGGGAAAAGCTTCCATAATGGAAAGCATAAAACAAACAAACCACCATAACCACCCCCCCACACATGATGACATTTTCAGTGCTTTCTAAAATCTAGCAAAACATTCAACAATTAAAAAAAGGCAAAATTTGGCTCCCTTTGTCTTCCTATGAAGTCATGGATATTGTAAATATCCAGTTGGCTAGTTTGTCAAAGAAAAATTAAAAGTAATAGTAAAACAGTAGACATAAACTAATATATTTAAATTCCATTTAAACCAAATAAAAGCAATTTGAAGTGAGCACTCAGGAAAATTTTCACTGCAACCTTACTTTGAAAATACCAATTTACATGCATACATTTGTCATTTATAGTCAAATCTTCTTACAAAATGATTTAATGCATTTTTCTTGTAAAAATGAATACTTCTTTTTTTTTTACTTTTTTTTTTTTTTTACTTTTTTTTTCCCACAAGAAAGCACTAATGTGAAAGCTTTTGTTCAAGGAGCTACCTTTTAAAGTTTCAGTGGAAAACAGGTCTCCTCCTGTTTTTACATTTCCCTCTTGGATAGATAGAATATCCAGGACTTTGCTTTCTGCAGTATAGTTAGCAGACAGGTTATACGAGAATATAGTTTCTAGTCTGCTCTCTGTGTTAGAAACACAGATATTGCATTTATGATTAAGATTCCCCTTTTGCTGGACCATTTGCACCTATGGGCCCTATACTGACAGTCCCAGTTAGGACTGAAATGCTGTCTTCTCAAAACAGCAATAGAGTAAATCAGGTCTGCACTGGGATGTATGAATACATCCAACATTAGTTGTGATAAACACAACTAATCATGTCACAGCTGGTGTCATGGATAATGTCAAAGACCAAATAAACTGTCTGAATTTATATTATCATCTTTCTATCTATAAAAATACTATCTTTTTTTTAAAAGAGGTGTTTTGTTTTAGAGAAATGAACAATGGATATAATTTCCAAGTAAACCTTAGAATAACTCTATAGCATGATCTGAAGGCCAGTTGCACCTGGGTGAAATAATTGTTAATTTAGGAAAAGTTTTGTTTTGCTTAGAGTAAAGCCTAGCATTCCATTTTCATGAATGACATACTTTTCAGTTTCACAAATGAACCTACTTTAAATTTGAGCCAAATAGGTAAAATGGGTGAAACCATAGCCCCTTGAATTGACAGAAAATTAGCATGGCTTATTAAACTTCTGCATGACTCATTATCCCAGTGGTACATCAAAAGGAAGATGAACAAATAATCCAATTTCTCTTTAAATAGTATCAAGTTAGAAAAAGTGATTGAAATAGACATTAGTGAAAATTTCAATGTAAATATGGTTGTCACTGTAAATAGTATTGTTACTATGGGCTTGCTTTAAAATTGTTTTACTGATGTAATTTATTTGTTCTGTATATTCATAAGAGCTGCTTCAGCTTATTTTTGCATTCAGATTTTTCTAATATTTTGTATCCTTTGAACCTGCAGTCTAAAATGTATTTTCTAGGACATCAATATAGAAGCGTTCTTGGTGTACTTAATTTCTGAGAAGTGGGCATAACTCTATAAAGGAAAGAATATTTTTATTTCTTTCTGTTGACTTAAGTGTATTGTAAACTGTCTTTTTCCATAAGCTCTGCACAATAAAAAATGTAGACTACAGCAATGACTGCTGTCAACAGAAGATCTGCATCCATCCATCCACATGTGTGTAAATATTTGCACCAGCTTTGAAAATGTCATATGCCTCTAACAGCTGTTAACACATGCACTCACTTTCCTGTTGTTGTATATCCAAATAGCATACAAAGCAGTGAAAACTCCATGACTGTATCTGAAGGGAAGAAGCTGGCAGACCATGCTGTAAATATTTGAGCAATCAGTAAAAACAAATGGCTTAAATTTATGCATTGTGCAAATCCCCTACAACGGCTGTTATGCAAGGAAAATATGTTGTAAAGGATCAGTTCATGGTTTAAGAGTTAGTGCTGCAGTTTTAATCATCACTCTTGCACAAGCTAATTATAGCCTGATAATTGATAAAAATGTTCTGAATTAGCTGCAAGGTTGCAGTCTTAATTTCTTACTTCAGACCACTCAGTCTTTATTGATGCTGCTGTATTGCCAAAGCCTTAGAATTCCCCCAGTGAAAAATTGTTTCCCTCTAGGCTCCAGCCATAAGAGAAAAACAGCACCTCAGTCACTTTTCTTGTGTGCTTGGATCTTTGCCATAACTTCCCTGACTGAATCAATGTGCTTTAAAATAGCAGAATTGATTCTCCAATTTCAATGCCATTGTTTTATCTTTCCAACACAAAAGGGTACTTGACTTTTATTCTTTGTTTTTATTTCTTCTCTCTTCTTTTGCCTCTTCAGATTTTTGTTTTAAATCTACAAAATATTTCTGCTTAATTGATGAAATACACACTGTGGGTGGTTCTCTCTATGTAGTTTGACCACATAAGCATATAAATATCTTGTAGAGGAAGCTTCTGTCACTAGGCATTATCATTGCTAACTGGTTTCTTCATCCATGCATATATGGAATTGCAGTAGTTCGGTGGTAGCTGTTGCCACCCACTTGCTGCTACAGATGTATGCTGGATCAATATTCTCTGTTAACCATGATATGGGTAATCCCTTGTCTGAATAGATGTGAAACCTCCAAGGGGTGAAACCCCCCAAGTGTATAGCCCATAGGATTAAATGTTGCTATTCTTTCTGTTTGACAGTTTACCGTTACTAAGTGATGCATGTTCAGTGTTTTAATGTCAGCATGCTGATGCTAGTTATGACTCATTCTGGGTAGTCCACACCAACTTTAACTTGGGATACTGCCACTGATGGTCAGAGTAAGAAAATCCAAACGTATGCCAGGCCATCTGGAAGGGCAGAAGGAGTTATATTTCACTGATGCTGAAGTGTCAGTGGCAGATGCAAACGTTAAGCCAGATAGAAGGAAGAGAAAATATTAGGTTTTTCAAACAGCTGAAACAGCTTATGAGCCATGATAACACCCTTTCTTGCTTTGACATTAAATATAGCAAAGGAACTAAGAACTTAGAAGTTATGTGCTTAATGTATTTAAACATTTTAAATTTTCCACTTATCCTTGTGATGCCTTCTGTTTGCTTAAAATGAAACAAATACATATTTACCTTTCAAAGCTTGTTTGTCTTAGGAGAAGATCCTCATGAATTCACTGACTTTTTCTAATCCTTTTTAGAAAATTAATATAAGTCAAGGGACCTATCATTGTCACTTGGGCTGGACAGAACCTCTATCAGCTGAAAGGAATTAAATGGAATGAAGTACATCTGGCCTGATAAAAGTTCTGGCTGTTCAGTAGCACTTTTTTTTTTTCCCTCACCTACATAAGGAGATTTATGGAAAATATTCCAAATTGTGAATACTGTCAATGCGGGTCCAAATCCTAACTCTATGTTATGCAGTCAAAAGTTATTAAGGTAAAGAGAGCTCTTTTTCTATCTCCCTGATTGATTTCAGAGTTTGTATCTGTGGGTTTGCACAATCCTCTGCAGCAATAATATATTTTGTCTCAGTTTTTCATTATTATACAGAGCTATTTTAAACATCTTGGAGATGTAGATTTTTATCCTTTCTCTGGATATTATCTCTGCACAGCATTTTGCAAACATCAAGACAAACTCTGCATGCTTCCACATACCCTACATGGCAAACCTTAAATGTTTGGGGCTTGGTTTTAAAGCAATTACTTTTATCTTGATGTGATGTTGTCACTTTTTTTTTTCTACAACAGAGAAGTCACTTAAGCTCTGTGCTCTCTAGGTTATAATAGGTGTGTATTTTTATTGCATTCAAAATGCAGTCTTCCTTTTACCAATCACAACAGGAATATGTTTAACTTCAGACCTGCTCAAATCCTAAAATTTACCTGAAGCCCCTAGCAAGAATGTGACCTGAGGATCAAGGAATTCATGAGGATCAAGGAATTCATGAGAAGCAAAAGGAACATTATTATACTTTTACCTTGGCAAACGAGTAAACTCCATAGTTATTAAGAACATTTGGCTCAGTCCCTCTGTCAGAAAGGGATTATTAATAGAGAGTATATGAGCAGTCTCTTCCCATTTTACAATCTTTGAAATCACCCAATTTTGTGCCACAGTTCTGTTAAAAAATACTACCTCATGAGTCTGGGTTTTTTTTCCTTTTTTTTTTTTTTTTTTTTTTACAAAACCAAAATTGCAATTGACTCTTGTCAGTCCTTTGTAGGACTGAAGTTATGCCATTGACTGAAGGCTTCAAGGAGATTAACTACAAAAAAAAAGTATACCTTTTGAGAATTTGACCTGTAACTCTGGAGACCTTTATGTATTCTTTTTCCAAGTATACTTATTTAAAAAAAAAGGTCATTTGGACTACTCTCACATTTATCAGAGTTAAGATACAAGACTGTAGGTGTTCTGGCATCTAAATCACATACCTAAATTAATCATTGTAAATCTTCTCCAAAGAAAATGGAAGCTTAACCCCTGAACCTTTGTAAAGTAAAAAGCAGCAACTTAGTAAAGTAAAAAAAAAAACAGCAGGTCAATCTGTGGACATGGATATTCATGTACCATGAACTTGCAATATAGTGCTTTATATTCATGACAACAGGAAGATTAATCAAAGATATTTTTATATTTCTACTTAAATTTACCTCCTAATTTCAAAGGTGTATGGTTACACATTAGGATTTGCAAGAGTGAAAGGAACAAGATAATGCAGATGAAGGGAATTTAGGGACATCTGAGCAATAATGAAAGAATTGCAGAATTCTTGCATTTCTGCAAGATGCATCTTGGAGAAAATACTCTGAAATACAATTCAAAGGGAGGGAAAGCCTTGGAAAGCTGTAATACTAAAAAAGATCTAAAGATGATGGATAGTAGACAGTAAATTAGATATTGAGCTTGCAGTGTAATAGGAAGGTACAAACAGACTACCTAAACTTTGGCTGCACCTACAGGAAATGTATGTAATAATCTGTATGAGCACTTTCGAAACCACTGCAAGAACAGTAGGTACATTCCTGAGGTTTTGTTACTGAAATGACACAGAAGTTGAAATAAAGGTGAGAAGAAATCACACACACAATACTGAAAATATGGTGAGATTGCTTTTACATGCCAAGCAAACAACCTTTAAACAGAATGCACCTCTGGGAATATTTTATTGATATAAATACCAAGTGATGAAATGTTTTGGGATTGTCATGAAAATTTGATCAAAATTAAATAAGTAGATGGAAAGAAATAAAATGGTTTTGAAGAAACAGGTAGCAAAGAACTGGTCAGTACCTGTTGAAAGATATTATTGAGAAAAAATTGGCTTACGAGTTCCTGTTCACATAACATATATGCAGCATGCAGTTTGCTGGAATTTATTATCTCTTCCCTAAACTCCTCAAAGATAAATGTTTGTATGTGAGCTAACTAGCCAAGGCTCCCCTTGGAGAAAGGTGTAGACATACCCAGAGGATGTTTCTTCTCACGTCTAATTATATATCCATGATAGGCCAGATTAATCACATTCAAGTAGAGACTATGCTGGAGGTGTCCACAGTAAGCAGCTTCACTAGACAGCTCAGTAACTATGTTTAAAGGTAAGTACAAGGAATACCATCCAAGGTAGCTTTGAATAGCCACCTTGAATATTCATACTAACTTTGAATAGGTAGCATGAATATTTAGAGTAAATTTTATTAATTTAAACATTACTAAAACTTAAATATCAACAAAATATTGTACTCACAGCTTTGCTAAATTTTAGAGTTTCTTAGATGCTGTTCTTTCATCCTAACCTTTCTATATCATCACTTGTCATCTATGTCAATTCAGCATTTAGAAATCCTGTGTAGGGATTGTATTCAAAGTTCTGCGCTAGCCTTGTTGATGTTATAAATTTACAAAATAACATATCTTATTTAATTTATAACAGTGCATAAAATGCTAGATAATGACATGGAAGTATCTCATGTTGAAGTTCAGTTGAAATCTTAGCTCCAAAAGAAACAGCAGACTATTTATCTGCACAAAAAGCTCTTTGCAGTACATGATAGGGGTTACTGTGAATTGTGCAGCAAGATCTTAGAAGAAAGCTTGTGGATTACTGTGAATATACATGTGGTACTGAGACACTATTACTTATTTTACAGCTAAGTTTTTTGTGTTAGTACCTTGAAACCTGGATGTTCACTAGCAAAAGAATTGTGTTTCCATTTTGCTCTAGACAGATGTCACTATATTAATTAGTGTAACACATTCTCATAGTGATTTATCACGTAATCTTACATTGCCTACCATTCCTGACCAAGACTACAAAAATTATGTCTCTGAATATGCATAAAATATTTTAAACAATGTGGAAACAATGGTACCACTGGAATTTTTTTTTTTTTTAATTATTATTTTAAGACATTACAATTCTGCGACTACTGGAGGTAACTCTGTTTCTCAAACATATTCCAAGACACAGCGTGAGCTGTGACATTCCTTGTGCTGGCTAAGAATGTTTGGAGAGGTAACTTACATCTTCTTGATAAATAGTACAGTTACATTGCTTTGTTTCTTTCATTAGAGGTGAGGAAGATAACATATAAAAGAGGGGGAGGGAGTATATAAAAGAGGAATTGTTATACAAAATCTTTTCTTTAAAATTATATCTCTTTTTACTTTTGCTACATTTCCATTGGAATGAAGTACTCATTCTTGATTTATGCTCCTAAGATATTTATGTTCCACCTGGCACATTTTGGAACATCTGCCAGTTTATAAGTATTCATCCTATCAGGGCCTATGGATGCATATATGTCCAGCTTACTTACGTATTCCCTGACCTGATCCTCCTCCACCAAGCATACATCTTAGCAGTATAGACGCAAGGAAACATTTGTGTTGGAAGGGGTCTTTAAAAGCCATCTTGTCCAAATCACTTGCAACAAGTAAGAATGTCTTCAACTAGATCAAGTTGCTCAAAGCTCCGCCCAGCCTGACCTGATTGTTTCCAGGATGGGACCTGGAATGCCTTACTTGTATATCATCTGACTCCACCTTCTTTTAACTTAAAACTTTAATTCCTTGTCCTATTGCTCCAGATTTCCCCTGGTGTCTCTCTTGTGTGGGGTATTGTTAACAAAGACTAACACAGATGCTAAAAAAATTCAGATATAAAACTTGCTGTTTCTAAATGAAGTCAATACTGTCATATTTTAATTTCAGTCTATTTCTATTTTTGAAAGGGGTTCTTCAGAATGATGGTCATATCCAAGCTAGACATCTGTCCTGGTAGATGTTTATAGTCATTGGAGAGAAATGGCTATTCTTAGTGAAGAGTTCTCTTGAACTCCACAGCTGATATGCAAGTTCATATATCAGGATAAGGAAAATTATAATAGAGTAGGATAAGCTATGGTTCCTGGTGATAAGGAGAGCCTGTGTGGCAAGAGATATGAAACTTTAATGTATAAGCTCTAGATTGTCCCATGCTGCACCTGAGCCTGCCTGTATGGACGCCCAGGATGTTTAGTTTATTCCCTGTGTGGTTACACTCCCTATCCAGTCATCTGTATAGATGAAGTAATGGATCAGTTTGAAATAGTGGGGGCCTGAGGCATGGTTATTGATTGAATTCCCAACCATTTTCACAAGTAGGTGTTTGACTAATTGTTACAGGAACTTTCTAGTTGGAAACTTCAAAGTGTTTAGGATATTTCCCTGTGCAGTTCTGGATGTACATAGGTTAATCTATATGCTTACATATATAAATTAGCATTCTGTAAGGTTAATCTGGCCATTGCAGAGATTCCCCAGGCTTTTGACCTCCATAAAAGATTATCTCTTTTCAGAAACAAGAGGAGTCTTCAGGAAAAGTAGAAACTGTCCCCAAAGATGTAGATATGATTGTATCAGATAGTCCTGTAGGTAAGTAAGATAGTGAGAAGATATTTTTTATATATTTTTAAATAATAAATAGAAATATGTCATGAAAGTGCTGGACTGCCCTGACCAACCAGTTATCATAATTCAATAAAATAGTGGGTTTTTAGAGTCTCACTGAGCCAGCTGACAATGCCATTATAAAGACCCTTGTCTTGTCTGACATTCAGGCAGTGACCAACCATACAGCTTGAAAGACTGTATGATATGTTTGTATGCACAAACACTGATGAAACTACGTCAAGACTGCAAGTGTTAAGCATTGGTTAGATGAATCCCACTGCCATTGTAGATAGTACAGTCAGAGACTTTCGAGATCACTACTTGAGTTCAGGATTTATGGCAGCAACAAAACATCCATTCCACTGCCCAAAACACAGGAAACTGAATTTCCAGAGGTTCTCTGAAGGGTGTCTTCTCAAATACATAGCCATCAGTCTTGAGTATGACCATTTGACATGCACGGGTCTGGCAAGTATAACTATTACTACAGAAATGTCTGCAATACTACTTTTACTTGAGGGATGCTGAGTCGCATGCTTATTAGAGATGAACTCAGTATCTAAGATCATCAGCATATGATCTTTGAGCCAAATGTATTCATTAGAAGATCACTGACAGAATACTGACGCCTTGGGATCTACAAGGTCTGAAAGCAATTTATTCAGAGCACTATATCATAAGGACTTTTACCTCAATGACTCCAAATGCGACTGCCAGCTTTTTCCTGCAGTTAAATGAAGTGATGAAAGTTCCAGAAGAATCTGAGTAAACATGCAGATTTCAGAGCACTCAGAATGGCTGACCTTTAAACAGAAAGGTGTTCCCAATCATGGCAAAAGCAGAGTTAATGCATTATATAATTCTGAATTATCATTAACAGTTAGAAAGGCACTTGCAATATGTTAAGAATAGAGCTGGTCAATAAAGAAAAAGTGCTTCTAAAAAAATTTTGGCTTATACATCTTGGTAGCCAGTGGAGACATACCTTCCACATTAAGATTTGACCCACAATGTATGTCTTATTTTAAAGAAACTGCAAGGAGAAATACTTCAGATAATGAATTCTGTTTGTTTTGGGGTTTTTTTTATGTACTATGAGCTGCACATGTCTTCGAGGGTTATGAGGCATAGCAAATGGCATAGGGATTTCCTTGAAATTTTCATCAATAGCTTGCTTCTCCCAGCAACAGATGGTTTCATATAGAGATTATACCAAAGAAAGTCAGCAGGATGGAACAGCAAAGAAAAGTTTACCCACCAGAAATGGTAAAATATCTCGATCTTAAAACAATATATTACAGTAAAATCCTAGTAACATGGAAATTGTTTGGATTATTTTGTAAAATAAATAAAAAGGTCTCAGGCATTAAATCAGCATCATACTGAGAAAAAAGTTTATACCTAAATTTAGAAACACCAATATCAATAGGTTTAACAGTGCAAGAAAGGATGAAAACCCTTGTTTTGCAGCTAAGTTCTTCTGCTTGCACCTAGATAAGCTATAATGTGTATAAGGAGCCTTTTACTGGTTCCTTCCCATTTTATCTTCTTGAATTTCTAATGAAAGCAAGGTGTGTATGGAAAGAAACAAGAGGTAGGATATACTTGGTTTTACCTCAGTATATCCCAGTACAGTTATAATATGAACAAAGAGCACAAACAATTGAAGGTATTGAGAAAAGCTGAGCTTGCCACAGCAATGATACATGCACAACAAAAATTTAGCATTGATTAAATAACTGACCTTAGTTAAGTGTCTTGCATTATTATTCAATTAAGAAGACAGTGTCACAGAACAGAATCGAATAAAATATAGATTGCTAAGCAGGGAACTAATTAAAGGCACTCTCAGCACAAGGCTGCCTGGAGCTGAGCAACAAAGAAAAGTTGGAGAAAGGTCTGGGATAATTTTAAAGCTGCTTTCAGATTCTTCCAAAAGCAGTGCAAAATAGTGTACGTTGATCAAAATTTTCTCATAAGAATAGTAAATTAACTTCCAGGAAAATAAACTAAAAAAGAAGAAGTCTTCTTTGAAATCATGAGAGCTAGCTGCTATAGTTCAGACCTATACTATGTGTTATGTTTGAGGGTGTTACATGCAGTTATTTCTACAATTTGTTCTACTCTGGTGTAAAGAGTTGTCCTTTTTTCTTGTCATCAATTTATTATAATGGTTGCCATTCAGTAAGAACTGGTAAATCCTCGACCTTGGATCCTCCTTTCCACAGTTTCTAAATGTAGTTTATAAGATTACTTCTCAGTAGATGAAAAAGGCCTTCTTACCATATGAAAAGGGCTCTTCCAAATGTTAGACATCAGTATGTTTTAAAGTCATGTTTCACTCCTGTGTTTTTCCTTTTTTTCTTCCTAGCCTGATTCTGTAACCTCTCTTTGCATATGAACATCAAATTCAGGGATCTTTGTAGGGGCTCTCAGTTAATTTTTCTTGTAAAGAGGTTGATAGCAGCTGAATGCTTTTCACTGCTGGACTTGGTTACTTGCATTGATTGTCTTACATGAAAGACATCTTTCAGAAGATTTGATACTTAAAACCTGGTGGGATTTAGGTCCCTCTCTTGCATTGGTCCCTGCTGAATTACAGGCTTAACTAACTCTGGGAATCTGAGTCTGAGCCCTCCAAACTGTTGGGGCTTAAAATGTACACCTCTCCTGGGCATTTTATGTTGCCTAGTTTAAACACTGACTATTGTGAGGTTTCTTTGTACATTTACGTACGAAGAACATTCTTCTTACCATTTAGGAGACCACAGATTTTATTTGGAAAACAAACAGCTGCCAAAATAAATAAAGGTTGATCTCTGCAACATGCTGAAAGTAGTTTCTTTAGATATTGTGTAAGAGCACTAGACCCTAGTCCTGTGTGGACAAGAGAAAGGATTCCTAAACATAGACTCTGTGTATAAATAACTACAGAGAAAAAGAACTAGTGGTGATAAGGAATTGAGTGGAAATGCCTAACAATAAAATTAACAAGTACAGAATCAGTGATTTTAAAAGTGCAGATAGCTGTTTAGAAATCTGAAATAAAATCATTATTTTTGAAACCCTTTTGTATCTATTTTAAAAGGTAAAAAATAATGAAACTCATAACAGAAAAAAAAAAAAAAAAGTTACCAAAGGAAAAATAACAAGGGAACATACTTTTTTTTTATTACTATTTCTTAAAGAATTATCATTGATTGCCAAGAAGTTTAAACTGAAAATGTATATTAAAATTTTTAATGATACATTATGTATCCTTATCCCAGTGTTCTGTAAATTATGAAAATATTTAGCTGAATCCTCAAGATTCTACTACACAATTTTTATAGTTCAGTATACCTAAATTAGACTAAGTGTGAATTAATAAAATAAATAAAAAAGATTATTTTATAGCTTGCATGGTGTTGTATAACTGAGCTTGCCACATACCTTCTTCCTAGTTTTATTCTTCCTAGTTAAACTATTCATTTTTCTCTTTCAGCTAATGTTATTATCTTCTACCCATTTCCTTTTAGAGACTTCTGTGAACTAAATTTTCACTGTATCTGCAAAATTCCCAGAGTAAATTAACTGTGAATCTTAGGCATATCTCTCAATTACACGCACCTGTACTGGATCAATTAGCTTGCCTAATTTTTAGCAACAATGAATGGCCCACAAGTGTTCTCCATTAATTAAAATGCTATCAGCCTTTTGCGAGTGCACTTCTAATGTGTTCTCTCTGCAGCAGATTTGAGGGCAGCTACTTTTGGGTGGACCTTACGGTCTTAATTTGCATTTTGAACTCATTGTCCTCTCCTGAAAAGTAATGCTGGATTTTAATTTTTTCTTTTTCTTGTAAAGAACAACTTTTGTTTTATTAGTTACTGTGTGAACTGCTTGCTATAAAACTAAATCAGATCTTGTACTGTACCAATTTGTATTTTAAATGAAAGGGTTTTGTTGCAGCTGCTCTTTAATTTTGGTTGTAAAGCCAGATTGGACCTCTTTAATGTCTTTGTTTGACGTCAGTCTATCCAGAAAATAATTTCCTTGCATGGATGTAATGCATAGGCTACTGTAGAATAGTAATTCTTCTAGGTGTTAGAAAAGCATGTTTAAATCATATTTATGTGCTCATGACCTTTCTAAGGCAATGATTTAAGAGAGTTTTGCAGATTAACTGCTTTATTCTGCACTCCCTGAAAACTCTCTGCTCAAAAAGCACCCTGACCACTCTCAATGATTCTGTTTAATGATGCAATTCAACTTTTTTGCAAGGACCATTTTTAAAAAGCCATACTGCTAAGTATGGCTTTGTAAATTATTTATAGAGAATTGCTGGGACAATATCTTTCTTGGTGAGTTGCTGGTGCCAGTAACACTGAATTATCCACAGAAATTAAGTCAACAAAGCTTATCCCTTTCTTTTTCTCTTCCAGCATCAAACCTAAGTATAAATTCATGCCAGAAGCCATTTTAGATTTTATGCAGAACTATTTTTCATTGCTTCACTGAGTATTTCAAGAAGGCAGAAAAATCTTTCATTACTAGTCCTGCTTCCGATCCTAATTAGCAATTTTAAACCAGTCAGTTGAGCAATGTGTAAAGGTATTTGGTAGACATTTTTATAATACATAGTCAGCCTAGAGCTAAGAAGAACTGAGTAGAATTTTTAAAAAAATAATCACATAGTAAGTACCTTAATAAAGTTAACCTACAGCTAAATAAGTATTAACCAAAATAATAAATTGGTAACAGACCTCCTTATTCTATTTTAAATTATGTCTTTCTGTTGTCCCTTTATTGACCTGTTTTATGATCTTTCCCAGAGATTTCAGTCCAATATGTTATTGACATCAAGGAGAAATTCAGAGGGAGCCTCTTGCATACAGTTTTCCTGTAATTCTTCCCTATCTGTTGCCATGACAACACATCCATTCTTTCTGGAGAGGATGTTTTCGCTGTTCCCAGAAAAATAATTTCACAGCTTTATTGTTGCAAATATTGGAGCGAGAAGAAGAAAAGAAAACTTAGAAAACAACCTGGAAAACAATGTACTCTAGGTGGACTTTCCGAACAAAGGAAGGAACCCCTAGGATTTGAAGCTGGAAGTCACTTTCTGTAATAGTTTTAAGTTTCTGCACATATAAACATTTCTGACTCTACAAAAAATTCCCCAGAAGCTGGTACTCCTGACTTTTTGGTTTTGAAAAAAAAAAGTAACATTTATGCAAGGTTTTTTATGGACCCTAATTGTGTGTTAGAGGCACAGTCTGAGAATGCTACTTGAGCCCATCCCATACAAAGTCTATCCGGACCTAGTTGTTAGCCACCTAACTTCTGTTAAATTCTGTAGGGAACAGAAATTACATGAAACAGCATTTCTTTGCCTTGTCAAAGCTAGCACAAATCAATAGAATTATATTTTTCTTAACATGTAATTACATGACAAAGATAACTGGGGTTAAAAAAAAAAAAAAAGTAACACAAAATGTCTTCATTATTCTAGCACAGAAACCATCAAGACTGGACATCAGGAAGCACAGAATGCTTTTTAAGAATAGGAGTACAGGCCCTATTTTTTTTTTTTTTTCTTTTTTTAATGCCGAACCATTTTAGTGTAACTAGACTTTTACCTGAAAATAGAAATAACCTGACATAAAATGAAGGAGATTTGGAAATATGTACTGGCAAGTAACACAAAGGTAGTGCTATATGGAGTAGTTTTTTAAAGATGGTCTAATATTCCTTTCAAGCACATGAATTGAAAACTTGCTCTTAGTTTTATGTCATACACTGACAAAGATTTGTATTTTTTCTTCACTGCCCCGTTTACTTAAATTTTCTAGATGAATTAGAAGTAAAGAAAAAACATATAATTCCTTTTTCTTTTAAGTTACATCTCTAAAATCAGCAGTTACCATATATGTGATTAAGTCATGTGGGAAGAAAACTGGTAATAAATTATGATAGAATTTCAGCAATATATGGAAGGTAAAATAATATTCTTGAAATAGTAAACTAAAAGCATTTTCATTTTCTTAATGAAAAACAGGGAAAAGATAAGCAGTAGAAAATTTTTGGCTTCGAAAGAGAAGTCTGAATTATATAAATTGGTACTATCATTTATCTTTATTGTGCCAAAATCTCTCTTTCTGCCTCAAAATTTGGTCCAGTTTCTGTCCTGACTATGTATATGAACCAGAGTAAAATATGCATCTAAATAAGGACTATTTCTATCCTACATAATGTTGTGGAATCCCTTACTTAATACATTTCCTTAAAGTAAATTTGCAAAATATATTTCCAATTTACAGAATAAGCACTATCTGCTGATGGCCAGGAGAACATATTTCACACAGTCAACATTTAGAAGGAAAACAATGTCAAAATAATCAGTTCTGTAAATGCTCAGCAGACTGGGATTGTAAGCGGTTCTGTAACTACACAAAAAACTTGAGTATTCTGAAATCTTAAACGGACTTGAAATGAGCATCAAAATTTGCACACAAAATTTACCTGTGAATAGTAGGACACATCTGAATAAATAAAGACAAGGAAACAGAACTTCTCTGAATTATATTTTAATGGTATTCTGCAACCTCTTTTATCACTTAGAAACTAATCAGTTCTAAGTGAAAACATGTTTAATTAAACTATTTAGAACAATTTGCATTATATCATATTCCAGTTTTAATCTATTTTAACCGAAGTCAAAGAAAAGCTTGTAATAGCAGATCAACAGATAAGGAGCTATTTTATAAATACTTGAATAGAGTTTTATGTATATAATACAGCCATCATGTTTATCTCTAATGGATCTTTTTACATTTCTCTGTGTTGAATTTTTTAACTTGTTTAGAGTACAATATATGCACCAATGACTGCATAATAGAAAAGAAAATTGAGAAATCCGACTAGATTTTATAGCCAGACAGACTGTCATAGTATTTTTTAAATAAACCTGCAAATGTTTTACCCAATTGTGTTTTCAGCAGTTCAAAAGATACAGTTCTGTTCCATTTTTTTAGAGTGTAATTATTCTATGTTTCCTTAGCGTTTATTGTGACAAAATGTGAAAGCATTAAACATAATGATTCTGTTTGCTTAAGCATTTGTATCCTTTTCCTCCACAGCCTAAATAAGGTCATTATACTCAGCTTATCTCTGTTTTATTACACTGACTGCTTCTTTGACAGGACGAGATATTTTGGTAGGCTTCTATAGACTGTAAAAAAATTACCTTTTAATTTAAAAATATCTTACAGTGTTTTCACCACTAAAAAATGTTATTTACCATCTTGTCTTCTTGCTTTCTGCTTTGAAACAAGGTCTCCAACAATTGCACAGGTTAGTGACGTGTCAGCCATCTCAAAGTCATGTATAATCCTTTTCACATCACAAGTCATCTCTGCATATCAACTGTCTCCAGAGCACAGAGCACAATAGCATGTGGTGGTGGTTTAACACCAACTGGGAATTAAACTCCAAATAAGCCACTCGACTCCCCCCAGGTTCCTGTGCAAGAGTGGAACAACAAGTGGAGACCATGGGCTGAGGTAGTAATTTACTGAAAGTAAACAGCAATGGAATGAGAAACACACAGGAACAACAGCAAAATTAATAACAAAAGTATACAAGAACAGAAGGTGCCTTGACCACAATAAAGGTGTGCACCACCTCAACTTAGTTGCCCATGGCTCCTGGGATAAAGACAAGTTAGCAGTTGCTCCTCACAGTCAACTTACCCCATCTCCAAACCCAAGAAAACAGAAAATATTGTTTCATCATGAAGAAATGAGTCATTTTACTTATGTGGTCAAGTTGTCCTCACTTTAACATTGCCCAGACTGTTTGCTATTTCAAAAAAAGACCAAGAAAAAAATCCAAATGTAGCATGACAACAGAGATTTGGAATGTAGTACTTTAGTAAAAAGACAGTAAATTTCATGTTTAATTTCTCTTCTTAATTTTATCTGTTTAAAAGCTGATTATTTTTGGCAAAAAATACATATTTTAAATATTCTACAGGTTGCAATGGTATACACTTTAATTCTTACCATAAGCAAAAACAACCTTTTCTATCACAAGAAGGTTTTTACTGAAATATTTTAGATTTCTCCACATATTTATTTGCATCTTTAAAGAATTTGGCAAAGCAGCTCAACAAACTCTGTAAAGGTCATAGGTGCTGGTATTCCTTGAGATTTGATTTGTGACTAAGAAAACCAGAAGATGCCAAGGAAGAGAAAAAGAGGACCATCTGGCAGCATTCAGATGGCTATAAAGAAGCCAAAACTTTCACTAGAGCAGCTTTGGCATGCTTAATGGTTTGGGCTGGCATAAGTATATCTGTATCTATATCTATCTAACACAATGTTTTCTCTCCCAGCACAAGGTCTATCTCAACTAACAGACTTCTTTCTAGCCTATGACTGAGTTAGAGAATCACAAAATGGGAGAAATATAAGTCACTGAAAATGTAAGTTATACATAGTTGTAATCTTGTGGGTTTGATGAGTTTCTGTGAACTAGTGTAGTATTTCTTTTTTTCTCAAATTATTACTGTTGTATCTAGGGGTTTGCTTAATAGTAAATGTTGCATTTGAGATATCCGACTGGTTCAGCAGGCTACAGAGAGGCTGAAAAATACTCCTGCTTTTTCTGACTTTCTGGTATCACAGGCTGGGAGGCTAAGAAATACAGAAACTCCTTCTTTTCATCAATCAGAAGGGTGTGTAATATGACCAAGTCCTATTCAAGATTTTTCATTTATCTTCTGAGGACAAATTGGCATCTGCCATTGACATTAGAGGAGTTTCTTTGAGCAAACATAAATAGATGAAAAGACTTATTTTAACATGTTAGGCTCAGAACTGCCTCTGGAAAAAAATACATCTATCTAAATAAGTTATAAGGTTCACACACTTGTAGGCACAAGAAGTTAAGACTGGTCTTGATCATGAAAATGAAAAAAAATGAGAAAACATCCTGAAATAACAAAAAGATATTATTCATATATTCAAAACTGAAGGCTGAATGTTGTGCTTCATAGCAGCATTGACTTCTGAATTGCTAATTTTCAATAACACCTTAAATACAAAATTTGATAAAACTTCTTCCCATGTAAAATCATAAAATATGTTTTTTTACTTTGTTTTGACCCACCTTATAATCTAAAATTTGGATTTGTATTGATGGAAAAAATGAAATGAATGAAGAACACAGTTTTGAGCAGGATTTAATGTGCTCTTCATTTTTCTTGGACAGACAGATACTGTAACAATATAATCCATTATGATTTGTTGTAGCAAAAGTAGAGGCTTATTGTGATATTAAAGCAAAAATGGCCATTATCTCTCAGGAAAGGAAATAGAAACCCTTTAATGATTGAGCTTACAATCCTACAGTCATTAGGGACGCTGATAGGAACATTTTCATCACAGTATACAGAAACCAGCTGTCATATATTTGTATTACCTAATGTCAAACTCCCACTCACCAGACTAAAAATATGGCTTTGTAGAGACTAATTTTGTTTCACACAAATATAGGATTCCATTCTTATGCAGTGTTTCATTGAAAGAGCTAAACCTCTGTTTATAGTCTCTGATTCCCTTCTTTTCAGAAGTAGGAAGTATAAACAATCTACAGGATTCAGCAGTCCAGAGCCACATAAAGCTACAAGTCCTCAGAGATGTAGCTGGGAGAGCACTAGAATTTCTGCTCTGGCAGAAGAACCATGCCAGGACATGAAACAGCTGTATGGGAAATGTTGTGCAAGGAGAGAGGATGGTGTGGTACTCTCTGGAAAGGCCTAAGTGTGGGGCAGAGCTAGGTTATGCTCACAAGTTCATCTTCACACCCACAGTAGGGTTCAGATAAACAATGGCAGAAGTGGGAGCCTAAATAATGCCCTCATCTGACTCCACACAGGTCTTTTATCATGGGAAGGCTGTCAAAGGCCTCCCATAAGCTTATGGCATTTCCATAAGCTCAGAGGAGCTCAGCAATGAACAATTGCAGGCAGGATCCCATATTAAACATTCATAAAGGATGAACAAGCACATTGTCCAGATCCCTCCCAAAACTGTCCCATGAGAGCCACCAGCCCTGTTGTCCAGGTCTGAAACCCATCAAGACAAGTCATCAGGAGTAACTCTCTGGATCACCTGTCAGACGGGATGGGACACCCTTCATTGCAGGGGAAGAGAATTTACAGAGGGATATTGCAGAGAACTTACTATGGGATATTTAGGGGAAGAACCACAAGCAGGAAAAGGAAGGGGCTGAGGTGATTTGGGCAAGAATGAGTGAGGAAAAATAAAGCGCTATGGGGGAAAAAAGGCCAGTTGGATGCAAATCTGGTCAGTACACTTTTCTGGCTGTTGGGAAGCTAGAAACTGGGTAGACTGGAAACCATGGATATTCATTGGGCAGACTGAGAGTCTGAACTCAGTTGACAAAGGATCCAACTAGTAAATATCTATGTACATACATACATATATATGTATATATATGCACACCTTTTTTTCCTCTCACTACTTTATATTCATTCAGCTCAGACAGAGAGGAGAGCAGGATGAGGTCATTGATGCAATCACTGAATGTGTGACTGATGAGCATGTCCGTCTGTGAGCTGCGCTGCCATCATCTGAGTGTTTCCATAAATATGGGTTGTGCATGGGCCCGGTGTAGAAATGCAGCTTCAGTCTCACTACTGGTTGGAAATAGGAGCATGGAGTCACAGCAGCCTCACCTCTCTCTCAGAATGTTAGATTTGGCATGATATATGTAAATTTTCATCTAACATGATGTATTTTAAAAAGATATTTTTATGGTTTATGGCTCTCTATAATCTGACAATATTTTAACTATGTGTTGTTGTTGAACATAAAACATGTTTACTAAAATATTTGGTATTTTTAAGTCTATAGCAACCTTCAAGAGTCATAAAAAGAGCCCATAATGTAAATATCACAATTTTTTTTTTCCTCTTTTTCTAAAGGATTAGAATTGTATCAACCCTTACAGATTTCAAGGGCTCATTAGCTTAATTCTGAAGCAAAGTCCACAAATGGGTTGTTTTTTTTTTTTTTCCTGTTCTGCTCATATGTCTCTTTTTGTTTGCTTGTTCTTCAAGTAGTCCTGAAGATTTTTCTTGGGAACAGAGGCATAAAGAAGATAAGCAGTAAGTCAGAAAAAGTTTTGCAGCTTAATGACCAGCCTCATTTCCTCTTCATAAACCTTTACAAGGTTTTAATATGCTCCTAAGTTTATATCTGCATCTTAGTTTAAGAGGCTTTTTAGGAGCCTACAAATATTTTTCACAATCTAGATTTTTAATGTCTATGTATCTGAACAGTTAGCAACAACTTAAATGTTGTAAGTTTGAAAATATATATGTATGATTAATTCTGTTTTTCACATAGGAAAAAGGACAGAAATGGATATTGTCATGGTTTGAATGACAAGTGTCTGCTAAGGAAGGCAGGAGCCTCCCTTGGAATGGAGAATATAAAACCCCTCCCTCCCAATTATTATAACTTATGGAATTAAGGGGCTCTCAGCAAAGATATGAGAATAGGAATAACAGCTCTTTATTATGGGAACTAGAATAAACAATAAAACAAAAACACATACAGTAAGACAAATAAGCAAACAAACCCACTGTCAGAGTCAGGATCCAACCTGACGCCCTGTGGGTCAGGATGTTGGTGGCACTGCCATTAAATGGTGGCTGCAGTCCTAGTGGCAGATGTGGCTCTGTTGAAGTGATGTTCCTGTAGAAAAGTGCAGTTTTTCACTGAAGATCCACTGGTGATAGATGGGCCTGGTCTTACTCTGAGAATCCAGTGGAAAAGGCTGCCTTGGTGTTCCAACTCCCAGATTTTTATCCAGGTAGGAATACTTGGCTCCTCCCCCCGGCTGGAGCATTTCCCAGTGGAATTATGTAATTCTCTCAGTGAGACTCACTGGCCCATTAGCAGAAGATCTCTCCCTGGAGGGAGGCTGGGTTGTGGAAGAGAAAAGAAAACTGCCCCAGCAGGTTTATTGACAGTTGGCCATTGACAGACAATTACACCACCCCGCACATACCCCAGTTTGATCAGATGGTGACAGAATACACAGTTTGGGTTACATTTTGCACTGCAACCCGTGACAGACATCCAGAATTTTTGCTATACCAGGAAAAAGATATGCCTTATAGGTAATGTTGAATATTACTTGAGAACAATACAGTTTTACTCACATGTTTCTCTCTGAGAAAGAGAAATTCGTAACTATGTAACAATGTCTTACCTTAAACTATGTTATTTAAAGAGAAAAAGAAGGGGAAGTAAGAAAATAAATACAGGAAAAAAAATGGTAATGAGTGAAATATTGAATTTGTCTCTTTAATTATGTTTTTGTTGTTGAAACTTTCATTTTGTTATTTTTCTTGTTTATTTCTTTGGGGGTTTTTTTTTGGTTTTTTGTATTTAGAAACTCTTTTTATCCTGTAATAGACAATGTAATAGGATAAGCAAACTATACCAGGAAACCTTCTGGCTCCTACACCAATGGCTGAAAATCTAATGCTAGCAGGGTTTTTTTGGTTTTCTTTTTTTTTAGTTTTAGTCCTAGATGTACATCTTAATTTCCAAGCACATTATTTTTGAGAAGAATTAATGAAGCTGAACTGCCAAATTTCTGCCATGCAACTCTTTCTATTTTGTAATTTGAATATATGTTAGAATGTCAACCATCCCTAAGAGACAGCAATAGGAGGAGGATATATTAATCTAGACTGTAGACAGTAGACTGTGTATGTCATCAGCTGATTCCAGTATGGGTATGGACTGGCCAAGGGCAAGTTTAAGTCATTGGCTGGAGTGCAAGAGATTAGATTATTTCTAATTTCACACCATCGTTTGATCACTAGTCACAACCAGAGAGCAGTTTCAGTTATTAATTTCATTTCAGTATTCAGTTATTCATTCATACTTCTTTATCAAATTAGGTTGCATTTGACTAATGTGTTAAAACGCCTTTGAAGACAGAAGATAGACAGATGAACAGATGTAACTGAAAGTCTTTCTTGAAAAGAAACAAGCTAAAATTATCTCTTCATTACAGTAGTTAACATGATTCATTGTATTCTTTGAAGAGTCAAAGTTAAATTCACAAATGACATAAATTCAAGAAACTTCAATTTATCTGCAATTAGTTTTGGGATACTGATCCCTTAGCAGTCCAAAATCATTTCTATGAAATGACTGGGAACAAGGATGCAGTTTGAATCATTGTCTTTAGAAAATCTCTTTTTTTTTTTTTTTTTTTTTTTTCCTGAGGACAACTAGTTTTGGGGGGTTTTTTGTGTTGTTTTTTTTTTTGTTTTTTTATTTGTTTTGGTTTTTTGTTTGTTTGTTTTTCTTTGTTTTGTTTTTTCCAATATAAGCAAAAAAACACCAGAAAGGTTTCTTTGGAAAATGTGTTTCAACCCTGCTTCTTTCAAAAAACCAGGAAGAGGATTGCATATTACTTCATTGTTTCAGTGCCAGTAACATTTTGTCTAATGGGCACACACATGTGTACATATGCATGTGTATGCATAAGTAAGTGCATGTGCATATACAGTTATGCATTAATGAGTATGTCTGTGTAATGTTAAATATTCACATAATTTTCTAATCTCCTCTGAGATATATAATCATCTATGTTACTCTTCTTTGTCTTTCCTTGTTTCGTGTTTATTTTTCACTGCCACTGTTTTTAATGCTTCCTGTTTTTCCAGAAAAAAAAAAGTAAATCAGAGGATAAAATATATCATTCACAGCATCTCTACTTTAGGTGAAAGAGTCTTACTGTTTATTGCAAGGACACAGCAGTTCAGCACTTTTAAATATATCTCACTATAGAGTTATTCCTAAATTAAAATGGGCTTGTGATTTCCACAGCACTTTACAGCAGACCAGATGATCCAGTTTAATGATAACTTCTTGCAAGGTTCATCTGAAAATAATGATGGATTTAAACTAGCCTACTGATATAATTAATAGTTTTGTGCAGAACATTTTACTTATGAGGAAAACCTGTGCCAATATTACCAAGTTCTAACTGGAGGAAATTAGAAACTAAGAAATATTAGCATTGTGAATTTATTTCTCCATTTTAAAATTTAGGTATTGAGCCAGAATGAAAATGTGTCCATTTTCTAGTTCTCTCACTAAATGGAAATTCAGTAAAGCCTTGGAACTATGACTGAAATCAGCCTAAACCAAGAAATCTGGCAATGTTTTACATATCATGAAGTTTTTGTTCAAAAATGTCCCAGGACAAAAAGAGAGGTGTGTCTCAGGATATATAATCTGAACTAACATCAAAGGTAGAGAAAGAATTGCAAGACTATCAGCAGAAGCAGTAAGACTGGATGCAGTGGTGCATAATGGTGAGCAATCTCTTGACCATTTCAGTTTACAAGACTTTTCTTGGGGCTGAAAGATTAGCTAAAAGGAGAATTTGTCAATCTTAGATTGTTTACTAAACTACAAGGCTAAATAATTGGAATTGTGAATTCATAAAATATCTAATTACACTATTAAGTAGTAAAATAATAGTACAAATTTTTTTTTTTTTGTTATCTGAACTCAGTTGAGATCAAAATATATGAATTTTTCTCTTTGAGAACAGAAAAGGTGAAATGAAGAAAGTGTTGTGTCTCCTTGACAATGCTTCATGAGTTACACCAGGTAAACTGTAAAATTGATGGCTCTCACAGAATTCCATGTATTGTACTACAATCCATTTGGATGGGGAAAGGAAAAAAATCTACATGGCTATGTATTCTTGTCCTTATTGGAGCTTAGAATGCATTCAGCATTCTTCTATAAAATGTTGTAATATTTTTAGTTATTTCCCAGCTTGCCTGGCTTTCCATTCAGTCAACTGTATGGCAGTCAATTCTTTGCCAAACTCATCTAGAAAGGACCCCTGATCAGACAGCAGTAACACAGAAACCAGGTATGAATTCTGGTTATAATTCTCAGTTCTATCAATGAGATGAATTACTTATCAGATTATTCTTTCACATGTAAATTATAGTAATTTTCCAACTAACAGTTGAGGGTTGTAAACGTGTGCATAGAGATTAACAAAGGAAGCTACAAGTATTTACTTATTAACAGAACAGTAAATGTCTGTACGAGCATTCTAACAAAAATCCTGAGCATATGTGGACTCACTCCAGCAGAAAAGTCTAGCATAGATTTACTAGTTTTATTTCTGTATTACAATTTAAAAATACCTAACAAAACTGACTGCTGGCTATTTTTTAAATTATTGTTTTTAAACTTATTTTTGTGCCACCATATCCATGCATTGTTATATTATTTTTAAAATTACTCCCTTAATCCACAGGAAGAATTTTTTCAATGTGTATTACCAGTATGCTGAATCTATATAATATTACTCTGAAATTTTCAGTAACACCCTGCAAATAATCTTAAAATGCAAAATTTATTTACAGAGTAAAAAAAAAAAAACCTTATTTTCTCATTTAAGAACAATTTATTTTTTCTGTCTATATTCAGAATGATATCTCAGGAAGAAAATCTCCATTTAGTATTTCTTTTTTGTGTGTTCACCAAAGACAGGGAAAATGTATCCATATTGGTATATCTTATTGGTGGTCTGCAACCTTTTCTTTTAGTTATTGCTTAAAAGAAAAGTATGTCTCTGAAGTGTTTCTGCTAGATGGTGAAGAATGCTTATATTCAGTCACAGTATTTTTACCTGTCAATTCAGTTCTCTGATGTGGGTAAGTTATATTTCCCTTATAATTTTGGAATCATGCCTGAGTAATACCTGTTTCTATTTAGAACTGTTTCCTCCAAGCCTCTCACAAATCTGTGAAAGAAAATGCATTGAGCTTTTTATGCTCATTCTTATTTTTGACATGAAACAATAATGGCTACAGAAAAGATTTGATTTATGAAGACATTCAAATTAAAATATAGCTATAGCCTAGAAATCCTAATTTACCTTTTCTACTGCAGAATTTCTGTTTTTCTTTTCTGACCTATTTCTCTTCATGTTTTGGGCGGTTTGTTTATTTGTTTTATTTGATTTTATTTTGGGGTTTTTTTGGTCATCACAGGAAAATATTAGAATCATTTCCCTTGGGCTTTGTAGCTTCTCCCTCAAATTTGCCCTTCCAGATTTTGTTAACCCACCATCAGATGAGACCATTTATCTCTCGTTACATCTGTTGCCCTCTGATATGAAGCAGTTCACTGAGCAGTATAATTTTCACACACGCATAAATCCTTGCATTCATTCAGTAACAGAAAAATATTTGACTGTAGCTACCAGACCACTTGAAATTAAGGAATAAATTTAGCTGGTAATCTACATATTTCTGTCAGGTTCATCCCAAACACATTTTTGGTTTAAAGGCTATTTACTGATCCATTTCTATAAGAGTCTTGGGCCTACACAGAATCTGCAGATCTTTATGTTGTATCAGGTGTGGAAATACATTTGAAGGAATAATGGGAACCTCGCATCTATGATTAGGTCACCTGTTTTTACTGTTATGTTAATGTGGTGAGACATGTCCTACACATTTTCTGTGTCACACAGATCTGTGAAGAGATATAAACATCCTCTTTAAAAAAGACTCCTGTTTGTGAGAATAGCTCCCTCCCACGCTTTCTCCTCTTTTCCCTATGGTTTAGTAATTCTCAGTTGTAAATACCAAACATTTCTTAAATAGCACAAAGTGTGCTAGGGAATATTTGAGTGATATGTTATCTTTTATCACGAGACATGCATCTCTGCCCCATGAGAAATGTAGCTCTTGTCTACATGGTATTCATTATTTCTTTTTGCTCCTTTGAGACACTGTAATCCAGGAGAGGATTTAACCTCTTAGTATTCATGGTTGCTTTCTCTATATTGCACTATTAGATTGTGCAATTCCCCGTTTAAATAAAGCACTACATTACAGCTATCCTGATATGTCGTCTTGCTTTTTACTGTTTGTCTCTTGCCAATCCATTCCTTCTAGAATTTGGCATTATTAAGCTGGCATGTTTCTTCATAAAGGATGAAAAAAATAAAAATGCATCCATGTATTTTCCTATTGAAATTTCATGTACTTGTAACCCTATTTTAACTTACTTTTCATTTTATTTGCATAAAACAGATCTTTAGGTATTTGTGTTATAAAAGTCCTTCGATAGTTGTAGGCTTTTTACAATTAACATTTTAAGTGTCCATATTGCTGTATAAAGATACCATGTATTTACTATGTCTGTTCATTTCAAATCTGTTCTTCTTCATTTGTTCCCAAAGGCTTTTCCCATATGAAAAGCTATTAAAAAAAAAAAAAAAAAAAAAAAAAAAAAGAATGTGGAAATATTGACATTAAAAGATCAGCTGCATAAAAATCTACCATTTACTAAAAATTCCTATCATAAAAATCACACAACAAAAATCTGTTTAATCAGCCCTGTTGTCAGAAGTTTAAATCAAATGTTGATGGTACATTCTCTCAGAATCCTTTCAATACACAATTAAAGAAAAGGCTGTGTTGAAATGTAAAATGCTCTTATAATGGAAAGGAGAGAAAGGAGGAAGTTTTTTTATTGCTTCTTTTTTCTCATTTCTTTTGTTGTCTTAGTAATCACAGATGCTGTGAAGAAACATTGTGGAGGAAAACAAGAAGCAGTCTACACTGATAAATACTGTGAAGTGTCTGTGGTTAAGATTAGAAAGCAAGGCCTCACATTTTGAAATACTTTTCTTAGAAGAAAACTTCACAGCAGATTAGTTCAGCCAGTGGTTGAATTTTTTTTAACACTTGATATTACCTTGAAGATTCAAGAACAGTTCAAAGATCAATGACTGCATCCTCTCAAAGCAACCATACAATATCACTAACTGTATTGGAAAGCAATTTCAGGTGGGTTTTTCATGAAGAAGCTGGACCTAGAGTATTTAACATCAACAAGATACATAAAGAGGGACTATAAAAATCATGAATTTTAAAATAAAAATAACTTCTTTGTTTCATTCATTTCATAACTACTTCAAAGTTAGATGTCACAGAGCCCCCCCATGAACACATACATACATACCATACTCATACAAAGAATAAATGAAGTATGTGCAAATTCTTGTATTTCTCAAGAATTAGAGAAAACAGTGAAACAGATTAAGTCAACTTTGAAGGTCACAGACAAAGATAGCTCAAATGGATGATCAAAACTACTGTTGCACGGGAAGCTATTAACTCAGACTTTGTCAGATACCCCTTGTCTAGATCAAATGGATGATATAACTTGTAACACAACAAGGATGGTATAACTTTATAACACAACAGAACTAGGAGCCATGTAGGCATCCAAGTGTGGTCTTACACACAAACCTTTCATAAACTGACACCAATCTCATTAGATTAGATCCTGTTGCTTTTGGCTTGTTTCCAGAAAAGACTGCAATAACAGGGACAATAGAAGATAGAAACAGTACAAAAAAACCCAAAACAACAACAACAACAAAACTAAAACCAAAACAAACAAAAAAAAAAATAGACCTAGAAGCAAAAAAGACAGAGAAATAAAAGCTAAGGGCAAACTAATTTTTTTTTTTTTTAAAGGTAGAAACCCAAAAAAGATTAAAAAAAAATAGGAATAAAAAATGAAGTGTAAGGAAAAAAGCAAACTAAATATCATGAAATGATATATAGTATCATTATATATGAAATATAATGAAGTTTATAGATGGTATTGAAGTTATGAATATGTAATTATGACAATTCTCTTTTTCTTTTTGTTTGGTTTGTATTTGTTTGGGTTTTTTTCCTTGTAAAATTCTACTTGTGGTGTTATTACAGATGACAAGCAAAGAGAATGCAAAATTCTGTTTACTGATTGTGATCTAGGGAGAGCTGAAATCAAGATATTAGAGATAGGTATACACAGTAGATTGATTTTTATTTTTTTTTACTTATTATCAATGATGTCCTAAGAATATATAGAACAGTTACAATTTTGCAAGAGGAATGGTGAGCATTCAATCTGCATGCTCACTACTTTGTATAAAAGAAAGCTCATGAGATTTAGTAATTCAAGAGCAAAATCCTTGCACTGACTACATGAAGTAAAAAAAAGATATATAGATATAGATATATAGATATATAGATATATAGATATATAGATATATAGATATATAGATATAGATATAGATGATATAGATATAGATTAGATATAGATATATAGATGATATAGCATAGGAAAAATCTGTAGTAAGTATTTCTTTAAAATACACAGGACATTACATAAGTTTAAACTTTAAGTGGCAGGAATATATAACAAAATAATGGCCATTTGTCCCAAACACTTAGTTGATATAAAGAGAAAACAGGTAGGACTTTTTACAGTAGCAGTACCATAAGTAGCCACTGCATAATTTGATTTGACGGACTGGGACCATAACAGCATCTAAAGGAAGATAGATGTGCCATGTTATTTTCTGCTGGGTTTTGTTGGTTTGTTTTAATATTTTTCATCATTGCTTTGGCCATTAAATTCACCCCAGAAAATACAGCAGATTATTATTAGACAAATTTGCAAATACAGGAAGTTAAAGTTGTAATTTCCAAGAACTTATGTCCGTATAAACAATGAAAAAGAATTTTGTGGCAAGAGCTGCAAAATGTGATCCTTCGTCTAAAACTGTGGACTTGGTTTCCTGTCGGAATATGGAGACACTGATTGTAACAACTTAGAATTCTCCAGAGTTTTTTTTTGGTTTTTTAAATATTTAATAAATTCTACATTATCATAGTATTTTTTATGCATTTGTGTGACACACTGTGTCAGTTTTCATTCCCAGTCCTGGCCAGCTCCCAACACAGCAGTCATGGGGGGCTGCCCCCAGAAAGCCGTGAGATCTGAGATACAGCTGGAGAACATGGGGTGCAGTGCCGAGGAGTGGGGCAAGAACGAGAGAAGAGTGATGCTATGTGAATTCCCACAGCATTATCTCCGGGAGGAACAGGAACAGAAGGACCTCCAATAGGCGTGTACAAGGGATTTTAAACGGGGAGGTCTTAGGGGCAGAAACAAATGGACAACCAATGGAGTTGGGAGAGGGGAGGTGTAACAGGTGGGATTGACAATATTGTAACCAATGGGGGAACACATGGGAAGGGAACAATTCAAATGAATCAATGGGGCATCAAGGTTTAGGGAACTGACAGGGAAGGTACTGGAAGGCAAGGTGGGGAACACAATGAAGGGCAGTTCAGGGGAGGATACCAAATTAGGGATACACCAATTTGGGGGAAACAAGAAGGAATAGGGGGATGAACCACTGGCAATTAAATTATTCAGTATTAAAGGAAAAACACGCTGCAACATCTGTGCAAAAAAAAAAAAAAAATCCAGAAATCTCTTTGCTACCACAATACCAGGAAGTATTTGTCTTCATAAGGGAAAAATCTATACTATTTTGGAAAAGAGCAAATATGGTTGCCTGGTGTGTGTTCATGCATGCTTTTGTGAATATCTGTCTGAGAGCAGAAAAGATCAGAAAGGCCAGATAAACTCTTAAATCTGTGTCTCTGCTGGGACTGAGGACATTACTCTCGGAATTTCTTAACACTCCAGCACAGAGAGTAGATTTGTTCATGTGAACAGTCAGTGTCCTGACTTCCTGCTAGATAATTACATTGCTTAAGAAGTGAATATTTTCTTACCTTACTTGATATCCTCTGTAAGCTGTAATACACTTCAGTAATTGCATGCTCATTAAAAAAAAAAAACAAAAACCAAAAACAACACAACCAAAACCACATAACAAATAAAAAAAACACAAGCCAAAACAAAAAATACCCGAAACAAGAAGTAACCAAACAAATAAATCCCAAAACCCATAAAACCAAACCCCAACCCAAACCTTGAAATACAAGCAGAGTTTAGTTCTTTTCTCATAGTAGATGCACACAAATGTTAATAGGGTTTCTGGAGCTGTAAAGGTGTATTCAGGGTCTGACCATTCCTTTAAAAATACAGTGTTGGAAAGGACAAAATTCCTTTGTTTCAACAAAAATCCAGTCATCTTCATCAATGTCTTCATCATTATAATGTTAGAAATGTTACTTTAGATGTTAGAAATGTTAGAAATGTTACCTAATAAATGTTAGAAAAATTACTTTTAAAATATAAGATCAGCCAAACTGTTAGGACATCTTAGAAATATATGACCAATCTTACTTCGCAATAGGTGAAAAGCTCACAGTGATAAATCCAGAAAAAAGCTCATGACAGTAAGAAAAATGTACAAAAACTTAGCAAGAAAAAAGTATGAGAGATGAAGAAAGAGCCATAGAAGCCAGCTTTTGAATTTGGAAAATAAATTCCCCCTACCCAGAGAAAATGTGGAGCAAAATACCAAACAGAGAGAGAACATATGTTGAAATAAATGGTGGCAATGAAGTTTTTAAAGGTTAACATATTGTTAGTTTAGAAATCAGAGGGACTTGGTAAGTACCTGTCCTTAAGTCTCTTTTGCCCAGAAAATGCATATGTTTTGAGCCTAGGATGTTCAGGAAGTCCAATTACTCTAGCTTCAAGAATGCATCAGATTAATTCAGTAGAAAAAAAACTGTTGTTCATTTATCTTTAAGTTTCCAGAATCTGAGAAATAGCTTTAAGGTTTAATGTAAAAAGAAAATCAAGGCCAATACTTCTAACATTGAAAAAGGGAATATTGGAGTGAGAAATCATATTAAGTAGTCTTTCTTTTTACTTCCTTTTTTTCCCTTCAGAAATACCATAGGGTATTATCTTAGTTCTAAAGAGTACTTAAACTTTCAACATAATATTCAAATATTCATATTGGACCTGATATTCTTTCTATTGAATTTAATGTCAAAATTCCCATAGATTTCAAAGTTGGTATAACCAGGCCTGTTATAAATTATTGATATGTAAAATCATGATAGAAACATTAGTGAAGCATTTTTGATGCATTTTTGCATGTTTTCAAATAAGTATATTAATTATCTTGATTATTTCCATGGAGAATAATTATACACATCTCTGAAGCTCTTATCAGTGTAAATATTAAAAAGAGGGAATATATAAACAGATTACACTAACAAAATATCTTTGGGCAATTTGAATAATTATCCTACATACTGCTGCTGGAGAACTGCCTACTTCTAGAGTTCTACACCTGCTACTTTAAACTCACATTTGGCTCTGAACTTTGTAAAAAAAATTCTCTATCACATACAAGGAAGGTAAGGACTTTAGTCTGCATTGCAGCTTTTGAAGTATTTTCCAGGGAAAATCATTAACTTTAAAAATGTATCATACAAATAATAGATACTAAAAAGTCTGTGTAAATTAGCAGAAGGGAATAATAATTAAATTTCCAAACTTAAGAGAATAACCTTTGTAGAAAATGTTTAATTTTAATTGTAATTTCATCCTGACTTTTTCTTACGCCAGAGAAGACAAATCTGTAGCTAGCTATTAAAGATATCTATATTACTTTTGCCACTCATGAGAATTTGAATTTCAGTTTGACTGAAGGTGTAAGTCAGTTAAAAGTACTAAGGACTTCATAAATCAGATCTGCCTACCTATATGGATTTTGTGGATATCTCATTTTAGGAGACATTCAACATCTACTTTAGACATTTTTTTTTTTTTTTTTTTGATCCAGCCCCCAGAAACTTAAGGAGGTATTTAGCTGTAAATATCCTTATTTGAGTCCTACATTCTGTGATGATTTCTAAACAGGGCAGTCAAATTAGTATGAGTAGTGATTCAAAGCATTTAAACTAATTTACTTAAACTTAGGTGTCTAGTATCATTTATGATGTCTTATGGTGTTCTAAATTCCTGAATTACATCTTCCAGATATGATACAAATTGCGCAGAAGACATGCATCTTTCTGATTTGGTGGAAGGGAGCAGCACTGGTCAACCCAAAAGGTGCACACAGTCTGTCTGTCAGCTGCTCAAGCAGCTTAATGGAGCTATACCATTGCCTGACCTGAACTGAGCTTTCGGGGTAAACTGAATTTTCCCTTGACTGTGATGACCTGAATTTATCTACTTATATATACATCCAGGTGAGCTAATCTGGAGCTCAAAACCATGTGAAGACATTTCCAAGAAAGATGCAAAATTGACACACACATGTACCAGTGTCAGGTTACATATTTTCCACTAGGGATCTGGTGTATTTATTGCATAATCAGTTTCTGTAGCTTAAATGATTTACAATAGTTGGTTAAATTAAAAGTTTATGAAAGTTTCTGAATTAAGAATACTGAGTTCTCAAACGAGCAATAGTTCTTACACGCTAACAAATATTAAATAACATCTTTACTTTATTCCTTTACAGACTTAGAATTCAGGTTTGAACACTGATGAAGAGACATCCTTTTTATACAGCTTGGAGTTTTAATTTTCACAAGAAGGAAAAGATTAGATACATAAGTATTTTACGGTTCACAAGAGATTTTTTTTCAAATCAGAGCAATATTTGAATAGATTATTTCATTAAGTAAACATTATTTAGCACCTAGATAACTTCTACAAACTGAGGATGTTGCTTGGAAAGATCTTAAGTCTAAAACATCTAATCTCCTCTTGCTTAAAAACTAGGGTAATGCACAATGACTTCAGTGGTCTTCTCTGCAACTGTAAAAAGGCTTCTCTTTGGAAAGCTAGAAAACTGGTTAGACAATAAGACAAGTTTGATTTAGGAAAATATCTCTCTCTCTCTCTCTCTCTCTCTCTCTATCTATCTATCTATCTAATTTATCTATCTACCTATCTGTCCATCCGTCCATCCATATATCCATCTCTCTATGAAATCAATTAAGAAATTAAAAGACCAGGATAAAGGCAAGGACATGAAAGGGTTCATCTATTCCAGGACTGTACTTTGAGGAAAAGGAAAGCTTATCAAAGTCTTTGTTGGTTTTGTTACCTGAGATATTTTTGTATCAATCAGAAATGCTACCCAGACATCCCTTGAGGATATTTCTGTTTCTCAGACTAGAGGCTTGTCTTTGGGGATAGGCAAAATCCCAGGGAAGCCATGTGAAAAGAAAAACAAGGAAGCCAGAAGGACAGTTATTTCTCTCATGCTCCTTTATCTCCTTAGTGCTTAAAATATATTTTATACAGAAACATAACACTGGTGTGGAAATACCAATTCAGATAATGAAGCAGACCATTCCAGAAAGAGATAAAATAAACATGCATAGAAATAAATTCTAGTAAGAAAATGTTAAAATTGTACATTTTGGGTGACTACAGTGCTTTAGGCTCATAAGCAAATTTTGCGGTTTGAAAATTTTTCCAATTATTCTATTTCCCTAATTTTTATATGCATGAAAAAATGTCTAGCAATATTTGTGAATTACATTTTCTTGCCAGCATTAAATGTCAAAACTAACTGCTGCTTAGCCCATTCTCCATATTTCAGTAATTTAGCCTCTTTTCTTTCCCACATCAGCAGTGTCAATGAATGTAAAAGAAATGAATAATAACTTGTTTTGGGACTGAGATGCCACATTTATGGTGCCTTTCAGAAAATACTATCACTTTCCATTGGGATGGCTTGATTTCAGTTCACCAACCTAAAAGTGAAAGGTTCATACCCCTTTATTCATTATTCTAAATTAGTTTGCATTAGCTATTCACTTTAAGGCCAAAATAACTCTAACAGACTGATGGAAGACTATGTCACATTCATTATATGATGGATGAAATAAATTAGATTGTGTCATCCTCTGAAACAAAAGTGGAAAGAAATAATGGTTCAAAAGATGGCAATATCTAACACATGGGAAAAGAGCAAATATTTCTGTTCAGTTTCACCTTTTGATAACTATTGAAGCACTGGCTAGTTCATGGTCTTCTGAAGCTGGAAAGTTGGTCTACCCAGCATCCCATGTGAGGAAAAGCTCCTCCAATTCCTGGATTTAAAAGAAAGAGAAGATAGAAGCAGTGATCAGTTGCAAGCCACATGCAGCACAAGACCCATGGACCAAAAACATCATGGATCTATTAAGCAAATTAAAAATTAAATTCTCTCCTTTAGTTTATTGTAGGTTGCATTTCCAGTTCTTTCTGGGTGACCCACAAGAAGATATCTAATCCTTTGGTGTATCAGCTGATGTAGACTATGACACGATTCAGAGTTGTTTGTAAACTGTCATTTTATTGCTTCTCTCAGCTACACTACCAACTACTCATCTTGTTAGACTGCCATGACCTGAGCTATATTTACCTTTACAGAAATATAGTGAGTGGTTTAGGCTAATGTAAGTGAAAGCTCTAGAAGGACCTACGATACAGATACAAATGAGTGTGTAATAAAGAGGAAACCGTATATAGTAGCATTAGAAGTCCTTTTTTTCACTTTTGGTCCAGGGCCTTCATCTTTTAGCCATTCTGTGTCTGTATCTAAGGTTTGAATTAATTTTTGCATACTTCAGCACAAATGATTAGCAGTATTATTCCCAAAACCATAAACTATTGCTCCTACCACAGTAGGTTACCAACTCTCTTCACTTTTCTTTATAATAGAAGTATTTACTTTTAAATAATTCATATATCATATTAGGATCCAGGTTTAATATAATACAAGCTCACACTCAAAGGCATACTAAGGATATGTTAAGCAAAGAAAGACAAAAGAGAACCGTACAGTTTCCTCCTAGCCTGAAGGAATTAACTTCTTCTTTTCCCTTTCCAGCCTCCATGGAAATCTTTAACATTAATTCTGTCAAGATGTAGCTCAAACACAAAAATCAGCACATGAAGCTGCCAGAACATGAATTAAATAAAAGTGCATGGTTCTATAGGAATAAATCCCAGAGAATACAGTTAAAAAACAAAACAAGAACAACAAGTGGTTCCAGTTCATCTCACACTATTAAATAGGTCAGTGATTTCTGTCCATAGAGTCATGGCCAGCTTGTCTCTTCCAGCTCAAAGAAAGATGTGTTAATTGTGAAGTGAACAGTACATGATGTTTTACCATTCACTAAGAATTCTCTGGCCTGAATTTTACCTCTGCCTTAGATTATTGCAGCTTGAGCTGAAATGTCTGAAATTAACTGAGCCACAAAGAATTACAAATGAATTTCCGCAGCTAACCATATAATAAATGTACTTCAGCATAAGCACACACGGAGAATATGCATTTAATTAAAAAAATGTATATGGGTTATGGCTTGGAAATCACATTAATATTTATGCAACCTCTTCACTAGGACAAGCTGTTGTGTTAAGGTTGCATGCAGTCATCATTAAATCAGCGGGTGACCACATATCTGTGATGTAGAAGCAGTAATTGCCACACACTTGCGCCATCTCCTTTGGCCGCCCTTCCACTGATTAAATGGAGCCTGGGGTAACTACATTTATCTCACATTTCTGAAGCAAAATAAACACAACTGCAGCAGTCACTTGGTGAACACAAATGTTCTTTTGCAGGCGGGCTGAGTAAAAAAGCGTGCAAGAGTAAAAAAGTATGCAAACCTGGGCTGCCTGTACTTGACTGGCTGTCAGTGAATGAATGCAGAGAGAATCAGAGAGAATGTGTGGTGTAAATTGTTTCTGGGTTAAAAATAAGCAATCCATGAACCAAATACAAAGTTATAAGTTAATGATAGACCTACCTTGATTGAATAGCTCCCTATGCTCCATATGTAAGAATTTCTTCTATTTAATGAGTACAATAATGAATTGTATGCTTAGAAATGAACTTTCAGATAGCTGGAGATGCTATTTTTGGCAGCCTTCACCTTCTGAGAAGAGCCTAGAGACACTGACAGTTGTTGAAGGATCTCACTTTGGTCCTGTTTCATAGGTTCTGGTAAATGTAAGTCTTTGTTACACAAAGGAGCACAAGAAATATGAAAAAAAAAAAAAAGTAAAGTGATAGAGTTTTTCTTTTATCATTAGTGTATGAGAGTAGAAGTGATCAGGTTATGTTCTGAGATGCTATGTCATAAGTATTTTTGTCAAATATAAATTGGACAGGGAGGACATGCTGAGAGCTGAGGGACGTGAAAATGTTTGTTTAGTTACCAAACTTCCTATTCCTACCAAAACTGTTGATCTATACTTTCATACTGGAGGTGGTTCACTTAGTGAAGCAAAGATGTGATTTCCTTCACTAGTCATAGTGTTATTTCCTCATAACAGACAGCACTCATGAAAAGATGAATCATAATCATGTGACCACACATTGAAAATCAGCAGATATTAAACCGTTACAGTGATCCATTTAGCAAGATCAGCCTGAAGGAGTGAGTCAAGGGGAGATTTTTAATATGAAGAAATGAGACAGCAGTGGAACTGATTGGTCTGTAACACTGAAAATCAGTTTTGAATTAGTGTGTTACCACTGAAAATGTTATTTCTCTGATTTCTAAACAAGTACATAATCACAAGCAATTAGCATAAATTTCCATCTCTGTATTTATTTGGATATAAATAAATGACTGGATTGTTCTCAGCCATTTTGGAAAAAAAGAAAAAAATAGATAAAAATATAAATATAGATTTGTTGTATACAGTGATTTGTTGTAAAAATAAGCCCTGCTCTTTTTGCATACCTTAGCTCAAATACTGTTAAAATTAAAAAAGTAGGAAACGGTATGCGGCACATTCTCAAGTATTACCCATACACGGATGGGTGTGTGAATCGACAAACACGGGTAACCAAAGGCGACCACCAAACCACAGCTGAAAGGCAAAGAGTAGATTTATTCCATTACCTCTCTGACAATGCTGGGCAGCAAAGATACATGGGGACACACAGGCTCAGTTAGGCTCAGCTCATTCTAGCGACCAGGAAAGCGCAAGCATGGCTGTGAGAGTGTGTTATTTCTCCACAGGAATTCTGCTTCCCGAAATAGGCAGAGGATTGACAACAGTAGGCATAATAAATAGAGTTTTCCCACATGGGCAGTGTTTAATCTCTAGTTAATTTGTTCTGTTTATAAAAATATAATAATTTGTACACCATCTCATAACAGTGCAAAAATGCTGAGCAGTTAATGTTATATCCCTCTGTTCAATTTCACTAATAAAAACCTCTACATTTGTTACATTACATCAGAAAGCCAGCTAATTTACCAATTCATTCATCCTTATATGCATTTGATACAGGTGTAAAATCAATACATGAATCAATACTATTATTTTCAAATATTACAAAGAGAAACTAAATCTAAATAGCACATTACTAGTATTTACTAGATAAGAATGTGAAGATAAGTGGACATTTGACTTGACAAAGTAGAGTGAGCCTTTTTTATCTTGAAAGACTGTCTTTGGGGATATGATACATTATCAGTTGTCCTCCTTTTAATTTTTTTGTGTCCCCATAAATTAAGCATGCTAATTTATGCAGCATAATGAAAGATTAAATTAAGAACTGTAGTCCTGACCTATTGTGCCCTTCTTATTTGCATGAATTTAATATATAATTCCCTGCTCTGTAAAGACTCATGAACGTGTTTAACATTTTTCACGTCAGTAATCTTTAATGCAACATAAAGGTAAACATATAAATAAATCTCATTTAGAAATAGGGTCCAAAAAAAGTGCTAAGGAGACATCTCCTATATACAGTAAGTGGTTCTGTATTTCCTTGGATATTAAATAGAAACTATTGAGCATACTGGGATTTACAAACCAGGAAACTTACAACTTACCTCAATGTGTTTAGACTGTTTAGACACTGATAATTCATTTTCCCTGTCATTCAGTAACATATTGCACAATTTTGATATTTATCTCAGGAGGAGAGATATCTCTTCAGATTTCAAATCTTTCATACTCATTTGAGAAAATCCCTAAATTAAGATAAGTAGACACTGATGTCTCTTAAATGACAAAAAGCTGATTGCCACACACTAGTACCCTTAGCATAAAAATCAATGATACATTGTAAAAAGAATATTTCATTGTTCTTTTTGAGGTTGAAAGAATTGAAATCAATGCATGTTCTGGCTTTCTCTATCGGCAAGTTATCTATATGTTTTCCAGAGAGACTGGACCTTGGCAGTACTGGGTATCAGACTTCAAAATCCTTAAATTCTTCATCTAAGTCAAAGTTGGTATGTGGTTTAGTATCTCAGATGAAGTCTCATGTAACATTTTTCAGATTCTGATTTATCTCAGTATTTGGTTTCCAGCATTTACTTCAGTTCAAACAACTACTGTATTAGATTTCGGCAGGAATCCCATAGCAGAACTGATATATATTTTTTGCTGTGATCTCTGGGTGTTTTATTATGCAAGGCTTGGGTTAGAGATTGCACTGAATTTTTAAAATCTTTGTGCAGTCCCCCATCTGTGAATCTCATTTCTCAATCTGAAAATCAAAATTGCCAAGAATTTCTTTAGCTGACAGCCAGAGCCTTATTTCACTTCTGCTTTAAATCTGCTGTAGCACATGGCTTACTTGATTTTCTTTGTGTATTTGGGGCTGCACAGAGTTCCTGCTGAGGTTCTGATATGAGTGCAAAGCAAAGTCAGCTCCTAAAAGAAATTAACAGCCCTCTTATTGCTAATTAAAAGCTCTTTGCTTTCTCTCCACATGGCCATTGCAGCTGCTTCACATCCTCTCAATGTTTCAAAAACACATAAATTCAAAGACAATATTATGAACAGCACCTGGCACTTCTTGCACCTGCCATGATGATACTATATTTCATTCTGTCAGTAAATTAAAATTCTCCAGAGCTGAAAAGGATGCTTTTTTTCCTCATTCAACCTCTTCCATTTTCCCCAGTGGTAAAGAGACAGTAGTTTTGCTTCCATTTTCGATACTAAATGTATCATATTGTTGTTTGCTTCAGTGGTGCAGACACCTGCCTCCTGCTGTAAATGTTGTGTTCCACTTTGGAAAGATTTCCCCAGGGCTCCACATTCAAGTATTGGCTTGTAACTATGGCTTAATATCATGTCAAAATCTCTTAAGGAAGATACAGCTTGTCAAGTCATCTCAGGACTGAACCTCCATCTAGTGAAATTCTGAAAATATCCTTTGAGTGTTTGAAACATAAGAAGACAAATAAAAGGCTAGCAAGTCATTTGTAAAGATAATAGCTAACAGCATGCATTTTCCCTTTCCCTCCCCTGTTTTCCATTAATGTTGATAAAGGGAGAAGAGCAGACTACAGGTCAATGATCTTTGTTATTTATATTCAGGTCAAAGAAAGTTCCAAAGTTTTGTGTTTTGAGCATGGCAGCAAATGGATGGAAAGCATACCTCAATCAAACTTGTAGATTTAAGCTCTGATATTTTGATCTCAGAGTTTATTTTTTGAAAAAAATATGGCAAGCAGGAAGCTTTCCACTGTAAAGAATTTAGCAGACAACAGAATTTGGCTGGATTCCTGTGGCATGATGCTGCTCTGTTTGCTGCAGTACAGGAATATTTTTCTTTTTTTAAGAAATCCACAATGATTGCATTAGAAGTGGAGCTACAACAGAAATTATTATTTGGGATGTTAGTATACAATAGGAGAGAATGTCCCAGTAACTTTTACTAGGGGTTACATGAAAAAGATTATCAAAATGGTATGTGCCCCTTTTTTTTTCCTTTTTCCAGACTAAAGAAATTGTTCTCTAGATAAATATTAAAACCTTCCCAAATTTCTATATAATTACAAAAATTTGTACTAATATTCCCCAACAAAGGGAGAAAGCCAAAACCCAACAACAAATCCCAACACCTCTTTGGATTGAAACCTAATAGGGACAAGGGCCCTTATTTTAGTGTTCTTTTTCAACCTAATAGTATCTATTTAATTAAATAAGTATAAAACCATCTACAGCAGCAAATGGACTTCAAAACATTACTGTTCCTTTACTTTCCCAAACTCCTCCTTTCAGCAGTCAGCTAGAGTCCTCATAGCAGACCCAAACTTGCAAGTCTGAATGCTTGAAGGAGTGTGGGCATGCTTGACATGAATGCAAAATCTCACAGTTTAACACATGTCATGGCAAACTCTACGTAGGAGGCCAAGGAGAACTCACAGTTTCCACTCAGATGAGAGCACGACACAGAAAAAAGGAAATACTAACATTTGATTGAAGAGTTGTTGCAGATAGAAGGAAAATAACATTTGGGCTGTTGAAACCCTAAAAAAAAAATGGTTTTCATGTAATGCCTGTTTTTCACACATAACATCTAACACTAACTGACATTCACTAACAGGTCTAAGTGAATTTTACTGAAGGCTGATCAAATCTATGTGAATTCATAGTACCATCATTCACAAGACACACACGAGAACTGAAGATTTGATGGATTACTTTGGAAGGTTATTTCGTGGACTTCACTACCCTAAGACATACAATTTATGAAATCCCTAAGAAAAAAAGTGAAAAGTGTTACATCTACCAAGCGAATTCTTCACAATTTTTAGCTGCAGTCAAGTAGGAAAATAATTCAATTTCAATTGTTACAATGTTGAGCTTGTTTTGAAACATAAAACAATTGAGAAAACATGATTAAAGACAGCCAGTCAGAGGAGCTTCTAAAACAACACAAAATATAATTAATATTTTGTTATGCTCTCATATCTATATCTCATAATGCCATTATGCTGAATTAAAAGGTGATATTTCAATTCTATTTAAATCATTAGATAATTAAATCTTTTCAATGTTCAGCTATTTCTAATGTTTACCCTTAAAAATAATAATAATAAAAAAAATATAGCTACTTCAAGTGCATGATCAACTTTAGTTAAATAATTTTAGGCCGTATTAGTGTATTTGGGACACCATGATAGATTTTAATATTTAAAAGTAATCATATTTCCTTTTTCTTAACTATTTTTCCCAAATTTCTTTTGAAGAACTGAAGGCTTTTTGTAAGATATTTCAAGGATTTATACTATTATGATGCTATCATTTAAATCTCTTGTTAAAGGTATATAGTTTTAAATAATAATATAATTTAATCTTTTTTTTTTCTCACTATGTGTCTCAGAACAATATTTATCATATCCTTGATACTCATTAACTTTTCTCCACCAATGTTTTTTAACTTCTGTTGATAATACCAATCATGCAGTTTTCCATGCATCATGTAACTTTTTTTTTTTTTTAAACTAACCATTTGAAGTTGTTTTTTTTGTTTCCAATTCATTAAATATCCATACCAACATCGTGAAAATTTACTTTTAAATAATTGGGGGTCTATCTAAGATTTTCTAAGATGAATTTATTTTCTTGGTGTGTCAAGTCAAGACACTTTTCTTATGAAAAACATGGATCTACCAAACACAAATACTTTATTTATCTACTTCTGAGGGGTTTTTATTGTTTCATAAAATTCTGGAATGTTTTTAACTTGGAAAAAATAATCTGTCTTTTCTTCCTAATTCCATCAATTCAATTCTTTTTCTTAGAAACTATGTTCTCATGAAAAATGTACTTGAATATTTATTGTGTTTTTCTATTTTATAACAAATGAAAGTGTTCAAAATTTGCAAAAACACATTCACTTAACTATAAAAATGTCTTAATTTTAAAACTACTTTTTAGTCAAGTTTATGGAAGTTTTTGATTCTCTACCAAACTTTGAGAAAGCTGATAGGCTTTCTTCACAAAAGAAGTAGATTTGCAATAAACATTGTTCATGGACAAAATTGTCTTTATTCATTGTTTTTGCTTCCTTCCCCATTCCTATGATGGTCCATTTTTCACGGAGAACAAATATATTTTATTTTCCTATTCTCCTGTGTTGTTTTATTGTCCATTTGACATGGAATATAACTAACTAACAGTGAACACCAGTCCTGAAAATACTCCTCTGAACACTAATAGCCTATTCATAGTAGGTATAAATTCCATGAAAGCTGCAAGTTGCAATGTGCATTAAATTTGAATATAGAAAAATTGCTTGTATCTTAACTAAAAACACTACTGAAGAAAACTAAGTTTTTAATCTCAAATGACCTGCTCTTCTCAGTATGCATTAAGAGTTATTTATAAATAAGAAAGACTTATTTCTTATTAAAGGTTGAAATGACCTTTCAGTCACAGAATCAGCCATAGAAGGAATGACACTTGGACCTTCTAGCTCCCCTTGTTATACTTCAAGCTTCCTTTAATGTTTCCCTTTTTTTTGTTCTTTTGCTACACCATTAAAATTCATATATTAATTAATAGAAGAGATGCTGAGTTAAAAGGTGCTGTCTATAAATTATTGATTTTAAATAATAGAATGACTGAAATTGGCCTAAGTAAAGAATTAAGTGAGACAAACATCACCTAATCAATGTGAATTAAACAACTTCTGTTTGCTTTGATATTTAACTTTTGAAAGTTAATTAGGTAGTATCACTCATGTAGTACACCTACTTTCTTTTGCAAGGCCTTTAATTTGATTTAAAAAGTATGAATTTAATGAATAAATTTGACTGATAAAACTTCATGTAATATAAATTAAATGGATTAAAGAACAGGCATCAGACAAATCTCAGAAGGTCATTCCAAATAGGCTATCATTATTAAAATATTTAAAACATATATTGGTGTCAAGTCATAATCGACTCTTGCCTTACTCTGTGTCATTGGTTATTTGTAAGAAAATAACAAATCATCAACGACAAAGTCAACAGTAAGTAAGAAGTCACTTGTAGGGAAATAACTGGATTGCATAGTAGACTTCCCAGTCTAACGATAACATTTTACAGTGATGATGACAAAGAATTAAGATGCACTTTCTCTGTGAGATCTCTACCTACGTAGGCTCAGAGATTCTAGAAAAAATAGATTGATCACAGTAACAACAACTAAAAGATGAACTTTTACTGCATTCGAATGGCTGATAGAATGAACACAAACCTTGACATCCCACATATTCTTGGATACTAAATTTATATCAACTAAGTTGGTGTCCATCCTTCAAGATGAGAGCTTTGAAGAGAACTGCAAGTATGCAGAAAGAAGTTGCAAGTAAAGTGATTGCAATGTTTAAATGACTGTCAGAAGCAGAGATGGACTGTGAGCTCATCTGTATAACAAAAATTCAATACAGTCCGAGTTCTGGAAGATTAATAAATTAGACATAAATCGCTTGTTTTTAAAAATCAAGACATACGTCACCACAAAAATTAAAAATTTTGTGGCAGATGGAACAAAAAACCCATATAATAGACAACAAAATCAACCTATACAATAGACAATAAAAGGTCCTGATGTAAAAGAATATTATATTTTGGACCAGAAGCAAGTCAAACGGGTACTGTAGTTTATATTATATAAGCATAATTAAAATATCTTTATAATCTGTTCAATGAATTAATATTTTGAAATCTGTACATATCAAAGAAAAACAGAATTTCAGATTTCACTAATGATGTTGAGTGTATCTGGCAATCAGGCTTCAGCATTTTAACATGACTTAATATCTAGCATGTGCAATGCAGACAGAAGAATGACTAGATCTTTTTTGAGATGTCTCATTTTAAAAGTTTATCACTACTTATCACTTCTGAAAATATTGTTGTAATAAAAAGACATGAAGAAGAAAACATGAGATTCCATGTTTTGTGAATGTTGTAACAGAACAGGCTAATTAGTATACTTGCACTAAATTAGGTGAAACTGCAGAATAAATAGATTTTTATTTTACATGACCTTATTTTGATTCTTGTGGGTTTTTTTCTAAGACAAAATTAAAGCAAATTTTTTTTGTCCAGTAACAAATATGTTTTGAATATTGTTAACTGAATAGACCCCTTCCCTCTAGGTATTGAATCAGAATTTATAAATATTCTTTCAGACAGTTGGGAAAATTATCTTTTCTCCTTTTCCCCTTTTATTGCTATAATTTTCTTTAAAACTTAATGCTATGCAAAAGCTTTCTGTCTTGTCACTGACAATGACCCAATACTATTTCATGCTTAGATTGTCAATGCATATATTCTTATTGTACAAATACCTTTGAAAAATTAATTCCCTTCATTGTCACAGTAAGACAAAGAAACCCAACTGCATATAGCAACTGAGCAGTCGATGGGATTTTTCCGAGCATGGTTTTCCAGGACTCTCTCTAAGGCCTACCAAAGACAATAGAAGATTTAAACTGTTTCAGCATGTAGTGGAAAACATTCAGGATATTCTCTTATTATTGTACAGGACAAGATATGTTTAAAATTCTAACATAACAAAGATGAGCCATATAGATGCTATGAACCAAAATGAACCACTGTCATCAAAGGCCATTTGCTAGTACTAAAGGTTATTTTATTCCCACAGACATAGAAGACAAAGTGTATTCAGATGATCTCTTTTGGTAACATTGTTTGGCCACTGCCTTTGCTTAAAAGCAAGCAGTTAGTTCATTAAACACCAAGTATGCTGACTCACAGGGGAGAAGAATATAAGTAACCTTTTCTCTGATTATATCAGAATAGGCATCTCTTTTGGGATGATAAAGACTTCAGAGGATCAAGCAGGTGCTTAGAAGCTAAGCAATAGCGATATACTTCAGACCTTCTCAAGACTGGATGTTTTTCCATTTGGGAGTCCAAATACCACATCATCTTTGATTTGGTGTATGAAATTACCTCTATGATATTTGAGAATGGGACCACATGAGTGATTAGAGATCTGGAGAACCTGCTCTGTGAGAAAGACCTGAAAGAGTTGGATCTCTTCTCCCAGGAGGAGCAAAGGCTCAGGGGAGGACTTAATCAAAGTATTCCAGTATTTAAGGGCAGCTACAAAGAGAAAGATCATTCTCTCTCTTCATAAGAAGCCACATAGAAAAGACAAGGGACAGCAGATACAAGTTGTACTGGGAAAGATTTCATTTTGATATAAGAAAAGAATTTTTTACAGTGAGAACCATCAATCCCCAGGAACCACCTCTCTGGCAGCATTGTAGTTTTTGCTGGAGAGTTTCAGTGTGCTGTTGTACGAGGGGCTAGGTAATCACATCTAGACTCCATTTCACACAAAAGGTTGAACCAGATGAGCTCTTGAGCTCCCTTCCAACCTGGGCTGCTCTACAATTCCATGATTCCATGAAAAGTGTCTGTGATACTCCCCTGTAAAGCTAAAAACTGAATCACAGAAATAGACATGTGGAAAGCAATATCCAGAGGACACATAATCATCCCTTTTTCTGAAATTAAGGTCTATGGTCTAGTTATATTAAATTGCCCGAGAACTCTTTCAATCAACTTTGACAGTCCACAAACTCTTTGGCTAACATTTTCCAGTGTTCAATCATCTTCTGTTTTGTCCTTATAGTGACCAAGACCATACCACCTTCCTGCTTGTTTCCATCACCTTCATTGTGCATATTTGGAGAATCCAGCTCCATCTCTGTATCCTCTAATCAAATGTGGGCAAAAAGCCTTATTCTTTCAAAGATGGACAAACTAAATTTTCTTACCCTGTCCTCACACCTACATTCCCATTTCCAAAGGCTTTATTCCATTAAGATCCCAAAGTGGGACACAACAATCCAGATGTGATCTCACAACTGTCAAACACACTCGAGGAATCATTACCTTGGAATTGAGGGCTGAATTCTTGGTAATACAGTCCAGTACGTCATCGGCCTTTCTTGATGCAGGGCTACTCTACTGATATATGTTCAACACCCTGTCCACCAAGATCACAGGACCTTTCATGCAAACCTGCATTATTCCCAGTCAGTCTCCTACCTGGTCAGTTAAATCCAGTCCTCATTTTCTAGAGTAGAGAACAGAATTTCTGTCCTTTGCCATAGTTTTAAGAATGCTTAATGCAAACAAAATTTTGGAGAGTTTAGCAGGCATTTCTGTAGACTTTTTCCACACTAAAGTTAGATTTTGGGTTTTTTTCAGAAATATGTTTCTGACAGGTTATGCTTAAGATTTGCAGTGGATTAACAAAAAATTGTCCTCTGACTCAAAACCTTAAGTTCTTGCAATCAGAGAATAGAGTTAAGTGCACCTTTCAAAAAATTGCTAACTTTTGCTATACTACACGGTTTAAAAGTGGATTTGGATTAAAAATTTATTTGGATTAAATATTGTTTTGCTGGTGGCTCAAATATGGCTTTTGTTCAAAACATTTTTACGTATTTCTAATTAGGACTGTATTACTCCTTATTTTCATAAAATCCTTCCTTTTTTCAGAAAAAAAAAAAGTTAAAAAAAAAGAACAGTTTAATATCAAAAAGTTTATCTTTTTCTTTTTTTGACTATTCTAATTGTAATGAAAATTAAGTGCAAGTGCTTTATCTTCAACTAGACAATCAGTTAACATTTAACACTAAAGCTCAAGTAACGAATTTCTGCCTGAAGAACTTACAATGGGACATTTACAAAAAGAGCTGACAATTTAGCTGGAATTAAAATGTTAGCACTCTTTTTCTAAGAGTGAATTGTCCTAGGAAGGGTCACTGACACTTGAAAATGAGATCTTTCAAAAATATTAGCAAAGCAGCCTAAGAAAAAGAGCCATATCTGATTGTCAGAACTATTTTTAATGTTGTTTAATAGTTGTACAAAAAAAAGCTGAATTCTAAGATATGTCCTGACCTACATTTCTATCTTTTTCACAAATAGGTTGCCTTTTGCATCTTTTAGAACTATATTTCCACCCACCATAATGATTACTTCCAAAATACAAAGTACTGCCTGAATAAGGATTTTTAAATGCATGGCATGTTGAGAGAACTTCGTAAAGAACGGGTGACCTGAAGAGATATGAACTACATCAAGCTATGCAACTGCTTGCTTTCTGAGGCATGCAGGTAAATTGAGTGTCAGTGCTTTTATAGCAATAGACTCTAAAAAATCATTTTGTAAGCTGTTATTGTAAAAATCCTACACCACCTTCACAGAAAACATGAAGACATACTTTTCAAACAGAACAAAAACCATAAAACCAGCTCACATTTATTAATAGTAAGCTTCTGAAACACAGTTTCCAGTTGTGTTTCCAGCCCTTTTGGGAAATTATCACAGTTAAAGAAGCAACGTTCTTTCCTGTTCTGCAGTTATTCAGGCACACTTTTACATACTGATCCCTGTTGTTCTTGCCTTCAAAGAAGGACAGGTCAGGTTCCTATGGTACAGAGATATACTAAGATGTTAAAACAAACAGTAAAGAAAAAGTGGAATTGTACCTGAACATCTGTTGTGAAACCAAACTGAGTACATGCTGCCAGGGTGCTTCTTGATGACAGTACTAAGGCCTTTGCAAAAGTCAAATGCAATGAGATTCTTCAGATGGAGTGCTAGCTATTTCTTGTTGACTTATGATTCTGTTACCATCCTAATTGTAGTGTCAAAGGTGTTCCCCAGGTTGTTTTGAGGAGGGCTGCTTGAGGCAGCTGGTTGTGAAGACTGACAATTTCTTTCATGCTAAGAGAATATTAACATTGTGTTAGCATAAATGCCAGTATAAAATTATTGTGTTAGATTTCCTGGTTTTCTGTGATTTCCATCTTGTACAGCTTGATAATTCCACCTATTTCTGGGGTACAGTCTGCAAATTTATCTAATAAGAAATTTCTTTTCACATTTTAAACCATCTGATCTAACAGACAATTCAGATTTATGCCAGTCAAAGGGAAAATTAGGAGGTAAGTCCTTTGAGAAGATATAAAGGGAAAGTGAGAAATAGTGAGATAAACCTTCTATCTTACCTGCTAGATAAGCCTTCTTTCTTTTTGTGATAAAATGACTACCTAAATGGAGTAGTATATATAATTTACCTTGACTTTAGTAAGGCTTTGATACAGTAACCTTGTAAAACTGAAGAAATAAGGATTGGATGGGTAGGCAACAAGGCAAATGAAAATCTCACAGAACTACTCTGACTCTGCTTTAGAAGGGCAGAGATCATGGTTTTGAAGTCTTAACTGGTAGTGAGCCATGAATGTCATGCTTGGGTAAGTACTGGAACTAACTGCTTAATCTCTTCCTCAACAATTTGGAATATGGGAAAAACCTACACCGTCACTACATCTATGAATAAAGCCAAACTAAGGGGCAATTGCTAGTGTACTGGATATCACGGCTGATGGAGGATTGAGTTAACAGAAACATCATGAATCCCAGGAAAGACAACTGTGAAATCTGGTTGCTCAAACAGAGCTTCCCCTGACATCAGTGTTGGCTGAAATGAACTGAGAAAGGAACTTGCAGAAAGGAGTTGGGGGCCAAATGACAATTTAAAATTTAGTACAAACAGGTTGAGAAAACTGATAAGTCACCACTCCTAAGCCCTGTTGGAGTTGCATTTGTAACACTGCCTCCAGGTTTCAGCTTTCCCATGCAATGTAGATATTGACAAACCTGAGAAAGCCTAAAAGTAAACCACTAGTGCAGTGAGGGTTCTGGACCAAATTATGTGCAAGGAAAGACTGAAGAAATGTGGTTTTGTTTAACTTTCAGAAGGGAAATATTGGAAAAAATATTATTGCAGCCCTCCCCTACCTAACAATATGATTACAGAGAAAATAGAAGCTGACTTAATTCAGGTTTTCATAGTGGAAGCAACAGGCTGCAGCAAAATAAATTCTTATTGCATAGTGGGAAAAAATACACAGTGAGAGGAAAAATAACATATTCAGATACATTGATCATTCTTGGAAATTTAAAAAGTTCATTTGGAAAAGTTGAGGGATACTTTGATCTAACTCGGAGTCTATTTTTGCTTTGAGAAGGATGTTGAAATAAATCAGGTCATACCTTTTAATCTTCATTTTCTGTAGTTCTGTCATTCAAACACTGCAGGACAGAATTATAAGAATCTCATGCATAATCTAAATAGGTTTACAAAACCAGGCCATTTATGCCAGAATGGAAACAGTATGGGTTTGGCTGTTATTTTTGGGTTGTGTTTGGTTTCTCAAAGCTATAAGCTATACGACTTTATGATTTTTTTTATTGCTTCAGACTTGGTGAAATGCAGGAGGGTAAGACAATTGTACTGCCTTTAAATTCCCAGCCCAAGTTGGGTCTACCATCAACAGAAACACTGTATTTTCTTCATCACTGGGCTACTCAGACTACAATCTGCTAGTTTTGGACTACTTAGAGTCCTCCATTAGTTTAGATAGGGTCCATATTATTCCAATTTACTTTTTTGTTATTATCAGTAACATATGTCTTAACTTTCTGCTTTCATTTGTTGAGTTTCCCTGCAAGGCCTCTCAAGTTTTCAAGTTTCTCAAAAGGTTTGTAAAGGCAGATTCGATTTTTGACCTCTAGCTCGACTTCTCAAAACACGCTATCCTGCACAATTGCTAGCTCTGATTTATTAAAGTATTTGCATAATTCCATGAAATAGTAACAACTTTTTCCTCACAGGCCTACAGATTTTTCCTGCCATGACATGGCTTTTCCATCAAAGTCAAATCCTAGCTGTCTTATGAGCCACTGTATAACATACTGTCTATAAGGCACTGGTTCTTAGCCCCCAGTTCCACACTGCCTCATCCTTCCTATTCATCTTAGTGTAAAGAAATATATGTTAATAAAGTTTTGGAATGTTAAGTTTTAAAAAATGTGACATACAAGGAAAGCACTAAATTTAGAAGAAACCAAAATTATTGTGAGTACTATGCACAGTCACGCGTGTGAGGTGATTTTTTGAGCTGTTTCTTTTCCTATCTTTGTGCTGCTTCAAAAGTAACCTGGTGCATAATTCTACCTATGAAGATTATCATTCCCATTATCTTAAGCAACCACTTATTGAATCCATTGACATAGAAAACAAAGTTCAACCTTCCCCCCTCCCCCCAAAAAAAAGGAAAAAAAAACCCCAAAAAAACAAAAAAACCCAAATAAACTTATATGTATTTTGATGTGATTTTTTCAGACAGCTGCATTTTTCAATCATCAAATGCAACTCAGCCTTAAAATGCATTACATCAAATTACCATCAGACCCATAAACATTTCTGAATAACTGTGTGGTAAACCCAGCAAAGATTGCAAGAATAGTTAGAATCCAGTTACTCATGAAAGCTTGAAGCCATAGAGAAATAAGCAATAAATTGATAAATTATTAAAGACATTAAGGCTTAGTAGTTAAAGCTAATGACAATTTCTATTCCAGCACAGAGTAAAATCTAATAGGGGCCAAAGCCTATGAACTTTCCTATACACAAGAAATCATAGCTCAAGTAGAGAGAAAATGGTCCCTCTTCAGGTACTTGCATCTGTATTTGATGTTGCTGCACTTACTTGAAGACCTTGAGGAGAAAATGAGTAGTAGAAAACCTTCTTTTTAGGGACCTCAGCTTGAGGAGAATTTCCCCCAAAATATATAAAAGTTATTTGAATGAAACAGTGAATGAAACAAAGAACTTTTCAAGACCTTTTAGCCCTGGGCATTGAAGATGTACATTGTAATTTCATATGCGCTTATCTCTTACTGCAAAAAAAGAATATCAAAAGTCTAAAAATACAAAAAATCCCCTACATTTTTTTGTTTCAAGAAACTGTGTTAAACCATCACAGGGGATATAAGTTTCTCTAAATAAAAGATTGTTACAAATCACCCAAGAAATATTATGACATCTTTTGGGCTTCTTTGCTTGCTTGTATGCTTACATGCTTTCATTTTTATTTTTGTTTCAGTTGGAGAGAGAGAGGTTGTAAGCAGGAATAAAAAGAGAAATATTTTCTTTTCCTAGTAGCTTAAGAGCTGTCAGGAAGCACTTGCCCATAAGCTAACCCCCAGCAAATGGAGATGATCTGAAAACACTAAAGGAGACAATATGTTTCTTGTTATAGAAATTTCTCCAGGGAAAAGAGAAATATAAATTATTCAGAAAGTTCTGAAGGTTTGGAACAAGTTGTTTATGAAACACACATGACCATGAGACAACAAATGTGAATGTAGCAATTCTCAAACACTATTTGTGCTACAGTAAGTGAAAGGTCTATGTTGAATGATGGTTGACTGAACAGATAAATGGTTGAGGCCATTTGTCAAGGTAAAAATTGTGTAAAGCCACATTTTCTTCATAGTTAAGGAGAAAAGAAATCACTTCAGTTGAAAGAGGAAAGATTTTGCTATATACTATTTATATTAATTTTATTTGTGATTATAAAGATTTAATGCTAAATATATCCCATCTGCTATAACAATGAAGTGAAAATTTTCTCTAAGAAAACATAAAAATAAAATAGTTTACTAAATGTAATAGTTGTGCAAAAAAAAATTAATGTTGCGCTTTAACCAAGTAAAAAAATATTAACTTTTATGTAAGTCCGCAGAATATTGTACTTATTGTCAAAGAAGCTAAATGTATGATGCATTCATTAACAGGTATTCTATTTTCCTTTACTTTTCATCCAAAATAATTATCTATTTAATCACAATATATATTAAAATCTTCTGGGAACATGAGAAGCAAGCAGAGGTTCTTGAATTGTCTGCATGAAGGCTGCCTTTATTCTGAGAATTGTTTTGACTCATAATTATTTTAAGTATTGTCTAATTTGTATTCATTTAGTATGATAGTTTGAGGTCTCATTTGTCCGTGGAAGAAAACTGTGTACAGAGTGGTGTCCTTTTCCTGGGTGCAGACTTTGATCTAAATGAATTCTATGTATCGTATACTATATGCTATTTCTATGCACTAAAATAAAATTAATGGACAGCATGCAACAGTTTAGTGGAAAACCAGTGGCACAGATACAATAAATGTTTCTTGAAAAACAGCAGTCAATAGTATAAAGCAACTGTTTATTAAAAAAGTTAATGCTTGCAACAAACACTACTAAGTTTAGGGAACCAAAAACCGATAACTTGCCACTTCCAGTGAGGGTTGTAATATGATAAATTGTCAAGAAAAAAAGCAGCTCGATCATCACTGTTGTCTGCCAAGGACATGGTTTATCAATGTCACTACTATAATCACAAAGTGACTAAAGAAATTATATTCACACTTGTTCCTAAAAAGCTTGTATGTGATGGCAAATAATGGAAGATTCTCTTGAGGGTTGTCTAACAAATGATCCAGAAAGTATTCTAAAAGATGGTTTTAAATCAAAGGTGCCATAGTAGAATCATGCCACCATTCTTTCTACTTTACCTTTTTGTCTTTTGCAATATTGTTCTAAGAAACAAGCTTTTGGGTTGTATTTAGAAGATAAATCTAAGTAAGTATATGTTCTACCACTTCTGTTTTTCCCCAGTTTGGCTTTTTTGTGATATATGTCTGTAAGGAAACCCTAGGTAACTATGATAAGATAGACCAAACTATATCTTAAAAAGTATCCAAAATATCAGGAAGAAAGTAATATTTTTAATTTGGACTACATATAGTATACTCTGTCCTGTGCTTGGATATAAAGAATATGGAATTTTCTTTTAACATTTTTGTCATAGATTTAGATTCTGAGCATTGTCCTCTGTGATTCTGATTAAGAGTTAAGAAAAGCAAAATATATTCACAGTCTTTTGAACATAATAGTTTAAACATTTTCATTCAGCTATTGTTAGATAGCTGCAGACTGAGTCAGAAGTATATTTACTTCAATATTCCAGTCCTGTCTTTATCTCAGAACAGTACCTGATGGTATATTGCATTAGCAGTTAAAAGAAATCGCTTAAATGAAAGTTTTGATTCAAGAGTCTCTAAAAATATAAATTATTTTAAATTTTATATTTATAATATGTATTCAAGCTATAGTAACATAATAAATTCCACATATCTTACATATTAAAATATAGATTAAATAATTCATCAGACTAATTTCTCTATTTGTGCAAAATTGTTATGGTGCAAAAGGATGGTGAGAATAGTTTGTTGCTGAAGAGAAAGCACAATCCCAAAAATATTCCATCGCACTCAACATAAGCACTAAGATAGCTAGTACATCTCTGGGATCATAAATCAATCTTATAAACTTTCCTTTCTTTATATTCTGTCATATTTGTTCATCAGTACATGAGTTTGTGGATATTCTGAGATATTTCAAATGGTAGCAAATACCTGAGTTCAGGTCAAATCTTGTTCTGAGGTGCTGAGCTGACATGCTTTTTCACTTTCATTAGCTGTCTTGGCCAAACTACTCTAGCGACTGGCATAGATACTCAAAAACCTAGCTCTCACAGAAACATTCAGATTTAGGCCTGAAGATAGATGGAGAACTGGCAAGAAAAGTAACAGTGCCTAAACTGATGTTGAATGCCCGACTTTAAGAGAATATAAAATTTTACCCCAGGGGGATAGGAGTGTAATTCAGTTGGCCACATATTGGTGCCTTGTGGGTTTTGAGATAACAGAGAATATTGCAGCTCATCTCCATCTTTATCCCAGAAAGTATGACCTTTGTCATATCTACTTGATAGTGGATAGCTTTGCTATCCCAAAGCATCTTTTGTGATTCCAGACATCTAGGTACTGACTCAAACACTCCAAGCACTAATATAATCATAAGGCATGTCATGTATTGCCCAAACAGAATACATGTTTCATGATCTATACAAGATCACATCTGAGTTTTGGGTATTACTTAGGTTTTCTGTATGAGTAATAGTTCTCCAGTCATCAACTCCTATGGAAAAACATGACAACACATATGAGAAAAGAGAATAAGTGAAAGAAGTACTGCTTCCTCAAATGAACTTTCCCTTTCTGTTCTGTGTCCCTCATTAATACCATCATGAAATCCTAATCATTTTGTATCCACAGTGATTTTGTCAACTTAGTGTTTTGAGTAAACTTTATAGTAATTGTTTGCCAATCAAAAATAACTATTACATTGCCTAAAGGGCAAAACTAACACTAAGTAAATCACACCTTTATTTTTTCTTCTCAATAAAATGTCTGCCAGGAGGGCTGTAATGCTTGATATTTTGACGCTTGGGTCGGCATAAGAGCAGTAAGTATCATAACAAATTTTACTTTAGAAATGTCTCAACTAAAACAGCTATTACTATGGAAAACTATATCAATGGAAAACAATTTGATGTAGCTGTCTGCAGAAGAGCATCTGGTGTTAGTTGAGACTCCTTAGAGTGTCTCTCTAATCTTTTTTTGCCTATTTGGAAGGACATGCTTCTCCAATTGGTCCTTTGTCACATCGCTTTTTGAATGTCTTGGGCTATAATGTCACCGTTGGTCAGGTAAGACAATGAAACATGTTACTTGTCTGAATCTGTTCTTAAAAGGTTAATAAAATGTTACTGTTCTCAGCAGATATTTCTCTTTGCTACTTGTCATGAGCTTTGCTTACCAAAACTGTTGGGATATTAATTAATAATATGGCAGTTTTAAGGTCATCGTGAAATGAATTTGTGTTTTAGCGTGCATCATGGAAACTATGTTAACTTTCTGAGTATGAATACAATAATTCAATACAATATGTAATCTAGTTAGTTGGTTTGTAATAGCTGCAGACCGGTATAAGCAATAACTGAAAGATTTCAAGACAAAACAGCTAGAAAAAACATTCACAAGTAAAATCAGGGTAGAAACAGTATGGCACTGATTTTCAGTAAGCTCTTAAAGATCATGGCGTTCAGTCTGGCTTACTAAGGTGGTTGGCAACACACTTTAATTACGTGATTGATATGATCTTCAAAAGAAGTATCAGAATTTGGAATGATTCCAGGGTCATAACCATTATACAAGAGATAAAGAGAACAAAATAAACCTCTACAGATTACACCTGAGGCCTTTTTCATTAGTAAGCTAATCAATACCAGCCTGCAGAATCAGCACAGGAACAAAAACACAAAAAAACTTCACTTGCCCTAGAGAGAGGAGGATCCTGCAAAATCAGGGCTTGGGAAATAAAATGATAACATTGTAACTGGAAAAAAAACCCCAAACCCTCACATCAAAGTATTCTTTTCTAAAATCTGATTTCATTTTGTTCTGTCCATTACTCCTCGTATTGCTTTCCAATTCTACCTTGCCCCAGCACTAAAGAGGAAATTTCCCCTCTGGAAGGTTTTTATCTTTTATGAACAACATCAGAACTCCTTTTGGTATTTTTCCTCTGAGGGTAAGAAGTATATAAACCAAAGATCATTTTGTTTTCCACTCTGACTGTATTACTGCACTTGAGGGGAAATTTGTCTTTATAAAAGGGTTTATGACATTTCAGTGCAATGCAGTATGGTAACACTTGATAACTTTCATTTGGTTTTATTGTTCTTCCTTTTGCATCAGATTTATGTGTTCTTCATGAAGTTATGAAAAGACAGGAGAACATAATTTTTATCCCTGAATTTTGTCTTTCAAAATATAATTGAAAAATGTCAGCAATCTTATGGTATTTTTCCTATCTATATTTCTTCTCAGTCAAGGGTTCTTCCTTTTAATTTCATTCTTTTCTGAGACTGTAATTGCAGTAAGAGCTTTTTAAATTGAAAGCTAAGAAACTGTTCTAGGAATAAAAGATATTATTTAAAGATAATAGTGAACTACAATTTTGTTTTAGAAGAATAAACAAGTTTTACAACATTCTGTCCACAAAGCTTAGGTAAATGGAAAATCACTTGCTGGGAAGATTTTTAAAGTTAAAAAAAAAAAACAAAAAACCCCAAAAAACAACCAACCAAACAAACAAAAAAAAAAGTTGGGTTTTTTTTTGGCGTAAACTACTAAACTATTATTGTTTTATTTCTATTGCCTTATTTTTATTGGAATATCTGTCATTATTATATGTCAGTAAACTGCAAGCAGCTTTTAGTACTTAAAACTTTCCTTCATTATGTCTTGGAATACAGTATTTTTATTGTTGGAATATAATGCATATATTTGTACTCAAGAGGCTACTGCAGTACTTACAAAAGTCATCAAAATGCAGATTAAGATTCTTAAAATGATTCCCTAAAATCTTAAGGACTTTTTGGATACAAATCACTGCATTTTTAGATTAAAATAATATTGTAAAATATCTGAATGAGTGACTGTGTCAAACATCACCCTTACTTAATTGCAGTGAATATATGTCTCTCTCTTCTCCACTGAATTTAGAAACAGGTTTTGTTGCATCCTAGTTTTACATGCCTTTTTAAAATATATTTTTACAAGAAAAGACAGGTCTTTCTCAATCTTTCAGGTTTATCATCCTCTATCACTGCTGCAATTCTTCCCTGGCAGAAGTGATAAAAACATTCAAAAGATATTTCTTAGTGGCTTTCATTATGAAAACCCCAACCATCTTTATGAGTAGAAAATCCCAGCGTGCATAATATCAAGCAACATCTCAAGGTGCAACTCACCAATCTGGAAACAACACAGATTGAGTTACATTCATAACTGAGCTTGAACATCTACAGGCAGCTATGACTGCTATCTCTAGACAGTAATTGAAATACAACAGTGATGGTGCTCATGCTAGAATGGAAAGTGAAGTTTCAGGTTTTCTGTTTAGTTTATGATTATTGCTTCATTTAAATGTTTTGTTTGTGTAAAGTGTACTCTTTTCTTGCAAAACAAAATGAAATAATCCAAACAACCAGGGAAGGATACTATACAGGTCTAGAAATTATGTTAGCAAACAGAAGCAGTATTCTGAAACAGAGATGTCCACTCTTAATTCTGAAATAAATAATTATTGATGTAACTATTGCAAATGTTTCTGGAAAAAATTTCTTTTGAGGTGTTCTATATATTTTTTTGCTGTAAATTACTTTTGATTGTTTGTTTTCTGCAGGCATCATCTTGTCAGTCTAACATTTACACCACACAGGGAAAACAGATTGTCATGCAGTATAGATTGTGTCATTGCTAAACACTAATTTCCCACAGCTTAAAGAGAACAAAGCTGGCTTAGTGACAAGATTTGTTCCAATTTTTATTTTTTAGCTAGAGCACAGCTAATATTGATCTTCTATGTTTTAAAATATCTTTTAAAATAGAATTTCCTGTTTCCTAGCTTTAGAACATGGGGTTTTATTTAAGGAAAACTGTGTAGTCTCAGACTTTCATAATCATTCTGATTGCCTTGAAAAAATATGTTTCAAAGCTATGCAGAAAGTACTGGTTAAAAATTCCGTCTTGTAGAGACAGGGAAGAGTTTCATTAGTATGAAGAAACATGCCTATCAGAAGCAGATGTTAGGTGTTAAAAAGTTAGGTGATGCCTCAAGTAAATCCAAGGATAGCTGAGAAACACTTTTTCTCTCCCAGTGCAGGAATAACTGAGGGAACTAGTCAGTGAATAAGACATTCAGAAATGGAAATTCTAATGATTTAAAAGAAAGTAATTTTAGAAGAATTTTTTATTCTTAAAAAATTAAGATTTTATAATCTCTTATTTTAGAAGAATTTTATTCTTAAGAGAAGTATTTTGTAACAAGTTCTGCTTGCTCATGTCTCATTGATTTAATACAAATGCAGTGTTGCCCCTTAAGCTGATTTCAATGCAGATGCAAAACAGCCAGGATTTTCTTTTTCTGGACTTTTCTCACTAGGATTTCTTTGCTGCAGTTCTCGTCTAAAAAAAAAAAAAAATTAAAAAAATAGTGTGAATACCTGTCACTCAGAATACTCTCAGTCATCGATGAGAAGTATAATTAAAAGGAGGTACAGAGCTTCCTTGTCTGATATCAACAGTTCAAAATATAGACAGTATTAAGTATGTGAGTTAGAATGAAGGATGTTTTAAATTCAGAGAATATCTTTCACCTTATTTGTGAAAACAGTCATGAAGATTATCATGACTAAAGATTCAGTTTGAGAGTATTATTCTGCTCCTGCAAATATGTGACCCTGTGACCCTTTATGGACAATGCATATATTTTAAAGAAAATCAGGTTATTTAAAAATAATTTATTCCTAGTAATAACTTTATGAAATTTTTTCCCTGTGTTTGTTTGGTTGGTTTGCTTTGGGTTCTTTGTTTTGTTTGGTTTCTTTAATTTATTTGAAAAATCTCTTATTAAAACTTATAGAATGGGTGTATATACACAAAACTTAATAGTCTAATTGAGAGAAAAGGGTCTAAAAAGAAACAAATAAAATATAATAAACTAAAATAAAATTGCAATCTAAAAATGTTCAAGTAACTGCTCATGAAATAGTCAGTCTGTTATGTAGATTAGACCAAAGTAGAACGAACAGGGTTTTGCATTGTCAGCATTGACAGAAATACACTCAACATATTTTCTCTGCAATGGATTAGCTATGTTCTTCTTTCAAGAAAAACAGAAGTCCAGAATCAAACATGTTTTTAGCCTTGATAATGCCTTTGCTATTCTAACAATGTTGTATGAAGCATTATATGGTCCAATCCTGTTGCTACTGACATAAACAGAAGGTAATGATCACAAAGAAGTAAGGTTTTAGGTGGTTATGTTAGTTAGAGACATGTTCGTATCAATGAACACATGCTAAATAATGAAAGTTAAAACTAAAAAAAAGGTGTTATGCTGCATATTCTCTTTGGAAAGTTTAAACCATATGCTAAGCTGTGGAAAATGTTCTTTGAGCAGTTACATCTAGCTGTTTTGCATGTTCCTGGGGAGAGCAGTGCTGGCAGACTCCAAATTGCCTCCAGTCTTGTCATATGGTAAACAAGCTTATAGGCTGGTTTATGCTTTCAGTTGCTATAGGCATGATTCTGATCCTATTTGTACTGTTTCCTTTCTTGATACAGTTCCACTATCTGCAGTGAAATTACTATTCATTTTGTACTGTGTATAAGAAAGGATATTCAGGCCTAACATTTAATCTAATTTTTTCTTTCACCTGAAAGAAAATATGATGTATCACCTGATGTATGCATTTCACTGTGTATATGAAATCGAACTTCACAATTTATTTTTAAGTTTTGCATACCTTAGGCTAACCCTGTAATGTTTTCTCCCATTCATATCAGTTAATACATATCCCAACTTTTCTTGTTCACATCCACATCTTATTTATTTTGGAAAAGTATTGGGAAAAAGATGCAAACTGCTTGTTTTGAGTGATGTGGGTTTTTTTCAGAGCTGATGGTTGCGCATTGCTTTATTTTCTGAGATGGTGGGTTATGTCTATTCATCACTGTCAGTACATGCAATTCTTTTATTATTGCAATTTGTAAGAACATTGCCATATAGCTAGATCCATACTTCCTTTATACTGAGGTATAGGGTGCGTATTTAAAGATAGCACCCTGACGAAGATCTCAGTAATTTCAATACTATGAATTTGCATTTTTCTTCATTATCACACTAACATTTTGATTAAGATCAAACCATACACTTATGCTCATATCCACAATAAAGCTATACTCTTATCAGGTTCAGAGATAATGAGTTGTTAAGCAAAGACATTTCAATCCAAACTGACCATACATCGCATCTAGCCAGTAGGCACTTCCATGCAGCTCAAATTAATAACATTTACATACAATGGCAAGGTCTTAGTGCTTAATTGCCAACCAATCTGATGTGTCATCGTGGTTTTAATTTGATATTCATATTGGTAGTATGCAGTTAAGTAGATACTTCCCACCAAAGGTACTTGGTAATAGAGGATATTTTTGCTGATTCTAACTGTAAGTTTTCTATTTTTGTGATATTCAGTTTACAGGATGATCATTGCTCTCTGTGTAATGGATTATGCATAATAACTAGGATGTGTAGGCCACCTGCTTGCATTGACAAATCCCTTCCCTTAACTTCAGGGTTACAGAAGAAAATAAAATATCTTTTGCCTTTCAAATCTCCAACTACAACAGCAGATTATTTTAAAAAGTCATGGAACATCGATGTACGCCTCTATTATTGTTTGCCATTTTCTGTTTTTTCTTTTTTAACCAGTGAACTTTATTGTGCCAGTGAACTGTACCTTCAATATCTTTTCTTTTAGCAATTACATGGTCAACTATTTCCATGTATCTGCAAATCAGCTTATTATCTGCTTTGATTCATTGTGCAGAAGGTATTATACTCGTGTCAACACTTCCTGTGAAAAATGAAGTGGGGGCCAATCAGATCAACATCATTCTATTTTATTTCAGTGTAAAATCACTTAGTACTCAAATGAATGTTTTCAAGTCCTCCTAACCTTCATGATGCCCACATGACCCATAAACATCCATACACATTTTTAAGACAGTAACAACATAAGCATTATTCATCTTACTGTACTAATTTCATGCACTGTGAAAATTCTGATGTTAACTATGTCATTCTTGCACAGGTGAGAACTTGGATTATCAGAGACATTTAATAATGTCTCTTTTTTTTGGTGGTTTTTTTTTATGATGCCATATGTACTTTGCCCTGTTTCTCTGTAAAACCATGTTTACCACTTAGAGCTTCCATGCCTCACTGATATTAATTTCTCCACTAATCAACTTCCTATTTCTCAATACTCTAATGCTCAGGTTTTGTAGAATTTAACACCCCTTGATTGATAAATAACAATCAATGTGGTTGTGTAATACATATTATTACATGTAAATTAACCAGCTGATTTGAAATTTGCTCTTGGCAAATTGATTCGGCATGTTTTTTTCTGTGAAACAAATTCTGATACTAAACTAGTCAGGTTGTTGTGTTAACTTCAGCTTTAACCAGAGGAATTTCTTCTGTTGCTTGTATACTCTCTATCCAGGAGAATTGAATTAAGGTCAGGTAGTATATCTGGGTGCCGGAACCCAAATTCTAATTTAAGAACTGCTGCCACATCACCATAATAATCAAAGCCACTTAAAACAGCAATCTGCCAGCCAGCATGGTGACTCTGAAGATTATTACTCCAGTCTGTTAGACAATCTGTTCATGAAGACTTTGGTTTCAGCCCTGGTATCACTCATTTGTCTGCACTTTGCTCTTGATTCTGAGCCATGGGTTCTTGACTGCTACTCCAGAGAGGAAAGATTTGAAAAGAGAGTTTTAGAAGTGTTTTAACTAACCTAAAAAAACAAAAATTAAAAAAAAAAAAATTAGGAACAACTCCTGGACATAATATAATTATGAAAAAACCAAACTACATAATTTAATAGGTGATAAAAAATTTTAACTTAAAAAAAAAAAAAAAATGCACTTCTTTAATTGTTTTCCCCAGTGGGCTGTAAAACTTGTTTAAGTTACACTTGGGTTACTTACATCAGTCATAAGACCTTTTTTTAAATATGGTTAGTCCAAAGTTATATAGAGAAAAAATCTACAGAATGAAAACCAAACAATTTTATGCAAATCTCTAGGTCACAATACCCCTTCCATATTGTTACCATGTATGATTAATTTCTCTATCAAAAGAGATGCCTTAGACACGCTGACTTTTGCAATACTCCACAGAGCAGAAGATGTTTAGTAAGCTATAAGGATTTGCTGAGAAAGTTATTGACTCTCTAAGACTCCACGCATATTTACCAGTTTGTCTGCAACATATGTATACACTTATGCACATATGTATACATTTTTATGTGTGTGAATATATACAAACATACATGCAAATATATACTCATGCATTTGTACACAGAATGAAAGGCACAGCCTTACCCCAGAATATCTTTGCAGACCATATGCCATGGATGCTGAGATCTGGCACAGCATCTGAACTGCTGGATTTAGAGTTTGGACAGCAAGTTAAAGTTTCCTGTCACCCTCTTCCAACATTTAACACTCTTCACCAACAGAACTAGAAGAAATGTCATCCTTATGTCTGTCTGCCATTATCTGTTTCCTTTGCCTCTTAAATACCCTGTATCAGGCAAAGCACAGAGAAAGTTCAGTATAGCTTGTAGAAATCAGGTATTGATGCAGTAAACACAGTCAACTGCTGTCAAGAGTAAACTAGAACGGTATGATCTCCATTCTGTTTTGGAAGTCTTCTGTTACCTAAACTATCTGAGTAGAAATCTATACTGTATTTTAGTCACTTTTATTATTACAACATTGATTTGTCTCCTTACTCAGAAATACTTTTCTTATGACTTAGACAAAGAGTTAAAAAGTAACTATTGTGAGTGTCAAGTATTACCACAAATTCTTGTCTAAGAGGTGGGCACTCAGAGTAGGAAAATCAGGGTACCCTAGGGAGGATCCCAGGCCTCTTCTCAAAAACTTAGTAACACACCCCTGGTCAAAGCAGAGATATGATATCCCATCACATAGGCTTTCTCTTCCAAACACTGATTGTAGCTTCATCTGTCATTAGCCATTACTCCGCTACAGTACCACAAAGCCAACTTTTAATTTAATAGCCTCTTATTTTTTTCCGTATGAATACTTTGTGACATAAGAGCTACCACCATGCTTTTCACAGGTTCAGTGGCTATGCTGACACCAGAAAATTCTAGTGTGTTTTTCTGGAAGTGAAGTCAACTGGTACAGAATAACCCTGCTAGTATCTTTGTTCCCTTATTTTCCAAAACAGGATGAACAATTACAAACGACCTTTTTCAAGTTCTCTGTTAACTCCCAAACGTTGCTCAAGAATTGCCTGGAAGACTGGATTTTAACTTGGGCAACAAACATATCAAAGGACCATTGTTTCAGTTAAGTAGAGGGGCACAGTTTTATTCTGTACGCAGAAGCATTCTCTGGCACTATTAAATTGAATAGTTTTTTTTTTTTTTTATTTTATCAAGAAACTTAAAAAAAAAATACATAAAATCAGTTAGTTACATTATTTGGCTCAAAAATTACTGAAGTTTGCTTTATTTCATTAGAAGCCATTCTAAGATTGTGACATTTCCATCACTTTAAGCTCTTAAGAGATTGCAAACTATCCTCAAAGTTTCGGCCTCTGTTTCCTGTGATCTTTGAAAGCATTTAGAAGTTGGCAGGTTACCTGTAGTTTCTAGGTGCAGTATTGTTTCTCTTGACTGATGAAGATGTGAGAGTATTTCTTACTGACAGGTCTCAGTGTATATCCCACAAGTAGCTTACTCCCATTGTACAAACTAGTTCTGAGAACACTCTTTTATGTTTCTTCCCCATCTACGAAATGAAAGTCAATACCATGTAAGGGTTGTGATGCTGTCAGATTCAGGTCCAGTTTCAAGCTTGGACATTTACATGTGACTTTCAGAACACAGTAAATTAAATCCAGTCTCCTTCCTAGTCACTCCTAAGCTGGTAGCGTAGATATCTGGTCACCAGATACTGTTAAGAATGCAGAAGAAAACAGGACATTAGGAGGCTAAAGTCCTGGAGAAGCAAAACCAAAACTTAATCCAAAACAACAACAGGTCCAGTTGCTGCAAAAAATGTATTTCATGAGCTCTGAAAACAGTTCACTTGGAATTTGGACTAAACAACTGAAAGCTAAAGAAGTCCAAATTCAAGAACAGCTCTGAAAAATTCAAGATATTAGGAAGCAGATGTAAGCTAAAAATAAAGCCAGTTAGAGCCAAGACAGATCCATGTTTGCGGCACTCAAAAAAACAGGCAGCTGTTGCATTTGCCCTACAGCAGTGTCCTGGTAATGACAGTGGATACCTGCCAGTTCCTAATTATCCTTACACTGGGAACTTTAAATTGCTGTATTCTTACACCTAATGTCCTAGCTTTAGCTGAAAGGCTCAAGTGGACCTTTATCAGAATTACACAAATCTGATAATATAGTGTGCTCTGAAATCTCAGAGACCTAAAGGGCTCCTGGGGCATTAGGAAGAGCTTTTTCCTAGTAAGGTATACGGAGTCCATTTCATTATGACTTTGTACGCTTTGATGCATAGAAATTTGTGTTCTTACATGGTTTATATTTTTATGTTTCTGTTACATTCTTAAGCAAAAGAAAAATGAAGATGGCTAAAGTAAACTAAACACAAAGAAAGAGAGGAAAGATACTTTGAATATGTGTATGTTTATGCATGTCTGTGCTAAGAGATGAAGGGATGTAGTAGCTTAATACTACAAGTACACAGTCATTGTATATTCCTTATGCTTCACATGTATGTATTAGTTTATGTTATTGATGTTAAATACCTCTCTGTGTTCACATCAATATATAAATATCTTACATATATGTACAAAATATTGTCTGTTTTGAGGAGTTTATAAATAGAACAGTCATATCAATAGAAATATGTTATCTTAAAAATAGATGTGATCTTCACTATTAAAATATGAATTCAAAGTTGTGCAAATATTTTTCTAGTGAAAGTCTAAGAAAACATGATCACTTTGCTCAATTCAGTCAATTGTATGCTTATGAAAAAACACTGATATCACACAAACTCTTTTAGAATTAAGTTAATATATAGTTTACAGGATCTGTTGTTTTGCTGGCTTCACTAACAGTATTGGTATTACAAATACTGCTTCTCATCAATAGTTTTTAAGCTGTACATCTGAGGTGGATTCCAATTGCGCAAATTTCTCAGAATTTCAGCCCAAGAGAAGCTGAAAGGCAAGAAGCCTTTAGCCTGATTTAACATTTTGCTGGTAGTATTTGTAATAAGTTTTTTCCCTACATTTATTTAAACTATTAAGCACACATGCACAGGAATTGTTCTTGTGAGTGTGGCACCTTATGATTTTAGATTTTAGCTTTCATATCTTTCAAATCCTGTACTGCATTAGCATATAACTCCAAAATCCATATAGATTGTTGGTTAACTGTCTTCACATTTTGGTCAGACAAAATAATCCCTCTAGGCCTGAGGGATTACCCTGCTGCCTCAGGCCACGAAAAGTATAAACAAAAGTGAATTGGGAGGGAGCAAACTGGAGTATTTGACTTCATATCCTGAAGCTGTAATTGGAGGATTAACCCCTGATATGTGAATGGACCAAACTTACATCTGTCTGAAAAACTCATGATCATCATCCACCTTGTGTGTAGCCCCTCTCGGAGGCTTTTGACTGCCCAAGGTGTATCTATTGTAGGCCTTTAATAAATGCACATTTTTTTTTCTCTTAATCTTGTCTAACCTCTTTTCTAGGTAGCCACTCCAAGGCATCAAGCGAATATTATCAATGTTTCCTTTGCTTCCATAAGATAATGGATGTTAGCTACAAGTGTGAAGACACTTACTATAAAACATTTGTTCAATATTTTGTTTTGTAAAGATATGGCTTATAAAGGTACAGATGTAACAGGGTAAGATTACCTAGTAGGTAATACTTAGCTGACTGGTACAAGTAGGGGTACAGACAGGCTGAAGAACTTAGTCCTAGTTTGTTCTTCCTTGAAGATATTATCTAAGAAAAATTTCAGAACTATTTTTGGGTTAGCACAGCAGCTTTTGAAGATGTTTTCTTCTGAAAAATACAAAAGCTTCACACACTTGAAATACTTTTGTGGGAGAGTATCTGCTGTGATAAGTGGACTGAGGGCTTTTAGTGCAGAAAATCCTAAAATAATGCTGTTTGTTAAAAATGTCTATAATTCAATACAAACTGGACAGAATTTTTGAACTGTAAACTTCTCCTTTAAATGGATCATTTGCGTGTTTTAACTCATTGTCTGATAGCTAAATTCAAAATAGTTTCTCATTTATCACAAACTGGTCATAAATAAAACAAAAAAACAAACAAACAAAAATGTATAATAGCATCATAGTGTAGCATCTGCATTTTTTTTTTCTTAGACACTCTGATATAAAGCTAGTTCTTCTTAGTAATAATAATAATAATTTAAAAAAAAATCCCCAGAAAATATCTTCCCCATGCTCAACTTCCATTGTGAAAAAAGAGCACACATGGTAGGAGCTTGCTTTGATGGATTCGAGAACAAAAAGCTAATATATTACTGACAGTTCCCAGAATACAATAATTTTTTCCCCATTAAGATGATACTTGAAACTCACAGGAATGGAGACAGGAATCTTTACATTCATATATATCGAACAAACCAAGATATTGTTTTTTTATCTTAGTTACTTTCCTAAATAGACCAACTATTATTATTACCAATCCATTACAAAAAATCATATCAAAATTTATTATCATGTTGCAAAATACATTTGCAGGACACTGTTCCTGCAGTCCAAAAAGGGAAGCAACTTATGCTTTTGCTCAGAACCATTTGATGTACAAGGAATTATTTAAAAAGCGAAAATGCCCATAGAATTGGCCTTAAAGTTGGCCTTTGTCCTCTTCTGAAGAAAGAGATTTGGCTCAAATGTCTGGATATGAGGAACTAAGGAAGAAGATTATGTCTGGTATTGCTTCCTTTTGAACACTAATAATAGCACTATTAATCTCTTTTTAATTGTATAGGAACAAAATCAAAGGAGTGAGATGTACTTTTGTATCTTTCTCTTTTTTTTCTCTTTTTCCTTCTGGTTCCTTGAATTGAGAGCATTGTCATAATTCACATCCCTGAATTTTAAAGAAGAATAATGTTGTGTGTATGGTATACAAATTGACTTTGTATTTTTCTGCATTGTTTCTTAATGGTTAGTCTCAACATTACTTTATGTTTGCTTACATACTAAAGCCTACAAAAAAAAATCAGAAAAAAAAAGAAGCCTTTTCTCATGAGACTAATTTACAATAAACATAATAGTAAGCATTGACTGTATTCTTGAACCATATGAGGCACTGAATTTAGATGTCAACTTGTAAATGCTGTATGTAGAACTGATTGGTCTGTTGTGGCACTGCTGACTACACTGTGAACCATCATGCAGACATGATGTTCAAATATCCTGATAAAGATTTTCACTGCAAATGTAGTCTCTTTCTAACATGACTTACTTGGCCTTAACAGTTTTCTTAAAGAAAAAATACCTCTACTATTATTAAAACAAAGAAATAGGCAAACAGTCCAGTAACGTTCAAAGCTAAATGTGAATTAATAGTGACACCAAGTGGTCAGGCAAAATTACTGTTAATTGCTCTAATATTCCCCATGGAAGGTACTGAGATTTGCTAGTTAGAGAATGAGGTTCTCCATGTATTTAGTCACCATTATCTCAAGGCCAGTCAGTTGCTAATTTTGACAACATAGCATTAATTAGGCCTAAGGTCGTCGAGTGCTTTGTTCAGTGCTTGTTTCTTGATTCTGTTTACTTTTGCTGACATTCCAGATAGTAATCGTATCAATTATAACAGCTAATATTAGACATTACAAAACTGAGTCCGAAATGAATAAAGAGTGCTTACACAACAGAGCATTTGTCAAATGCCTTACAATAAAAGGAGTTGGGGAAAAATTGAATTTCTCTAATCTTTTCTATAACAATCATTTCAGTAGACTGCTGTCCAAATCAAGAGTTTTCCAATATATGAAAAATCAAAGTTTAGTCTTTAATTAGATAAAATCCAACAACTTATTGATAATTTCAGTGCAAAGATATTCTGAGAAAATCTCTACAAATTGTTGTTTCTGAACTGATTTATATTCTGAGATGTGTACTAAGATGTGCACTGGTTTCACTCTGCAGCTGAAGATCCCAGCGTGTCCTGCTGCAGCTAGAGTTAATGCTTCCAGACACTGCTGTCACAGCTCCAACTGCAGCAAGTGGCTCTTCCCTGGCCTGACTTACTGTACAAACTGAGACCTGGCAAGAGCTGTAGCATGAATCTATTTTAATGTGAAGATGCCAGAGGTACTGAGTCTTTAGGCAGCCCAACTAGAGTCCAGAGAAGATATGAGACTTTTTCCCTGAAGTCTAAAAAACTCATCAAAACAGGCATGTTTTGGAGAAAAAAACATTTGTGACTCTGTTAGTTATCCCTTTTGTGCACATGTGCATGTGAAATAGAAATGTGTCCTTTTTAAAAGGCAATAGCACAATAAGGGCTCTACATACAAACTAATTGTAATGTATAATTTGCCTTACCTTGGTGTGTTGTATTTAGTTACATGACAAGGCTTTGGTAGTGGGGGGGCTGCAGGGATGACTTGTGTGAGAAGCTGCCAGAAGTCTCCCCTGTTTCTAACAGACACAATTTCAGCCACCTCCAATACAGACCTTCAGCTGGCCAAATCTGAGTCCAACAGTGACATTAGTAGGACATCTGTGAGGGCAAAAATCTAGTTAAGGTTACAAAAAGAAAAAAAAAAAATCTGTACAGCAGCATTTGAGAAAGGAATGAGAATATGGGAGAGAAACAGCTCTGCAGACACCATGGTACATAAGGGAGAGAGAGAGGAGGTGCTGTAGGAAGTGGCATAGACACCCTCCTGCACCTTGTGATGAAGACTATGGTGAGGCAAGCTCTTCCCCTGCAGTCCATGGAGTACCCCACAGTGATGCAATCTATAGAGAGCCCATGAAGCAGAATGCACCTGGTAGGAGCTGTGGCCCATGAAGAGGAGACCATGCAGAAGCAAGAATTTTGACAGGACCTGTTGACCCCTTTAGGGAGCCCATGCTGGAGCCGTCTGCTTCTGAAGGACTGCAGTCCATGGGAGTAACACACGCTGGAGCACTCAGTTAAGGAGTGTCATGTAGGTGAACACCCCCACTGGCGCAGGGAAAGAGAACGGAAAGGAAACAGTGGCAGAGCTAAAGCATTATCAACTAAACCCAACCGCGTTCCCCATCTGCCTGCACCACTCATGGGAAGGAGGTGGGTAATTCAGGGGCAAAGTTTAGTCTCAGAAGAGACAGGGTGAGAGGAAGCTGTCCTTTGTTTCTTTTTATTTCTCACTTTTCTACTCTATGATTAATTAGCAACAAATTAAATCAGTTTACCCCACAAGGACTCTGTTTTTCTTGAGATGATAACTGATGACTGCTCTTCCTATCTTGACCCATGAGCTTTTCATTGCTATTTTCTTCCCCTGTCTTGATGAAGAGATGGAATGAGAGAACAACTTATTGGATGCCTGGCAGCCAGTCAAGGTCAATCCACCCTAAGTATTCACACAAGTCTACCTCCTCAGCACTTCTATCAAAGGAGAGGGACTGTTAATGCAGAATCCGTGCTCCAGTTGCGTTTAACACACAGCATTTAGCTGGCTTGAAAGACAGGTCAAGTACAGAGCAGCTTTCAATCAAATATAGTAGCAGTCCTAAGAGCATTGAAAGTGATTTTTGCTAGGCTGCCATTGAAATTTGCAGTCATTATGCAGGTGAAGTGAATCTCACTCTCAAAAACTAATGGGTGTTTCATTCAGAAGCATTATCCTAACTGTGCGTGTGGTAAAGAAATGATTAAAGGAGATTTTATATCCTGTTATTAGTTACTAAGCATTATATTACCATACAAAAAGTAGTTCTCACAGCAACTATCCTCCTGTGTAATTTCACGGAACTGAAACTACAATTTTGCTAAAGATTTGTTGTTTATCATGCAGTACTATGAAGCTGAGCCACTAGTACGTCAGGGTTTTCCATTAGGTCATTGATTTTTAAAGTAAAATAACAGAATGAATGTTCAAAAGACAGAGACAGATTAAATGAAAAGGTGAAAGAGAGAAAATTTAAACAAAATTCATTAAAGAAAAGATTCTAGGAGCCAAAGATGATATAAAACAGAAAAGCATTGCAAAAAAGTATGTGAGATTACAGCAGCTATTCCTCAGAAATTTAATTCTCTTTTGATTTTCCTCCATTTAATGTCCTACCCACTTGGTCGTAGAGCTTACAATTAAAATACAAATCTCTCCTTACAATTAGCATGTTAGAATCATACAATTATTAATGTTCAAAAAGACCTCTAAGATCATCAAGTCTAGCCATTAATGAAGCACCAACACTGTGTTCACCACTAAACCATATTGTCAAATGCCTTATCCACACATTTTTGAACAGTTACAGGGATGGTGACGCAACCACTTCTCTGCGTAGCCTGTTCCAATGCTTGGCAAACCTTTCTGTGAATTTTTTTTTTTTTTTTTTTTTTTTGGTTAGTATCTGATCTAAACCTTCCCAGGTGCATCCTGAGATCATTGCCTCTCATTCTGCCACATGTTGCCTGGAAGAGAAAACCAACCCCCACCTAGCTACAAACTCCTTTCTGGGAGTCATGGAGAGCAATATGTTTCCTCCTAGGCCTTTTTTTCTCCAGGGTAATCAACCCCAGCTCCCTCAGTCACTCCTCATCAAACTGTGTTCCAGACCCTTCACCACCTTTGTCTCTTTTCTCTGGACATTCACCCAGTGTTTTGAGGTCCTTCTTGTAGTGAGTGTCCCAAAACTGAAGACATGATTTGAGGTGCCAAGTACAGAGGGAAGCATATGGAGCAGAAGTTGATGTGGTCTTCTTTCCAAAAAGATTGAAGAGTTTGATGCATATTGTTGGTCTTCTGCAATGTTTAGTAAGAAACAAACACTTGTGCTACATTTATTAGGAGATGTACCTTCTAAATTTACACTTTTAATCAAAAATTCTTAGATTCACTAAGTTTTAAAAGAGAATGTTCCCAACTCTTAATATCAGGCACCTTTGAAGAGTCCCATGTTGGATAGCCAAAAATATTTGAGACCTCTCACCGTTTAGGAAACTCCTGATTTTTCTTCTTCAAGTGGCACCCTGAAGGCCTTCATGTGCAAGGTTTACCAAAAGAAAAGGATAAATATTATGTGAGAAGAATCATTTACAGAAAGCTGCAGACAGAAGTCAAGTAAAGGAGTTCAGAAACACTTTTCCAGTTTGATGCTAACAAAGGTCTGGGTAATAATTATGCCTTTGAGGAAATGGCACTGCCCTACTTACTTCCCTGCCAATGAAACTGTGAAATTCAAAGGTAAAGGAATCACAGAATACATTTATTGAAAGAGTAGTGAAAAGTCCTTTTCAGTGGGAGCTCACCCAGGTGACACAAAAAAGATCTGCTACTCCAGTCATACTGCTATGATTGTTACTTTTTTTTTTTGATAGCTTGGGCAATTCCTTGAGGCCACAATTACACCTCCTAAAGTGAATCTGCAAAGCAAATTTTTCAGCAGTGTCTGGTTGTCTGTATTCTAACATCTCTCCCAACTTAATATCATGGCTGAACACATGGATGATAGCTGGTGAAATAACTTGTGATTTTCTTGATGATTAAGGCTTTAGCAATTCTTCACATACGAGTCAGTTCTTGGTAAATTTTTCAAAGCAACATATAAATTAAAACCAATAGCTGATAGAGTGATGGTTAGATTGCTAAAATTGGTAGGAAGCTGATCTTGTGACTGTAATGTATTTTTATCCAGCTGTTCTGATAACAATAATGTCAGTTCTGCTTTCATTTAATTCACAATATCTGTGTAATATTGTAGATTGAAATCAAATGATTGGACAATTGACCAAGCCTTTATAAAGTGAAAAATTCTAATATAAGAGTTGTAATTAAGATAATGGAGGAAAATGAAAGAATCTTCTTTGATAATCAGTGTATAGCAGTTTTACCCAGCATCTGAAATCTTTGAAACAGAGGCACACAATTCAATACAATTTGTTTGAGAATCTTCAAATTATAATATTGAAGAACAGCAAATTATTTCAGGGCCAGTTATTCACTAGATCCCACATGAGTATAGCTCACAAGTCAGAAAGGTCAAAGTGTATTCTCCCTTCCCTATCAATATGTTTCTCTATTGTTTAAACTGGAAAAGTATAGATTTTTTTTTTTTGTTTATTTTTAATCTTTTATTCCAAATAGCCACCATTTTTGAGTGTGGGATCAGGCTGTTTGTAATTTGCTGTTGAAGTGAAACTGTGAGCAAAATAATAACTTATGGATTCTCAGCTGGCAGTTAAGACAGTTACCTAAGTACTCACCAGGAGTATTTTGCCTCTACTCTTTGCACTACCCACCTATAGTGCGGCTCTGTAGTTGATAGTTATTCAAAGCTCTTCACCTCCACTTGCTGGAAATGTATCTTGGGAAGCAAATCTGAAAGAGAAAAAAGGGACTAAAGAATCATATTATAGAAATGGAATTAAGATGGGATTTGATTTTGGTTATTTTTTTTTCCCTAATATTTTATAAGGCCTAAATTCTGGTACAGGCTGCTAAAATAAGTAATTTGTCTGAATCCAAAGACTACCATAGAAGAGCTCTTCTGAGTAGGAGTTGATGGCTTTGGCTCCTAATCTATCAGGTATTACTATGCCTTTATGCATATAAAATGACCAAAGCCTATTTTACTCAAAAAGCATTTATATTTAAAATATTCCATGTAATCTCTAGCAGCAGAATAAACTGAAAATATTACAGACTGTTAAGGTGATTCATTTGTAAAGCCAACAATTATGCAGCCATTTAATTTTGCTCTTACCTATTACCACTAACATCATGGAAAAACATGTTAATTTTCATTATAATAAAGCACACAAAATCCATTGTAAAACATATATATTCATTGCAACCCAGCTTTGCCTTTGTCATGGTTTAACCCCATCCAGCAGCCAAGTTCCATGTAGCCTTTCACTCACTTCCCCACCAGCAGGATTGGAGAGGGAACAGAAAGGGTAAAATCTGAAAAACCTGTGGACTGAGATAAAGGCAAGAAAAGGACATTGTCTAATAGGGCAAGAAAAGGTCATGTATACTGTCGTGGGTTGTGGTTGATTTTCACAGCCAATGCACCAATTGTGTCTAAGTTTTGGTTTGCCAATTTGAAATCTCCCAATCAAGAGCAAAGCAGGCTTAAACTTAAAATGGAATAAAACATTATTAACAGAGTTAAAAGGAACATTATAAGAAAGGAAATTTTGTATTTAAAAAAAACCCAACCAAACAAATAAACCCCAAAAAACCCTTTAGAACACTTTTTCTCTCTTGCTTTCTTAATAATTTTCTCACTAACAACGTAGAGACAGAAACTTGTAGCTTTTAGTCAGTTTACTACTTCTAAAATAGTTTCTTTAGTTTGCTTAGGGAGAAGAGTTTTTCTTGCCATACTATTAACACTTCTCTACAAGAAAAAAAAAATAGTTTTTCTTGTGGCTTCAATGCTACTGCGAACAGCTGCCCAGAACAGGAAAATTCTGTTTGCAGTGTAAAAGTCCTTCCTATGTCTTGCAGCCATTTTTACAGCTGTTTTCATAGGTTATTTCAATTTATTGGGATTCAATTTTAAGAATGAGCTGTTCTAACACTGAGCAAAGTCCTCTGTCTATTTCTAGGACTAGAAGCTTCCTACCACTATCTCCAAGGTAAAGTTTCTTATTTCTTTATGCTCAAGTTTCTCACTTAACTCGCAACATGCATTTGCTTCAACCACTGATGCCTTAAAGCTCACAACCATGCTAGAATGCTACATCCCCCCAGTGCATCTCCATGTGTTACAAGGAATCAAAACCAGTCAAATATATCTTTAACATAGCTTTACCGGATTTTTAAGTCAAGCTTAAAACAGCTCTTCAATCTCTTCTGTCTATAATTAACTCTTTACTGACTTCAAAATCCCATGTTATTATCTCTATATGTTCACTTTTTCCTTTTCTTAATTTAGGAGAGAAATAGTATTTGTAAAGGCATCCAGTTTTAAGCTTTACTACTAACTTTTACTACTAACCAAAACAGTTTTCAAAGTCCTGCAACGCTGAAAGGAAAAAAAACTGATCTGGTCCAAGCTCTGTCTCAGGAACACAGCTCGCCATGCTTCCCTGCCGGCCACGTGGTTCCCGCCGGTACCATGAGCCAGCTCGACTCTGTTAAGTTTGAAAAACAAGGGAAAAAAACCTGTCGCTGACGCTTCTATTCCCCCATCTGCAGTAAAGCTGGCTTAAAGCGGCTGGGCACACAAAGTTCATTCCCAGCCATGCTGAAGTGTCCGTGCAGGATCGCCCCGGCCCCTCCAATTTCACCACATGGCTGCTCCTGGTCTGTAATGGCAGCAGCTGCAGGGCTGCTCCTGGCCTCTGGGCTGTTTTTCATTAAGCTGCTCTCAGTGCTAACACCGTCTTTGTCTTGCACAGTCTGGCAAACTCTGCTAAAAAAAGACTTGTCCTTGCTGGCAAAGAGTCCTAGCTATTTTTCGGGACAAGACCCAGTAAAGTCTTCGATGAAAACCCAGCAGCTCCCCAGTGAAGGGTTCAGCAGCTCTGCTCACCACCCTTCCAGAGACAAGAGAATTTCGGCCAAGCTCCCCCTGGGAGCCAGCCCAAACCCGGCCATGCACACCAAGCTAAGACTGGCTCCCTGGCCCAACCCGTCCTCAGCAAAACCGGAAACGAACAGAGCTATTCCCGGGCTTTTTTTGGTTTTAAGATGTGTATTTACAAAAGGCTTATCCACTATTTTTCATTAGCCTAATCAGGTGTCAATATTAAAAAATTGTCCACTTAGAGCCAACCTAGGACGTATACAAGCAAAGCAAAGCAAAGAATTAATTCACCACTTCCCATGGGCAGGCAGGTGTTCAGCCGTCTCTAGGAGAGTAGATCACTCCAAACAACCCACACTTCCTCTTTCATCCCTCCACTTTATATTCTGAACATGATGCCAAGTGGTCTGGAATATCCCTTTAGTCAGTGTGAGTCAGTTGGCCTGGCAGTGTCTCCTCCCAGCTTCTCATGCATCTTATGCCCCAATTGTTGGAACATTATGAGAAGTAGAATAGGCCTTGTCTCTGTATAAACTGCTCAACAATAACAAAAAAATCTCCAAACTACAAACCCTGTGTTCAGCACAAATCCAAAACAAAGCTGAAACCAGCATCTGTGAAGAAAATTAACTCTAGCTGAGCCAAATTCAGCAGGACATTTCAGAGATCCTGGGACTGAAGTAATGGACTAAAACACATCTTTGTAATTGTTTTAAAGTTTGTAAAGAATAATACTAGTGTTTATTATTGATACACCCTGTTTCTAACTATTTATAAGTTGAACAGCATCTCACTTTTATCTCATGCTTATGGTCCACAGCATGGAAATGTAAACTTAAAAAATCCAAACATATTCAACAAACAAATAAACAAAAAACCAAAAAATGATTTAAAAATAGACTTTAGTGAAATATTTTCCTTTTTAAAAAATATTTAAGAGGCAAATATTTCATATGTAGTTGAAAATTATAGCCAAGGGTTGGAAGAAGATTCACTGAAAACTTAGACCAAGAACATTAGGTCTTTCCTATAGCGTTGTGACTGAACCACATGTACAAATTGAATAGAAGCAGTTGCTTGGAAACTCAATTCCAAAGACTAAAAATTGTCCTTAGACCCTGGTTTAGAACATCAACTTGGAACAAGACAGCTGCTGACCTATCTTTAAGTGTTTACTTAAGAGCTTTCCTAGCTCTTGTCTAATACCAAAGAAATTACCTAAAATAATATAATAGACAGTATGTATTTGAAATAGAGAAATGCCAGCAACTAGAAGAATGAAGGAGCGATGTGGATACACCTGTAAGGTGCTATTCAAGTGGTTAGAGAAACACACAAATTTCATCTTAAAGATCATTGCAAAATAGAAATAGTACGAGGGGATTTATATTTATTAACATTGTATGCTGAAGGATATTTTGATTGGGTGAAAAGAAGCTATTTCATGAAAGTTTTGGGAGTTTCACATAATGGTAAAAAACTTTCTTGACTAAAGACATTGTAGTGGAGCCTATAGTATGGAATAATGGATACCACTCAGAAGTCTTTACTTTCTCTAGCAGAAAAAGGCAATGGTGCCCCTTTTTGCCCTCCCTTTTTACCATAATTCTAGGACAAATCAGTCAAAGAATCCAACACAATAATAGAGTTGAAGGTATAAAGATATTGGACATCCTGGATAGAATTTCATTATACGCCGTTGATGTCATTCTTTTTTTACCCAATCCATATTAATCCCTTGGGGGCAGCAGCCAATGAATTAAAAAGTTTGAGGAAGTCTCACTGCAGAATTGTAATCAAAGAAAGTTCAAGATTCAATGTATCAAACTTTCAATAACAATATATGAGGCCATACTAAATATGGCTTCATTTGGACTAAACATTCAATTGGGTACTTTTGAGTGCAATTACCGCATTGTACTGATGGTCATATGATCTCATTTTTGTTCAGCTATATAGGTCTATTGACCTTGAATAGTGTAACTATATAATGGATATAATAATAAAACTACCCTGCTTTTAGGAAGAACTTTTCACCCAAGGATGTCAAAGCATTTTAGAAAAGAGGTCAGGATCATTATCTGCATTGGCTGGGGGAAAAGGAGCCAAAGAAGAAAACTGACTTGACCAAAGTTGTCTAGAAGACCTGTAATATAGCCAAAAAGAAAAAGACTCTTTTGTGTTTTGGTGCCAGCATCAGGAGACGAGACCAAGTATAGTAAGATCAACGTTTTTTCCCAATCTTGCTTTTTTGCTCCATTTATTGCGGTATATGAAAGTGCTTCAGATACGTGGTGTATATTGGGCAAGGAAATGAAATCATCTTAGCTTTCAAAGTTTTCCTTATCAAAACCAGCTTCATTTCAATGCACTAATAATACCACATTCAAAAGCATGTATATATACAGAAAAATTCACCACGGTTGCAAACCTCAGTAAACCCCAAGATGTTAAGAGTTTTTTTTAATTAAAGAGTTATGAGAAAAGATGTGTTGATCAACACTAAGGTGGAGGTATGGGTTAGCCTAAGTAGGCTTAGGATAGGGCCTTGGCAGTAGGAGAGCAGGGTTCATCAGTGTTTGCACATGGAGTATAGATTTGAAGTGAAAACTGAGACACTGTCTGACTCCAAAATCTCTTTATTGAAATATCTTGCAAGACCATGATTATGCAATTAGAAGCTTATTTGTGTAAATCCCAAACACTAGAAAACAGTATTTCTAATAAAAAATTGATATATTTAAAATTCTGATATATTAATAATTAGGCATAATGGGGAAAAAAAGAAGCTACTTGTCTTGCCAGGCCTTCTCATGAAAAATAACATGAAAATGTGAATTTTAGTAGTGAAAAACGTAATCAAATCAATTGGTCATATATGTAAACTTTACATCCTATTTGCTCTTGAAAATAACTTGGTTTTACTTGTATTACTTAATGCAAATATCAGCATTATGCTGATGATTTTACTTATATTTTTTTCAATATTTTAGGCTTACTAGGCTAAGAAAAATTGTCTTCCAAAGAACAAAATGTATAAGAGTTCTTCCTTGGTTTTAGATCTGAAAGCCTTATCATAGAATTCTTTCTGTAAATATTGTGACAATCTTTACTGTTGCAATGTTTCTTATTTCCACAATGAAATTTGATTAATCACAGAAAATTTGTACAAAAAAGTGGTTGAAAACCTAATTTTGATTTACTGTGTACATAGATTCAAAGCTCCTCATGTTGTTGAAAACCAAGAGTTGCTGTCAGTCATTAAATAGCTATGTTTTTAAGGCCTGAAAAGTTAAACTGTAAACCACCACTTTTTCTCCCCTAACAGTTTTCCAAAGTTCTCTGCAGAAGATATTGTGGACGAATTGGAAGAAATAAAGACATCTTGGCTGATGACAAGCTCTGGTCTCAAACAGAACATCAAGAAAAAGATCTGTTGGAGGAAACCAAGGCAGGCAAAGCTCTGAGATGGTTCTGCCTTATAGTATTTTCCTCAGTGAAGGTCAGTATGCGTAAAACTCAAGAAATCAAGTTTCATAGATTGTAGATTAGGATATTCAGTTTTTCAGATAATGAAAACCTGAAGATTCTATCCATGCCCACTGTGTCTTTGCAATATAGTTTCTTCTCCATTCTGAAATTCCAATCAGCTCAGATGATGTCTGAGTAGTCACAAACTCTGCAAAACCTCCCTGTGTCCTAGAAAGCTTCTGTTTTTGCCACCTCTAAAATAAGACTTTCTACTTCTTGTTACTCAGTAAAGATGTTTGGCCTCTATATAACTAGTCTGCTCCTTGGCTCAGTGCTGTGACTAATTTTTTTAAAATTTTTTGTTTATGTCTTATAATTTTTTTTTTCCTTGAAGAGGTACAGCTATTTCCCATGTTAAGGGGAAGAATCTCTCTCAGTTCAGAGGGTTTTCGCCTGGTCACTGCCCCTCAAGGAATTTTTTATAAAAGAAAAGAGAAAATTATCAAATCAAAAGCTACTGTCTGGTGTGAGAGTTCCAGCCTCTCAGTGTTCACCTAAATGCTCCTAAAAAGGGATGATCAGTCTCCTAATATTTAAAATAGTCACTAAGACAATCAAGCTTTTTCTATCTTAATTAAAAGCCTCTAATTTGTTTGCCTCATCACTTTCATTTAAAACTGTCAATTTTTAATACAGTGAAGATGTGTAAGAGCTAAGTTGACTGACATCCAGTCATTGACCCACAAACATAAATAACTGCCATAATGAGGAATAGAGTAAATATCGACTAAGGATTTGTTTAGTATTGCTCCCATAGAAGAAATAAATGTCAAGACACTAGAGTATTTTTCACTGAAAAAATATGTATATATGTGGTTTTTTCTGTCTCCTTGTCACACAGTATCTGGTGTGATATTTACAAAACAATTTAGATAGCTCAATACATTAAACCCAGCTTTTGGAAATGTGTTACAGACACAATTCCCAAAGGCAACACAAGAAAGTTACATGTTTCATCTGCAGCTGCTTTAATAACAAAATGAAAAAGTGCAATCCACTTTTATTAAAAAGTCTTATAATGCCTCAGGGAAAAATGGGATCAAAGTTTTAAATTTCTTTAGGTGACACAAAAAGTCATTATCTTTTACCCAAGACTGCATTGTGTTTGGTTCTATAAAATACAATGAAGGCACATCTGCAGCAACTTGTAAAAAATATACACAAGCAGGCACGTATGATGACATTTTTTACACTTGCAATATTTCAAAGTAAGGGAAATTTAGAATTTTTGTATGAAATCTTGAAGGAAATGCAACTTTATCAGTTTTTGGGGAAAAAACACCAACAAAACAACAAAAAAAAGAAGAAAGAATAGCAAAGAAAGCAAAGCACCAGCTTTTAAACATCTTTAGTGAGCATTATGATATCCAGGCTAAGCTATACAATCTAGTTTTCATTTTATTCCACAGAATATTTATAGACTCTAATTTCTAAGTTTATTTGTGTTTGTGCATGTTTCCATACATGTCTTTCTGTGCCTTTGTATATGAAACAGAAGTTGTGATTTCCAATTGTTCCTTAATTTTAGTTAAATTCAGAGGTAAAATTTACATCATACTAAAAATATAAAACACATGCACACACAAAGTTAAAATAAAAGTTCCTAATTTTTATCAGATATTAAGGCCATGCAAATAGGTGATTTACGTTGTAAAACACATTTGTACTATGCAAAACACAGCCTTTCTATGTCTATGATTGGACTTTTAGTTTGTTGGGTTTTTTTTTTTTTTTTGATGGACTTAACATATTGGACCAGGCCTCTACAGATGTCTACATTCTTACCAAACTTCAAACAATGATTTAATTTGTTTGTTTGACATACAATTCTTGGAAAAAATAATTGTATCAGCTTATGTTTTGTTAAGAAATGCTATAATTACAATAGTATTTTTGCTATCTAATTATAGAATTTCAGAATCATAGAATGGTTTGGTTTGGAAGAGAGCTTACAGATCATTTAGTCCAACACACCTGCTATGGACAAGGACACCTTCCACTAGACCAGGATTCTCAAAGCTGTATTCAGCCTGTCTTGAACATTCCCACAGAGAGGACATCCACAGCTTCTCCGGGAAACGTATTTGAATAAATCACCACCCATCCAGGAAAGAATTTGTTTCTAACCTAAGTCTACCCTCTTTCAGTTTAAAATCATTACCCGTCATCTTATCACTACAATACATTTATCTTCATGAGAAAGAGACCATCTTTCCTGTGGGCCCACTTTAGACAATGGAAGGTTTCTATAAATTCTCTCTGGAGTCTTTTTTCCAGGTTAAACAAACCTAACTCTCTCAGCCTCATCTCATAGCAGAGGTGTTCCAACCTTCTGATCATTTTTGTGGCCCTCGTCTGGACCAGATCCAAAAGGTGCATGTCCTTCGTATGTTGGAGGCCTCAGAGCTGAATGCAGCACTCCAACTGGGGTCTCACAGGAGCAGAGTAAAGGGGAGAATCCTATCCCTTAACCTCCTGGTTATGCTTCTTTTGATGCAGTCCAGGATATTGTTGGCTTTCTGGGCTGTGAACAGAGATTTCTGGGTGATGTTGAACTCGCCAACCAATGTCCCCAAGTCCTTCTGCAGAGGACCTCTCTCAATCCCCTCATCACCCAGTCTGAATTCATGTTTGGGATTACCCCAGCCCAGGTACAGGACCTTGCATTCGGCCTTGCTGAACTTCATGATGTTCTCATCAGTCAATCCTTCAGCTGTCAAAGTGCCTCTATAGGACACTCCTTTCATCTAGAATGTCAGTCACACCACACAACTTGGTTTCATCTGCAAACTTGCTGTGGCTGCACTCAGTCCCACTGTCCTCATCTCCAATGAGTGTGTTAAACAGTGTCTGTCCCAATACCAGTTCCCTAAGGAACACCACTCATAACTGCTCTCTGTTTGGACACCAAGCCATTGACCCCAGCTCTCTGAGTGCAAAGCCAAGTCTTACCAGTTTAGACACAAGGATATTTTGTGGAACAATGAGAAACGTTATGGAAAAGTCCAGATAGATGACTTCAGTCACTCTTTTGTTATTCATTGGCACTAAAATTCTATCATAAAAGGACACCAAGTGTGTGAGGTAAATTTGCACTTAGTGAAGCCATGTTGTCTTGCCACCACTCACCTCTCTGTTTTCCATTTGCCTTAGCATAGCTCCCAGGAGAATTTCTCTCATGACCTTGTTGGGCACCTATATGAGACTGATGAGCCTGTAGTACCCCTGTTATTCCTTTTTCCTGTTTTAAAAATGAAGGTAATATTTCCCCTTTTCCAGTCAGTGGGAATTTCACTGAGGTACCATGAATTTTTAGTTATCATGGGTAGTGCCTAGTGATAGATTTCAAAGGAAATAACAAACCTGATCATAAGCAAGCACATTTATTCATAAAGACTCCTTTATATATATTTAATACATTTTTTATATTCTTAAATCCACTTTAGTTCTTTTTGACACTTTGGAGAACTTACTTTAAACTGGAGCTATGCCTTGTTTGAAACATTTAATAGGCATTGGGAATTATAAGTCCTGGCTGCTGCTAAAAGTGAAAGATTTCAATGACTGCTTCCAGTCTTAGTCTTAACCAAACAATCACTGAGACTGTCTCTTCAAAGGGCAAGACCTTTTAAATAATATACTATTATTGTATAGACATGATCTATAGTTCAAAATCCTTTCTTCAACAAATCTCTTTAAGATTTGAACATCTGGAAGGAGTGGTGACATTAAATAGATATAAGGATGTCCTGTCTGTCTAGAAAAATGAGGAATGTTAGAATGAACTGTCAGACCCATAAACTATGTCACAGTTCAAGAATCTGTTTGACCCTAGTTAAAGGAATTTTTCAATGAAAATAATTTCTTCTAGAGGTACTTTTAGACAAAAATACTCTTAGACAAATACTTTTAGACAAAAATACTCAAGGGACTATTCTGCAAAAAAATTATGAAGTCTTTACTAAATTACTCCCCCCCACTCCCCACCCCACAGAATGCATAATAGTTATGTCTTAGATGCTTGTGTAGCTCTTTAAAGTGGAAAAAATTGTGTCCTTATGACACTCTATCATGTGATTAATTGAAAGTTTTATACATACTGTGACCCTGAAATAGCTATTTGGTGTGCACATGACAAAAAAACCCCAGTCAAACAAAAACAAACTCCATTGTAAACACTCATGTTTCTAAAAATGCAAAAATCTTAGGAATAGAAACAGAATGTCTAGAAACATTCCCAGAAATAAGTACCTTAAAATGGTAAATATTAAGAACCTAGTAACTCTGGGAAAACTTGATTATTGTCTGATTTGAAAGCTCTGAAAAACATTAGATCTGTGGAAAAATGAAATACGCTATAAAATATGTAAATTAGTCTGGAGGTCCAATTGTTAACTGAATGTTACTCCATTTTGATGAGATAAAGAGGATACTGAAAAGTGTAATAATACTAATAGAGCTGTAGAGAAAATATGAATCACATAAAGATTTTAATGAAAAGTTGAAACACAAGCTATTGATACAATCTAGAGAAATTGAGACATGTACAGACAAACAATACTAATATCAAAGCATGTTGGAAAGTGACCAAAGGTACTTCTTGAGGCAATCAGTCCACAGGGATAAAAAAAATATAGTAAGAAATAAACAAACTTTGATTGATTTTTCAAAAATACCTATGGAAAAAGAAGGCATCAGGTAATCCAAAGTAAGCTGAAAACAAACAGTGAGTAGGAAGAGGTTATTAATCAAAGTCATTACAATTTACAAAGCTGACTGGGAAAATTAGCTAATTGGTAAACACCAGAAAGGAATAAAATTAATAATCATTACATGGAGAGTGGAGATAATTTATATTTTGAGTTTTAAATATATTTAACATCAAAAAAAGGTACAAATAATTATATATGTGTGCACAATTAGTTAAACATTGGAACAGGCTCCCCAGGGAAGTGGTGAAGCTTCCTGGTGGAAGTATTCAGAAAACAACCAACAACCAAGTATCTTGCAGCCTCACACTGCCTCTTCCCCCACCAGTGGGATCCAGGAGAGAATTGGAAGGGTAAAAGGTAGAAAAGTCATGGGTTGGGATAAACAACAAAGGAGAAGCAAAAACTACATACAAACAAAGCAAAATAAGGAATCAATTCACTTCCACAGGCAGGCAGTTAGCCATCCCTAGGAGAAGAGTGCCCAGTAACAAGTTGTAGTTACTTGGGAAGACAAACCCTGTCACTCCAAACAAAAGCCCCTTCCTCTTTTTTCCCCAACTTTATAAACTGAGCATGATGCCATATGGTCTGGAATGTCCCTTTGGTCCATTTGGGTCACCTGTCCTGGTTGTGTCCCCTCCCAACCTCCCAGGCACCCCCAGCTTCCTCGCCAGCATGGCAGTATGAACAGCAGAAAAGGCCTTGGCTCTGCATCAACCCTTCTCAGCAATGGCAAAAATCTCTGTTTTGTCAAACCTTGTTCATCACAAACCCTAAACACAGGCCCATAGCAGCACATATCCTACACAAGTAGACGTGTCATTTTGTGATATGGTTAGTGGGTATGATGATATTCTGTTGAAGGCTGGACCTGGTGGTCTTCAAGTTCTTTTCCAACCTTAATGGTTCTGCGAAAGCCGAAAGGCAGATTTTCCTTCTTCAAGAAAAGAAAGCATGACTTCATAAATGTGGACCCATGGATTTGCCTGTAGTCTGAAATTATGTTAATTGAATATATTTAAACTGATTTTGGGCTTTCTCATGAGAAGAAATAATTTTACAGTTCTGGGATGTCTACCTGATCATTGAGAACTGCACTAAAAATTTTCAGCACGTAAACTGACTAGGATATCAAAACCAACACCAAAACACCCAGGCAACATTCCTGGATTACAAGTGCACTTGAATTTATAAAATGTTATCCAGTATTGGAAGAAATTCTATTGAGTATATGAGGAAGGTGCATGTTATGCTTTAATTACCTACCTAAGCTATAACTGCCAACTACTACAGGTTAAATTGTACAAAAAATAGTCAGGCATGATGGGATTTTTGGGAAAGATTTTATGCCATCTTTGTTCTTTGTTTAATAATTGTCTGCAATGACAAGCTTTTAAAAGAGAAAGGTAATAGCCATTTAGATGTTTTTTGCAGATATTTTTCATATCCATGACCTGAAATCATTAATTTTTCAAATGTGTGGATTTTCAGAAAGACATGAGATTGACATTAATATAAAAGTTAGTGACTTCTTTTTTTGGGTTGTGTGTATTTTTTTATCTACGTTTCGGGGAGATATTGTCTTTTGGATTTTTTTTAAGAAACTAAAAGTAATAGAGGAAAGGGGTATTATTAGATACAGTAAAATCTCATGGAAAAGTTTTTCTTTCCAGATTAGGTAGATATAAAAATATTAAGAGAATTAAAAAAAAATTAAAAAAAAAAGAGTTTTTGATGTTAACCTTGTGAAAGATAAGGACACACTTCACCAGACTAAATATAACTCCCACTTGTAGATCAGTCATAGCTCCCTTAGTAAAAAGAGAAAATATGCATTTTGAAGAGAGCAACTCCTTGTACGCTAAAGTACATGTGTGTGTTCTGATTAATTCCCTAAATTATTTTTTCTCCCTTTGTCTACGAACAGGGGAAACTGGATAACTACTTCATCTGTAGAGACTTCAGAAATTTAACAGAAAAGCTCTTATCCAGACCAATTAGATGTTGGAGTAAAATCAAATATAGTTTTATTCACATTGAACCATCATACAACGAGGATAAAGTATTGTAGAGGGATTTAAAGAGGACAAAGTTTATCTGGATTTTTCTTTTTAAATAAAAACAATCATTTAGGAAAGTGACAAATGTCGTACAAATGAATAAAAGAAGAAAAGGAAAAGAAGCTTTTATTGCTGAAAGCTATATTTTACTATATATATTTAGGAAAAGATAAGTGATAGAAAAGATATAAGCCTCAAATGAAGGATTTCTAGCCAGATCCCAAAGTTTAATTATGTACTAAATTGGCCCAGAATAAGTTCATGCTCATTATTCTGAATGTTCTATCATGACAAAGTTGACAGAATTATTTGGTACTTGCTATACAAGAAACACAGACTACAAGTCAAAGAAAGGATCACTGTCACAGACAAAGTTACAGAAAGAATACAAAGATACTTTAGGACTTTAAAAATTATTATGAGAAGCACGTAGTAGGAAGACTATGTGTGATAACTTCAGGAGACAGAGAAGGTGGGTCTTTCACTGCAGACTCTTCCTGAGATTATGAGATTGGGAAAATTAACCTAAAAGGAAATTCAGTATGTATGTTTAAACAAACTGTAGCATGTTATCTTTTGAAATTTTAATAACAAAACCAAAAATATAACAAGAAATATAACTGATCATTGCAGTGAAAAGACTCTTACTACTTAATAACAGATAGACCATTTTTTGTATTAGAATCCATGCAATTAAGGCAATTAAGAAGATTTAGAAAGAAACGTTGGTAAATATTCTCAAACCAGTGAAGGGGAAAAATCCAGCATTACTAAAACTTCCATCTAATGTCACTTTGCCTTGGTGATTGCATTCCTTTTGCCACTTTCTCTCTTTTTAAGTGCTTAGGGGCCATCAAAGTGCAAGTATGATAATTGTAATTTTAATAGTAATAGTAATTACAGGAATTGGGGTTGTTATTGTTATTATTAGCAAGAAACAGCATTTTAATAAGGGTTGGATGCTGACCAGTCACGTATAGGACTACTGAAATACCAAGGTTCATCAACCTGCACAGTATTTCTTTCAAAATCTCTGTTAACGTGTAACAGTATTTTTGAAGTTGTTGAGGTAACTGATCAGCTTATCAGCTTTTTGCCAAAAAAGTATCTTTTAGCTTTTATTTTTGCCTGCCTTGTAATGAATCACGTCTAGTGCTTGAATAATTAAACTTACTAATTTTAAGCTGAAATAAGAACAGGAGCTGTCAGTCATTAAGAGACATTCTCATAAATTATCTTGCTCACTGTCCTTTTTTTATAAGCAGAACTTACATGTAAAAATAGCATCAGCAATAAACCTTTGGTAGCTAAATGCCTTCTATTTCCCACGAGTGCCTTCATAACTACAGTTTTCTTGGCAGTGAAGTTGTAATGACAGCTGTCATCGATGGACTTTCACAAAATATACCCTGACCTTTGGGTGCTATATGTTACAATTACTGTTGTAAAGCCTTTGGGGCCGTGAATTGGGATTTCACACTTCAACATAGCTGCATATTGTTAACACTTCTTATAGCCGTCTGAGAAAATATAAGAGCTTTTCTTGTCCTTTTTTTTTTTTTTAATTTAAATATGGGAACTCACACACCAAGATGATAATTTGCTGTTTAAATGCAAATATTGGCTGAGAGAAAATTATTTCATGAGTGGCTTCTAAAAAGAAGACATTTCACCGTAGAGGTCACACACTTAGAAAATAAAAGTTAATCTCTGCTTGACTATGAGGAAAAAAAAAAAAAAAATGCAACTGACAGTTCTTAAAAGGGGCTGCTTGGAAATCACAGCCGTGTAGCTGTTTCTTCCAGGCCACTGAAATGCATGAGTCTTGAGAACATTTAAAAATAACAGGAATCTTAGTAAGATAAAGGGATGACAATAGAAAAGTCATTAAAAGCTGAATCCCTGACAAAGTATTCTACCAAAGAATCAAAGTTGACACACAAAACTGCCTTTGAAAAATGATGGTCCAAAGTTTGTTTTTCTGTGATGGTCATTCCTTTTGCTTAAATGAATAAATAAAATTAATATTACACATTTTAGACATAAGTTTGCCTCTTATGTTAACACAAAAGCATGATATATTTTTCTGTTTGAAGAGTTCTGATAAAAGCTGTGAATATGGAATTTTGATACTTGGTAAAATCTATGTTGATTTCTGTAACATCATATCTAAAAAAAAAAAAAATAAATAAAATCAAAGAAGATTATATGTAGATAAAAAAGAAATCTACTTTTGATATTTAATGTCATTTTACAGTGTTTTGCCAAGTGTTTCTTCTGTCAAAAAAAAAAAAAAAAAGAAAGTTAACATTCTGCAATTGTAAACTTCCAGTTGTAAGGATATCTCTCAATGAACAGTTTACTGAAGATTTCAAAGTTTCCCTAGAATAAAATTATGGTAATTTTCCTATTTTGTCTTAGCAGAATATGTCTTGTAAAAAAACACAAACATGAGCTGAATTTTTTGGTTTATATTATAAATTTTAAAGCCATTTATTTTATCATACACATCTTTGATGGATGTATACACCAAAAAGTTTGCCCATGTAACTTTCTAAAGCCAAAATCTATGAAGACCTTAATGGGAATATCATGTTATTTCAAATTTCTCAGATAAACTTGAACTTGCTTAAGAAATTTTCACCAGCTGTAGCCTTATTCCTCATTATCCTCCTAACCTATGGGACTGGCATAAAGCAGGCAAGTAAATGTTTAATCACGTTTTCAAGGAAAAAAAAAGTTCATAACAGCAAAATCTTCCAGAAAAACAAAGTATTTTGAGTTGACTGGTCGCATTAGAAAAATCAAGGAATGTATGGCATCCAAAATAATTCACAGATTTTCAAGCTTTTAATAACTTTTTCAAGAGAGTAGCATGTTTTGCCATGCAAATAGTAGACATATTTTTCAGTGTTTTCTGGGGATGTTTATAGGTTAACATATATAAAGATAACCACTTCTTGGGGTTCTTTCCTGCTTTTTTTTTTTTGTTTTGTTTTTTTTTTTTTTAACATGGTTTCTTGATCTTAATACATCCCTGAGCTCAATTTTCAGAAAACAGTTGTTATTTAAAAAAAAAAAAAAAAAAATAAAAAAACCCCAAAACTATAAAAAAATTTCAAACCTCTGGATTTGGAGGATTATTCTGAGGACAAAGACTTGAGTCTCTCTCTTCTTTATTTTACTTTGTATTACTGTGGAAGGAGTAATATTTAGTAGATGTCATAGAGAAATATCATATATTATTTTTCACAATTATTTTATGCCATGTGCTAGTGATTCTGAGAATCAGCTTTTAAAAAAATACTTTTTTGAAAAATTATGAATACTGTTGGTTCTAAGCAATTCGCTTACTATGCCAAATTCACAGGACATATAGACAGCACAGTGACAGTTATCTCATTACAAAGCAAGTAGAAGAAGACCCAATTCAGGCTTACCTCAGACAGGAATTTTTACTAAGATAAAACAAAATTTGCCTTCTGTGACAAAATCCTTCTGTTAAAAAACTGCACGACGTTGGTCTTTCTTTGACTTGAGGTGAGATTCAGGCATCCTAGCAGCAAAAACATAGTCTAAATCAATACCAATAATTTCTAATTTGCACACACATGGCTGTATATATTATGTTTATACCACCAAACTCAAGCTGGACCTTGTCCCTAAGGCCATAAAGGAGTGACTGACTTTTGTTCATACTGGTTTGGATCGTTTCCCTCTATAAAGTTTTGTGCTGGACAGAGATATCTATAATCATGGATAATAGTGATAGCTGTTACGAAGCTATCGTAACAGCAGCAGCTTTTAGTGGTTTTCATTTGTTCAAATCTCAATTTTATTTTATTTTTCTTTGTAAACTTCTTTGTGTGAAATGTGCTTACTATTTTTCTTTGTAAACTTCTTTGTGTGAAATGTGCTTACATGACATTGTACAAAAGAGGAACAGTATAAACTAAAGTGGCTATTAAGGAGACCACAGTGAAAAGTTGAGTTCTTGATGTTAAAAAATTCAAGCATTATTTCCCTATTTGTCCTGTACACCTTAAAGTCCCTTAATCTCTACCTTAATTGCCTACTAAGACTGTAAAAACACTACTGAAATATTTTCAATGGTGGGAAACAAAATCATAGCTTTTAAAAATTCTTTGAATTGAAATGCCACTCAGGTGTTAAGCTCACAATATACTTGAAGAATGGCATATGGTTGAAAGTACAAAAATGCAGGTGAAAACCAGAAAAAATAGACATTGCTCATCCCCCCTTTTTTTTCCTAAAATTTTTCTAAATTTTTTTCTAAACATTTTCTAAATTGCCATGATGCTGAAAGCTGAACTTTGTTCTTCTCAGTGGGCTACAAGTACAAAAGCTTCTGTTCAGGTAGAAAATGTTTAAGTCTGATCGGAAAGTTCCTTTCAGCATTATGATGACTACAAGACAGTGTTTCTGAGACCTACATGTAAGTTTCAAGAAGAGCCCCATTAGAAACCCAAAGATCTTCTCCAGTCTTCATCAAGGAATGCCTTAAAGTCTTCCTGACAGACCATATAAAAAAGGATTCAGCGCAAGCACTAGTAATTTTTTTTTTTAAATTTGCTTAATATAGATAGTTAAGAAGCATATCTTTGTTATGATGATATATTATGTGTGTCTTGCAGTTTGTCATTAATTAAGTATAGCTGTTCTGTCTCACCACAAGACTTGTCCAGCAAAAAAGGGAACTGCCAGGTTTCTATTCAAAATAATTAATGGTCATCTGAATTTTTTTTTCAGACTGATGAGTCTGGAGAGACTCATTCCAGAAACGATGCAGCTGTTAGGTTTAAGAGAATATCATAAATTGAAGTCATTTGGATGTGCCTGATTTGAAAACATTTATGTAATATTCAAAAGTAGTCCCTACAGAATTTTGCATACCAAATGTTACACAGCTATAATTTTCCATTCATTCCCCACTAACACATTTAATCTGTGGTAATTAATTATCTACCTGTGAAAAATTAGATCGAAATATTTACTTCAAAGTTTGGAAACTGAAATAGCCATGATTTTCTTTGTAAAAGAAATACATACAAACTTTTCTCTCTCTTTACGCTGCAGTTAATAGAATGCCATCAAAGATAAAGAGATAAAAATATTTTTTTTTTAGTGAAAGAATATCTTTAAAATTTGTCTGACTAGACATATTTTATAACTTTGCCACAACAGCAGTGGCTAACTCATCATTATAGCAATGTTTTCCACAGGGAAATCCTGGAGATTCAAGGACATATAGCTCATCTTTATAATCAGCAGAGCACAAGTAATTATATGAAATGCTTCAGAATATTTCAGAATATAGTATCAATTCACATAGCTTCCAATAAAAGTTTTAAAACACACACACACACACACACACACACACACACACACACACACACACA
>CM031857.1:60929667-61116157 GCA_018697195.1 Certhia americana | reverse complement strand
GAAGGAAGGAAGGAAGGAAGGAAGGAAGGAAGGAAGGAAGGAAGGAAGGAAGGAAGGAAGGAAGGAAGGAAGGAAGGAAGGAAGGAAGGAAGGAAGGAAGGAAGGAAGGAAGGAAGGATTCCAAATAAATTATAACATAATTAATTAAAAAATAAGTTTCTGATTTAAAATGGCAGCATTTACTGCTGAAAAATATGTTTCTGTTATATCTGACTAGCTTCAGATATAATTAAGTATACCAAGTATAATTATATAGTTGTAAGTATGAATATACATATAATTTAAATGACATGGTGAGGATAAACATAACTTAGTTGTAGTGAACTTCCCATACTTTAGACTGTAGATGTATATGACTGATTTTACAAATTCATTTTACAAGCTGCACAGAGTGCATGAGTCATTCAATGTGTCAGATGAATGCACTAGAGGGTGACTGCCCCTTAACAGTGTCTGTTTTGTCCTTTGCCAGAGAAAGGAGGCTGAGGGGACTAGCAAAGGTTACATTGACACTGTGTATGTAGGGACAAATATATCCTCTTTGACATAGTTGTGTTTCTTCTTTCTCTTCTGATTATTAAAAAAATAAATCATATATTTAAGATCACCTTCTGATATAGAAAACTTCTGTATTAATTAATTCATTTTCACTTGAAAGTGGATCTTATAAATAGCAAAAAATAAGCAGATATGTAAGTAGTGTAACAATGATGCCAAAAGTGCTTAATAATTAACCTTAAGTTGGAGTAAGGCTTTCCTAAGAGTTAATGAGATGGTTATTAGATTAATTAAGGCCCAAGAAGGAAATAATAACTAAGATTATATAAAAATACTACATGACAAATGGCACACCACATGGTCTTTAAATGCACTATTAAATTGCAACTGTCCCTGGTAAAAGAAATATATACAAAGACTCTCAGGAAAACTTCATGTAATATATCATTTTCTTCCTCGTATTAGTTACCTGTCAGCATAGAAGTATGGTCTGAGAAATAATTTAAATTACATAGTAGTTTTTCAGTTGTCAGAACTACTACACAGCTCCTACAACTTTCTAGAAGGATTATATTTAATTACATTGCATGAAATAAACATACACAGTGGTTAAATTCACAAAATATGTATGTCCCTGGTAACTGTTAAAAGTTTTGTATGTAGTGAATGCCAATTGAAGAAAATTAAAACTATGAAACAAGCACAGTATCATCATGATTTACCATGTTACAATACCAACTAACCACCTCCTACATCCTGCAACTATTTCTATCATATTATTTGGTCCATCAGCAAATAACTATAATTGGATAATCCAGTCATTCAAAGTCCCAATAATTATTTCCCATTAACAAAAATGTTCTTTTAACATGCTTATGAATCCTTCAAGTTATCTAGTAAATATGGGACAATCACTGTATCTTTACCTTATCCAAGTATCTTAAGAAGGAGGAGGACTGCTGGGACTTTTTGAAGAATGAAGGACACAAAATGAACATGACTTGTATTGTCTGGAAAAACTAAGGATGACAGGGAATATAACTGTTGCCTACAGATAAATCAGTGGTAAACCCAAGGGACACAAAAGAGTTATTTAGCTAACAGACAATGTTGGCACAAGAATAGATGTGTGCAAAATAGCCATGCGTAATCAATGGAGCCTTGACAGAGAATGTATGTGTGTGAGTTGAGGTGAGAATCCTGGAGAAAGTGTTTAAAAGGAGTAATAAACAAAAACAAACCAAGAAGGAAACAAGCTCTTAAACAAAAGAAAAGAAACCTCAAAAAAAAGAGAAAAATACTACTAGGAAAGAAAAGGGCTAATTTATGAAGTGAATTACGCTAAGTGATTAAATGTGAAGGGAGGAAGAAGGGACCCATGACCTAGAAGCCCTCTTCAAGTTCAATATTCCATTATATTTTCTTATTTGCTTTCTGAAAATAAAGTTGGACAAAGTAGAGTGTAATTGCCAAATGACTAGACAATATTTACTGTTACATTAAAAAAACAGTTGAAGCGATTTTTTAAAATATGTTGAATGACAGAAAACACAGCAGTTGATTAACACTGGGTCTCAGATAATATCCAGATTTTGCATTGATAATGTTTTTGGTTGTGTACAAAATGATGGAGAAAGTTGATTTTTTTTTTTTTTTCTTTTTTCAGGACTAGGGGAATCAAGAACTACAAATCATATTGAGATTGAACAATATTTTGATAACAACAAAAGAGTCGTCAGAAAGTTTGCCAATAAGCTCCATATAGATCTGAGTTCTGGATTTCATTCTGAGGGTGTTTAAGATAATTCTAGTCTCAAAATCACAACCATATCAGCGATGTATTATGTTGGAACTTAGTAGCTTCTTACTTTTCAGAGTTTATAAGCTCAGATGTAGAACACACTGTTTAATTTATATGAGTTTATGTACAGCAAAAATTTAATCAGATTTTCCTGCTCTTTTGAAGTAAGATTACTTGCTCAAGTAGATATGCTTAAAATACTATCCAAGATTTGAAACAAAGAGCAAAGGAGTAAAATGGGCTATAATAGGAAGTAATATAAGTATATTATATATACTTATATATATATATATATATATATATATATATATATATATATATATATTTAATATATATAAAAATTTTTTTTTCATGTATTGACCTGTTTAATGTTATAAATTTGAAAAATAATAATTATGATTTATAATCATAATGGATCCATACCTATTTTTCATGTGAGCTATGGATGGCTACATAACGTACTAAGAAACCTTTTTATAATAGAACACTCCTTGTTTGTTTAGGTTTTCTCTTTCCATCATTTTCTCTTACATTCCTTGGCAGCCAATAGTTTTTAACTCTCTGATGCAGATGTTTCTTTATCAGAGTATTTCAGTTTTAGGTCACTGGTTGGTTTCCAGAACACACTCAAGATGAAGAGGCACAGTAGGAATCGATTCAGCTCCAAGCAGGTGTCCCTATAGCTACCATTCCAACAAGTTCTCACTGACACCCTCCTTGCTAATCTATCTCCTTGGACAGACCAGGGACTCCACAGAAATAGCTTTATTCCATCTGAGTTGGTGATGGTTCTTCTGAGCCAAGACTAAGCCCTGCTGGTAGAGCAGTGTGAAACAGATTGCATAGGCTGCTGGTGCTCTGTGCAGACAGAAGACTTTGTTCTAATGATGACTGTTCTGATTTTGTTGCTTGTGAGTCTGTGTTTTTGTACAATACAAGCTATTAAATTTGTTCTTTAGCCATATCCTACCTTAATTCCTTTCATTCCTGTGTTTTCCCTTTGTTGCCAGGAAACAAATAGCTTAGGCACTGATTTCACTAATGGAAAACAGATCCTTCGTTAACAAATTTTCATGCAAGCGATTTTGGAGGGAGGGTGCTCTTGCTTGAAGTGTCAGTTAAACAAGTCTTCAAAGTTACCTCTCAAAACAGAAAGCATTTGTCTGGGAGGATATACTAGCAAAATAGTAAAAATTCAATGAAGCGTCATCAGATTTATTCATTTTCATTCATGTATATTACTTCTAAAAAGACATTACAGTATATCAATGAATTGCAATTATTACCCATCTGGAAAAATTATTTTTGTCTTAAATGACATATGTGCAAAGACTATGTTACAAAAATATGTTCTGAGAAATAATACTGTTTTAGTAGAAGGTATTGCATTGTGGTACTTTAGTGAGCCAGCAAACACACAATCACCAGATAAATCACCGAGACAGAGATATAGAGATTCCATATTAAAAAAACAATCTGCCGCTTGTGGAGGATCATTCCACAAGTCCATAAATACAATTTTGTATTCATATCTCTTGAGTGTCCTGTCTCAAGATTCCTTGCAAAGATGTATAACATGGTGCTAACAAGAGTTCTAGTTTTCTAACTGATTCTTGCAAGTTTGGAAGGATTACAGGATATTTCACTATTATAACATATTTATTAATCCAAAATAATTTATTATGTAACATGTAATGCTTTGATTCCTTTTCTTTATATGATTTGAAATGCTTTAGAAATTCTGTAATATTTTGAAATGTATAATGCTGTTTAGAGGCCCTAATGCAATTTATTTTGTGTTATATCAACCATTCCCATCTTTTATTCAGTGTCTTATTGATGTAAAACCACTCAACAGTTTCGAGATTTCTTCATCCCAAACTCTGTACGACAGTCATGTAATTCATTCTAGTTCTTCTTCTTGATATTTTCATTCCTGACTACAGAATGGCACATTTTGAATAGAAAGAGAAGAATCAGCTTTCCTGCTTATTCCGTAAGTAATTAACAACCACAATTAATGTTCAGGATATAAGAATTGTAGGTGCAATGATCTAAAGCTAGTGTAGAGCCCAAGTCTTCCTTTTTCTGAGTTAAGGTCCCCATCGATGAACAAATATTTTTTTTTAACTTTTGCAGTTTACAGATTCTGAAACCATTTGCATGCAAATGCAGACTTTTGCTCTAGGAATTTTAGCCACCTACAATAATATTGCTTTTCTTAATATTTTTGGTTTGGATAATTTAGGAATCATTACATGTCTGCAGCAGTTTATAGATCACAAATTATAATCCCTGAACTAAATTACTGTGCACTGTCATTCAAGATCTTCTTTACAGGAGTGATTTTCTGTCTGGAGAAAATCCATCTGGGGAGCTGCAAACACTAGATCCAATGAGCATAGAACAACTTTAAGTCCATGAGCTTCAATAAGCTTTCCCATAGTTCAAGCATATCTGCTGCAAGGAAGAAGATTGTTTACATTCCAAAAGCTTTCTTGACTCTTTCTCAGATGCATCCAGCACTTTCTTGGAGACTTTATGGGAGATATAAAGGCCTTGCTTTGGCAGTCTGATTTTCCTACTGCTGAAGGTGTTTCAGTACCTAGTGGGGATGATGTCATAGGTACATCTGTTCAAAACATGACATAATCTCACAACAAAAGGCATTTCATATTGATAGAATAGAACAAATAGACTGATAACATGCCTGCCATAGAGGAAATGTTTGGTGTTTAAATTGAGGAAAAGGTTTTATTTTTCTTAATTATTATTTTGATATGTCCCCCAAAATAACTCCCTGCAGGTACAACAGTAAAAGGCTACTGACTCTGGCCCAAAGATGAGTCTACACATTTCAAGAAAGTTAGTTCTGTTACTACCAAATTTAATTTATGAGCAATCAGTGTGAGATCGATCTCTCCTGCAGTCACAGTGCTAACAGAGACAATGAGACAATGGATAGATTTGAGACAAAGGACTGGCACGAAGTGGATGATGGAGAGAACTTCTAGTCACCTTCACAGCATACGATTTGATTAATTAGTGTTGTAGCTCTCAAGAGGAACTTTGCACTGGCCCAGAAACTTCCACCAGGCTTCCTCAGAGTAGAGAGAATGAGTCTTTTTTTAGCAAACTACAGTGCAGTGATTTGTGAATTCACAGGTGTTGGTGAGTCAGAGGGCTGCTTAATTACACATGCTAGGAAATGTAGACAGGCATGGTCATGCTTGGGAAATCGAGTATTATGTAATATATTGGGCAGAGAGAGGGGGGATGTAAGTAAAATGCGTAATTAAACAATTTATTTGATTTGTTGGGGGTTTTTTTTAATGTCAAATAATTTTGACATTTGTTATGTGAATGGTTATACCTGGGATCTTGATTTAGAGTGGTACTAACTTAATAGTTTAACCAGAGCTAGAGTACACTAGCTACCTCAGTAATGCTAGCTTGGTTCAGGGTCTGAAGTGTAAGGCATTTCTCTGACAGAAAGGGATACTAAGGTATTTTTTGGAAGAGTCACAATTTTAAAATTGATTTGGATGAACTGTTGCATTGTCAGGACAGCTTATTATTTGTGCATTCTGAGAATTACAGACAGTAAAATGGTTAGATAAATTGTTCAACTCAGTCCCATAGTTCCTGACATGACTTCCCATAGATGTCTGCTTTGAGCCTGATCAAAGCCTTTTCATGATTAATTCTCTCTACTTGCATCATTGTTTCACAGAGGTATTTGAACAATTAATTTTGATAATGCTTTAGTTTGTGAGATGTTTATCAGGAATCTGGTGGCAAATCTTTTTCTTAGCTTCTGTTTTCTGTCACATTTTTTTCCACTTGGTTTATTTATTAATTTGCTTACAGTTTATTACAACATTTTCTTATCTGATTATTTAAATTCACTAGTACAATACTAATATTAGATGGAAGCCTACTAAACATCTTCAGAATTCATATTAACAAAATGGCAAAATAATTGGATCTCTCTATTTTTGAGATTCCAAGTATTTATGGGTTTTAGTCATCTGCAGTTTTTACATCTTGATTTTAATGTGGAAATATTGTCCATAGAAGTTCATCAGTAATTCTGAAGTTCAAAAATTCTATATCATGATGCAATATTTTATTCACAAATTGCAAGTAAATGTTAAACAGAGCACACATATATCCAAAATTATTCAGCCATTCTATTTGGTCTACAATGGGGGGGGGGGGGGGGGGGGATGTGTATGTATTACTGGCTGAAGGATAATTAATGGAGTGTCCTCCCTATTCTCATAGTTCTAATGAACCCCTTTGTAGTGTGTCCTAAAAGCAGTGACTTGCCAACACCTTGGAATCTAAAGCAGAGTGGAAATTATTGCTACACTTCCAAAGTGACAGAGAAATTGTTCAGCTCCAAATGGAAGTTGTAGAACACAGGACACAGGATACTAAATCATCTAGCAGCAGAGAGGAATTCAGCCACATGATTGATGCCAGATTTCTGCTGGGGGATCAAAATCCATCAAGCAAAGTAGCTATTGCTATTAATCATGTCTCTGAAGTGTTTGGTATTTTTGTGGCTTAACAACATGTAGCATCCCATCTGGTGGCAGGAAGTGGAAAGGGAGAGAGAGGCTTTTCTGCCTCTCAGTGGTGGGGAAGCAACAACTGCAGGGAGGTATTAAAAAAAAAAAAAAAAGGAGGGAGAGAAAGAGAGAAAAGAAAAGAAAAGAAAAGAAAAGAAAAGAAAAGAAAAGAAAAGAAAAGAAAAGAAAAGAAAAGAAAAGAAAAGAAAAGAAAAGAAAAGAAAAATGCTGTGACAACCCTACAGGCAAGATTTTCTCTAAACATGCAATACAAACTGGGTGCAATGAGCCAGCCCTAGCTTTCTGTACTTGCACAGGGGCTGGTTACAGCATAATTTTAATCATGAAACAGCACAATTGTGTATACAATATTATGAAAGGTACTATCATATCTTTTCATGGTTAAGAGGAAAAAGATACATGCTGCCTATCTCCAGGTGAATTGTTTATAAAAGAACAAAATTATGATTGTCCTGATTCTGTCCTTGACATTTTCTAATTTTTTATGAGGTTAGACTATAGTTTGATTGATATATTCAGAGCATGAACCATCATTGGGAAACCTGTGATTTTAGAATTTGGGATACTGCAATTTTCTTTAAAAAAACTCCCAAAAACATCACTTTCTCAATATTCTTAAACTTCAAATATTAGTTTCTCTACTGTTAATGAGTCCCTGATAAGTATTATCTTAACTGCATAGTAGTTAGGAAGTGCCCACTAATATTTTTTTTTTCATCTACCATATTTACCTGTCTCCAAACAATTAATTTTCCCTTAATCCTCCATTGCAGCTATAGAAGAAAAATTGAAACCAGGAACTGTTCAGAGATCTGAGGATAAATTCAAATATAACAGCATTATAGAGAGAAAGATATTAAATAAAATGGGTATATCTGTGCCTCCACTTGCTTACCCTCCAATTTCTTAATGAATTTATTAAATATTTTTAAATAATTCAGAATTTTTTCAGCTGTTGACTTGGTCTATTCATATCTGCTATAAGTGTTCCTAGGTCTTGCTATTGTATTACCTGCTCACAGCAGTAGGCTGTGAAGGAAGATCACAGCTCCTCTCAGACTATCTTTATCCCAGCTGACTCCAGGCAGGTAAGGAAACTCGGTGCCTTCCAATGGCCACTGCAATGCCACTGGTTATCAGGTTAGCACAAGATTTGTAGGCAGCAAATTGAGTACAATGGTGTACAAATATGAAATTATTTTGAACAGAAATGCAAAATCATGTTACAGATGTGTACCTGCACGAAGTTTGCAAATGATAGAAAGAACATTCAATGCAATCAAAGTATCATGGTTGTCATACGGAAATTTGACAGGCAGCAGGATTTGGCTGGCAGAAACTTTAGGAACTTAATCACAGACAAATAAAAAGTTCTTCACCTAGAAAGGAGGAATCACTTGTGGCAGTAGGCTGGAGACTGAGTGGTTGGGAAGGAACTCTGCAGAAAGGACATGGGAGCCTGCAACCTGCACTGGGGGAGATCGAAAGCCTCCCGAGCTGTTTGAAGGGGAACATAGCCACCTGACAAAAATACATGTTTTTTCTTCTTTACTTACACCTTTTAAGATTGTGTGTAGAATATTGTGTCTTCTTTTATGTCCTCAAAATAAGGAGGAAGATGTGTGAGCTTAATGAGTTCACCACAATGGTCTGTGGTGGAGCATGGGGCCTGTGAGGAAAGGCTGAGGATATACAGCCTGGGAAAAAAGAATGGAGGAGAAAAAGCCCATTCATAATGTCTTTTGATGAAGAACTGAGGAAATGTCATTAACCAGATGCAGGCCCAGTATCAGGTTTTGCTTTGAGGAAATGTTAGTTCATTTGAGTTTGGATCCCAAGCCTGAGTTAAAATTTAGGCATCAAACTGGGGGTTTGAGTCTTCTGAAGAGCTAAGTTGTTCTACAGTGCAGATATATCCATAATGGTGGGAAAGAGGTAGCATGTTGGAATCCAGAATACTCCTCTGACTGTCCTGGGTGATTCCAGACCCAGACAGGGGGCGAGGAAACCTTGGCAAGGAGTCAAAAACTCCTGTGCCTTCGATTTTAGCCCCTGGGACAAATTATCACCTCTGTGAGGATTTACAAACCACAAGAGTTTAAGTGGGGTGATAGTTAGTTAGTCACAGGGTGAAAAATAGATTTATAGAGTTTTTAGACTGATAAGCAGAAAAACACAATATGGAGTCTCCACATGGCTTTGGGGCCTCTTCCGTCTTCATCTTCTCCATTTTCTGCTGTGGTCTGGGCATCTTTGGTTGGTTTAGAGTAGAGCCTGATCTTCTAACATGAAAGACAGGTATTGGGAATCTTTTATAAACAAAGTAGACATAACTTTTAGTATAAAGATGCTTGTGACCTTTGGGGAGGTGTTATTCACCATGAACTGACCTGCTGCATGGATCTCTGTAGGTCAGGGAAGAAAATGTATAGATAAGAGAGAAAAAACAACCTTGAAAAAGCAGAGGAGACGGCTCTCGGTCTTTCCTTTGATCTCGGTGCTGGGCAAAAAGACTTTTGCATTCTTGGGAAGAACAAAAACACACAGAAACCCGAGAGTAGAATAGAAACAAAGCCTATGCATCTTTTAGTTGCCATTTCTGTAATTATACTAGTTATTTCACACATTGAGGTTTAAATTGAAGTACCAAGGAAGAAATGCAAGTTTTACTGTTCCTGTCAGTGACATTAGGTTTTAAAATTTCCAACAAATAATAGAAAACATATTAAAGAAAACGATCTCATTTAAACCTTTCTTTTTTGAGAGACTGCAGTGGTATGTACAGGTTGAGATGTTGGTCTATAGTGATAGATTTGTTTGATTTATGATAGCTTCTTCAGATATCTGTGATGCAGTCATTTGCCTCTGAACTAATCACCTCATTTGCATTAAACAGAAAAAATAATTCTGTAGAGCCACTACTTTGGTTTTTTTTGTACTGGTTTTGGCTGGGAGAAACTTAATTTTCTTCATAATAACTAGTATGGGGCCATGTTTTGAATTGATGCTGGACACAATGTTGATAACATAGTGATGTTTTCAATATTCCTGAGCAGCACTTGCACAATGTTAAGAACTTTTCTGAAACATCTGAGCTTACCTTCACAGCGAGGAAGCTGGGAGTGCAGAAGTTGGGAGGGGACACAGATGGAACCAAAGGGATGTCCCAGACCATATGACATTATGCTCAGGATGTGAAAGCAGGATAAGAAAGAAAAAAGGAGGGACATTCAGAGTGATGATGTTTTCTTCCCAAGTCACCACTACATGCAATGTAGCCCTGCTCTCCTGGAGATGGCTGAACACCTGCCTGCCCATGGGAAGTGGTGAATGAATTCCATGTTTTGCTTGTCTTGTGAGCACGGCTTTTGTTTTCCCTGCTAAACTGCCTTTATCCCAACCCATGAGTTTTCTACCTCTTACTCTTCTGATTCTCTATCTTGTACCACCAGAGAAGAGTGAGTGTCTGTGTGGTGTTTAGTTGAGAATATGAAGAATGCTTCTCTTTACTGATGGTATAAGGAGGCTGAAGTTGTTATGACACGATTCTTAGCCCCCAAAACAAATTTACGAATGTAAATATCTACTTTTCTGGGATTTAATACCACAAGCTATGACTCAGAAAATGAGAGATGTTACTGCATATGAACAAATAAAATAATTAGTATACCTACCCTAATAACAAGGTACATCTGAATGCTCCTTCTGTCTCCAGCACTGTAAAAATTTTAGTTGTTTTACTCAGATCATCAGATTATCTCACTTCCTCTTATGCATTTTCACCTATTCAGAAGTGTACATAAATCAAGCATTTTACCTTCACAGTGGCACTCGAAATTTTTCTTTCTTCTTTTTTTAATTCCTCATAAAATAGCAAAGAAATAAATAACCAGTTATATTCACCCTAGGATACGTTGTAATTTAATTTCAAATGCTTCCTAACAAAGAAAGAAGAACACAGGAAATCTTTTCTTTTTTGGATGCTGTTTTAAAATCAATTATATGTGAGCAAGGGAGGCCTGAAGGTTACAAGTCAGTCAATGCTGTTTTATTAGCACTGGACTGTCTTTACAACTGAAACACATTTTAGCCACATGTCAATCATATTCTAACATCAGTCCTTTATTAGTTTTACTTGAATTATTGCTTTCTTCTCAGTTTAAATGAAATGGGAAATTGAAATGCTCTTTTACATTTTTATATTCTCCATGAGAAAATTTAGAACTAATCTAAAATAAAGCAACCAGCAATCTATCTGCTTTGTCAGTCTGTATTGACATACTGTTCAATTCCATCTGTATGCTAATATCAAGATTCAGTTCTGAAAATGTATTCTTCAAATTAAACACAGGCCAAAAATGTAGTTCTGATGTAATTCCAGTGGATAAATATGTATCATTCATAGCTCCATGACGAGTCTTCATATTTCAGTAAGATTTTGAATTTTAAAAAACCCCAAAAGCCACAAAAATCCCTGCAAAAGCTGAAAGCTGCATTTATATAGATTTTTATTCCATGTTCAGATTTAATAATAAAGACATAGATACTGCATTCAATATCTGACTGAGTTTCAACAGAATATTGAAAAGTCATATTGTATTTTTAAAAAATAATTTATAATAAATATCTGTGTCTAGATTACAAAGCTCTGGGATTTCCTTTTAAAACAGAATGAAAAAAAATAGGCATCTAATGTTGAAGCAGTTGCAATTACTTTTTTTCTAGTTAACTAGAAAGCAACACTCAAAGGAAGATTACTCAGTCTTTTTCACCAACAGGAGTTTCCTTACTGGAAGGTAATTTTCCTGCAATGAACATAGCAGAGTAAAGCACATTAAGTATACACTATCAGTTTACTTAGATATGGATCTTAGGGGCTTTTACCAGCTACATTCCACAAAAACCAGATAGATCACACTGAAGTTTTTAATGGGCTTCATGGAATGCCTGGCTCTTTTGCCTTTCCAGATTTATAGAAGTCTGTGCTGGAGGTTGACTATATCCTGGGGAAGCCAGAGAGACACAGCTGATGGCATGAATGCTGTTCTAGTGAGGGTGTTCTCCAGGAAACACATTCACATATTTTACTCTGGTCTGTTTATGTCATCTCTTAGTGCTGTTTGACTTTTCTTTTTAAAATAGAAAATAATAAAAAAATAAAAACAAAAATAATAATAATAATAAAAAAGATAAAGAAAAAAATAGGTTTGTTTGCTTTATTTTTTTTAATAACCCATATGCCATTACACTAAACTGTCACAGAAAAAATGTTTAAATTCTTCTAGATGTTAGTCTTCTGAAGGAAATATTCTGTGAGCAGTCCTAAAAACTCAGTCAACACTGCTGCTGTCTCCTTTTTAGTAATTCGTAGAAAAATTGAACAAACAAAAAGTAATCATTAAATACCTATTCCTAAAAACAATATTTAAAACAATTTTTGTGTAACTAAAAAAATTATATTTTTTTTTCCATAAAATAGCACCTTAAAAGTCTGATTAAGAAACGTGTGTGTGACGACAGCATACTTTACCTTTGTGTGTGTGTCTGTGTCTCCGTGTGTCTTATAAGGTAGGGGTACTGGTCTTTAATAAAGATGCTTCCAGAGGGAAAGGACAGTGGGTTTATACCAGTCTACAGTGCTGTTAAGTGCACAGTCAGAATGCAGAGAGTGGCACCTTGAACACCAAAAGGGAAGATATTTCACACCTCAGTGGTTCTGAAAGGGTTTACACAGGCTTGAGGTGATTATAGAAGCATTAAATGAGCAAGGAACTGATGAACATGATCCAGATCATCAATAAGCAACCCAGATGTGCAGCACAAGTGTGTACAGAGATTGATGAATCCTTTGAATTGGGTAAGGGAAGCAGTAGGAATTTGACAGGTTATTTACTGACTGCCATAACCTTTATTACTGCTCCATGAATCAGCTAGCACAAAGTTACAGCTATGGCAGGCTTCATCTTAGGGCTGAGGCGCTACTGCTCCTGCAATTCCCTCCTGAGCTCATCTCTACACCTGCACTCCACTCATAGATATAAATGCAACTGTTTGTTGACCTTGCTATAACAGTTTCTACCACAGCAATTGAAGAAAAAAAGGTGTAAAAGAATGCATTCAAGACAATATTGAAAAAATCAGGGAACATGGGGGCTTAGTACTTCACTCCCTGCTTAAAGCAGAGTCTATTCATGAAGCCAAAGTTCAGCTATTTATGAAGAATTTTATTTCAAAGATAGTGAGAAAGGTCTTTTGTGCAGCATGCTAAACACTGCTAATCCTGCAGATACTAGTTTTTCTTTTTACTCTGCATGAGAGGCAAGGGGGTAATAGAAAGGACTTAACTGTTCCTTTTAATTTTGTTTGCTTTGCTCAGTAAAACATAAACTTAGTTACTAGATTAAAAGTAAGAATAAATCTTGATTGCACACCTAAGGGGCACAGTGCACTCATCCAGTTCACCAGTGATAGGGGATTTGGCATTTCCGTCCCCTAACCCTTTGAGATGTGGTCACAGGCAAGTTTATCACCCCCTGCCAACACATTTCAGTTTGGGGTCTTTGCCAATGATGGAGAATTAAAAAGATTTCTCGTTCCCTCCCTCAGTAGCAAGGATAGAACATAAACAGAGAAGACATACTAAGGGTGCACTTAAAGAACCTTTTCAAAAGGGTGAGTTCTTTTAGCAGTTAAAAGATTCTTCAAGTACATGTCCTTCTCTTGTACTACAGAGGTTATTCAGAGGTCTTCTAAGGGGCAGAAGACAGGGTATCTACCAGTTTGAAGCTCAGAAACATAATTATTTGCCACACAGCTCATTCACATTCTGAGTCTTACTACTGTGTAGTCATGTGCAGATCACTGTGTTGGGTCTGGCTGGCATGGAGTTAACTTTCGTCATTGCAGCTTGTATGGTCCTGTGTTTTAGATTTGTTGTCCTAATAGTGTTGATAACACACCAGTGTTTTGAATATGGTTCAACAATGCTTGCAAAGCATCAAGGTTTTCTCTTTTTCTGCTCTTTCTCCCATAGTGAGTAGGCTAGGGGTGAGGAAGTTGGGAGGCAGAGTACTTGGAAATTTGGTCTAGATTGGATAAAGAAATATTCCACATTGTTTATTGACCAGGGTTAACTCGTAACTACTGTGAAAATGCACAGCAATAGATTTGCCTGCTAATAAATATATGCTAAAACCACTTGCAGAATTATGTGAAACTCAGTCTTACGTGTTAGAGTTAGCAGAAAAACTATTTCAAGCATAAACAAACTGGAATTTTTCACTCATCCAACTTTTGCAGGAAAAATCATTCTAAAAATGGTAATGTAAACACTTGTTGAGAAATAAAAGAGATTCAATGGAAAATGGACAATAGCAGAAACTTCACATTTAAAAGACTGATGGCAGGACATTTCTATTCAATTACATAGCAAGTTATTCTGAAGTATTTTGTTTCCAGCAAACAAAAGATTAAAAGATTTCACAAGAGTTGTGTTAAAATGAAGACGTAAATACTCTAGGTATCTGTAAGAAGAAAAACCTCTCATTTGATCTGTCAACACTGAAAGAAAATACACAATGAAAGATCAGATGATAAGATGCAAGGAAGAGAGAGATTCCATAATTGCTGTTAGAAATGATTAAATGAAGTAAATATACAAAATAAATTGTGTACTAAGGTAAAGTGCAGTTGAAAAAATAGTATATTAGACATGAAAAACAGAACTCTTAAATCTCATTTGTTATTCTTTGTAGATAAGATTGCTCAGTTATAAATGTTATCTTAGACATTCTAACAGAAGTGTCAGGGAGCTTCACATTCAATGGTACAGCCTTTCGGGAGGGCTAGAAAAAAGTAAAGCTTCCCACAATACAGTGGGGGTTTTTTTGTATATAACAAATTGCACAATAATTACTAATGAGTACATGTAAATAAGGGAGAAAAGATCAAAATCTGGAATGATGCTGGAGGGCTTAACAATTGGATCTCTTGCATGATGCATGTAAACATGACCTGTAATTATTGGTAAAATAAATCACTCGTTTACAATCTTTTGAGTTACTCTGTGAAGGATAAAAGTTAATTCAAGAACAATATGAGTAAAGTATGTCAAAGACATGTGTTTTATCTTTTTTTGGTGAGGATGTGTACTAGAGAGAAATAAAGAACATTGCATGCATATATTAATGGCTCAATAGGTTAATCCAGTCTTTTCAGTAAGAACATCCTGAATAAGGTGTCTTATGTTACTTCTTCCAGCAAATACATGTAGGGAAAAACTTGTAAAAATTGAAAGAAAATTTTTGTCCTGAGAAAGTAGCGACTGCAGAAAATAGAGGCTCCTGCAGGAAAGTGTTGAAAGGCAGCAAATCAGCAAGAACCAGCATCCATTTCATTTTCAATATTTGGGGAGCAATAAGCTTATTACAAGTAAGATCACCTTCTTACTGTCATATACTTTTTATATGTATCTGTTGAGGGAACCTGAATCCGTCAGACTTCAATACTCAGGAGTTTTCTACTCCCAGTGTTTGCTGATGTTCCTTTTTCTGGGTCCAGACTGTAGCAAGGTTGAGCATACATTCTACAGCAGGAGGTACAAACACACATGCAGACACGCACACACACACAAACACTATACAGAAAAAATCAAAAGAAGTGGTGGACATTCCAATTATTCCTTACTGCTACCCACATAAACACCAACAGCAGTCACAAAAACATCAAAAACTTGAGCAGCACAACACAAATACATTTGTCCTCTCCAGCTGATACAGGCTGAAGTTCACTAGCAGGCAAATGTATACCCTTCCTGTCTTGATCCACAGTCACACATATCCTCAGGTCTCTTGAACTCTAGGTTAGATCTTAACAACATCCAAGAACCATATCAATTCCCTGTTTCTCTCCTCCTATTATTCTCTATTATTTTTTTATTATTATTTTTTCAGGGTCTTTTGATCAATTATAATGTCTTATTATCTGCTGTTTATGTGTCATGTCTCATTATATGGGTGCTTAGTTATTTTCTTCTCTTTTGTTTTTTTTTTTACCCAATATACTGGCAATTGCATATGTCCATATTTTCTAGGTATCATCAAGTCCTTTACCAAACATTCATTTTTACAGTTTCTCACTCTGCATCTCTTCATTCAGGGCTTTTAGACTTGCACATTTAGCAACTCAGTCATTCAACTGCAGTTGACTCAAGATTTTTTTTTTAAAAATAAAATGCTAATGGTATTTAAAGTTGTGTGTGAATTTAGTTACTTACACGTTTAGATATCACTATTCTTCTTTTATAAGTACTGTGACTCCAAAATCTTAACGCAATTTTTGTCTTCAAGGTAGAGAGTTCACAGACAATGATGATTTAAGTTAGGAAGGTAGAAGAGTTGAAGGATTCATATTTAAATATTTATATTAACTAGTAGGTTGCAAATTAGTTATTTGCCCATGTAATTTATCAGATAATTACATGCTTAGTTTGCACAGGTGTAATACTTCTATTCATGGACTCAACTTAGGATAATTTTTAGTTCCCTCTGGTGACCAGAGAATGTGTAAGAGTTGTTAAGGCACATTTTGCTGTGTAGGTTCTGTTACGTACAGCCTTTCATGTTCGATCTTCTGAATATGTTAAAAATGATTGATCTTGGAAGTCCAGCATTGATGCTTCATTTTCTTTTTTTTGCATGAAAAGTGAGAAAAATAATAAAGCATGCATGAAATTTGTGAGGGGTTTACTATTAGCCTAGGTATCTCATTACAATTATTTCTTATGTTTAGGTTGCTTCTTTGAAAATAGACATGTAAGCTGGACTGAAAACTGTAATTACCTGACTGGTCTTTGTCCACCTATGTGGCAACTGTGTATGCACAGGTTAATTTATATTTATAACTTGATTCCTTGTCACAGTTTAACTTCTGACTGCATTTTGCTGAGTTGCTTGAACTAATTACAGTTAAGCCATTAGCAGCTCCTACTGCTGTGATTTAGCTCCAGAAATGGAAACTAAAATCCAGTCCTGAGTTTAGAGAAGGCTGTCGCTTGATGCATTTGGGACAGAAAATTCAACAAGACTGTTGTCTTGTGAGTCTAGATTTATTTACAAAAGCTCAATGGAATTAATCTGCATCCCACAACAAGCTTTTCTCAGGTAGAATTCAATTCTGCAAAGGCCTTGGAAACCCTTGACTGCTTATGAGCAACTTGGCAGTAGTATTAAAAACCTTTTAGTGTAAATGTGTCTTTGGAATCACTGTTCAAGGACAAAAGAGGAACCAAACAAACCAGAGTTCATTGTGAAAATTTTTGCAGGTGACATAATAAAATCTATAGAATTGTGGGGGTTTTGAGGATGGAGGCTATTCTTAGACTATGACATTCACTGTCATGTTTGAAGCAGAGCTGTCAAAACAAATGTGTCAGGTCATGCAGCAAGTGGTTTATCTCTGTGGAAAACATTAGAATAGAGAGGACTGTGGTCTCAGAGATAGGCTCATAATTAGGTATTGATTGCTTTTGCTAACACATTGTGTACAATTCTAAACAAATGCAAGATCATTTCTGACTCCTTTCTTTTAAACCCAGATATTTGTCAGTGCATTCATTTGAAAGATTACAAAATATGAGGCAATTTCTACAGCTGATTCACTTGGGCTTCAATTGATTTGGTTTCTATAAAAATCCTCCATTTGAAGGGAATGTCAGCAGTATCTCAGCTCCTGTCTGCCTCCAGGACTTTTACTTTGGATTACAGAAAAAACAATTGTCTTTCAAGGGGGTAGAGAAACTGTCCCTCCTCAAAGGTGCAACAAAATTTTGGGAGCTAAGGTGTTTGTATACTGAGTTTGGTTTATTGTAATTGTAAAGATCTACTCAACCTTAATTCTTATTATCCCTGTTTTCTACCGGGTTGTCACAGTTAATGGAGGCAATCAAAGGGGGCTTTGTGATGTAAGTGCCAGCTATATTATCTGAATGCAGAAACTGCCCTGTAAATGACATTTATGAGTGCAGCTGCTCCCTTTATTGTGAAGAAATTATATTCTATGTCTTCTGAGATGAGCCAGGTTACAGACAACTTATAACTCAGATCAGAAAGAGCAATAGGCTCTGACCTAAGTTCAAGCACAGTGAAGACAACTGCCCTCTAATCATCTCTAATCACACATACAGAGACTATCTCAGAAGAGGAGGTTCAACAGTTAAAATTCAATTGGGTTTGCAGGGTTTTGTTTTGGGCTTTTTGTCTTTTTTTTTTTTTTTTTTTTTTTTTTTTTTTTTTTTTTTTTTTTTTTTAATTTAGTAAGGCCGAGTATGTTGAATGAAACAGTGTTTCATCATTGTGCACCACTGCAAACAAGTCCCCTGAAACTCCTACTCCACCTGCTTTCTTAACTGATGGATTGTCTCTTGGGGATCAACATACACCTCTCCTTTCAGCATTGATATATAAGACTATAAAGAGTAGTACAGACTGCATCATTTGCCACCCATAATCCTACCTACATAAAGATAGTAGCAGAATCAAAGTTTCACTAGGAACCACAGCTAAGAATGTTGCTGGAATCCATTGTAATATGCAGCCCACCAGAGAATAAATATTATATAATCCTGAAAGTTATGTGAACATGCTAAAAACAGGATTATAGGAAAAGGAAGATGAGCTATATAGTTTATTTTCATTTCCCTCTACTTATTTCTTCAGTGGTCTCTACTTGCCGTAGCTCCTAAACCTCTTTCAGATATTGTTGAGGTTTAACCCCAGATGATAACTGAGCACCACACAACACCCCTGGTGGGACTGAGGAGAGAATGGGAAGCGTAAAAGTGAGAAAACTGGTGGGCTGAGATAAAGACAGCCTAATAGGTAAAATAAAAGCAAAACAAGGAATACATTCATCACTTCCCATGGGGAGGTGGGAGCCATCTCCAGGAATGCAGGGCTCTATCACATGGCACTGTGGCTTGGGAAGACAAACACTATCATTATCAATCTCTCTTTCTTCTTCCTTTTCCCTCTATCTTTATAGGCTTGTATGACATCTTCATGATTTCATGTGGCCTGGAATATCCCTTTGTCAGTCAAACTCAGCTGGCCTGGTTGTGTTGTCCCCCAGCTTCTTGCGTACTCTGAGTCTCCTCCCTGGTGGAGTGTGGTGCAATGCCTTGATACTGAATAAGCCCTGCCCAGCAAAAATCAAAACATGTCTGTATTATCAACCCTATTATTATTATTATTATTATTATTATTATTATTATTATTATTATTATTATTATTATTATTATTATTATTAATAATAATAATAATAATAATAATCATCTTATTATTAACCCTCTTACAAATCCAAATGAGCCCCATATCAGCACAGGCATGTTCCTCTTCATTTCTTTGTTCTTTTATGGAGACAAATGTATGCTGATGGTTTTGGCTATCTTACTATTTGCATTCAGAAAAGGCTGACACTCCAAAACAATGCATTGATTGGTGATTGATCAGGTAAGGAGTCTTCTAAAACAGATGAAATGTAGTTGTGATTTTGTTTTCAACATGTGGTTTTCTATGACACCTCGAAGTATAAAGAACTCAGTTCTGCTTCCAATTAACTCAATAGCAAAACTCTCATTGGCATAAAGGTCTGAAAGATCAGGCCTTAATTTACCAACACTTGTAATTCCTTGATTAAATTTTAAAAGTCCAGATGCTAAAATGATTTGCAATCCTTTGATATTCTGCTGAAGTCAGTGTACAGGTTGGCAAACTGAATTTTTGGCTCTTCATTAGGATCATGAAAATTCTCTAGCTGGTCATATCATCATTGCCTTATGCAGCAGAGAATTCCAGTATGTGGTTAACAGCTTGTCATGTAACATTTTTTCTCTCACTTCTGTCGCTTTTCCCTGCAGATAAAAGTAATTTTTGACTATCACAAATTTCTAGTTAAAGAACAGAACTTCAAATATATATTCCTAGGCATAAAACACTTAAATCACCACAAAGGAATGCAGAAAACAAATTAACTGAATGAAGTACCTATTAAAAAGAAACTGAGAGCTCTGATTATCTGACATCTTGATTACCTGCAATAAAAAAAATTGTTGTTGTGCAATATGAGAAAACCAGGCAAATTATTTAAAACTACATACATTTCAAATAGTACTATAATAATGATTGTGCTGCTGCCTGCCTATATCAGTTTACTTATCTACTTTCACATGCACTTTCCCATCTGAACAAGTAATGAGGTGCAAATTTTCAAGATTTCATTACATACATTTAAGAAACTTGAGACATGAACATTAGAACTGATATTTTATACAAGCTGATACTAAGTGAGAAGGGATTTTTGAAGTTCTAATTTGAGATAACAAGGTTTTTATGCTTATAAACCCATTTCACTCTTATATAGAGATATTTACATTTATAAAAATAATTATAATTATAATAATTAATTATAATAATTAATACTTAAATATATGTATTAATCTGGTCTGTGTCTGGACTAGAAAGTGACTCCATGACACAGAGATGGTATATAGAGCAGTCCCCATCATCACAGAGTCACTGAATCAAAGATTCTCACAGAATGTTTAGTGTTGGAAGGGACCTCTGGAGATCAGCTAGTCCAATCGCTCTGCTCAGGCAGGTTCTCCCAGAGTAAGTTCCACAGGATTGCATTCAGACAGGTTTTGAATATCTCCAGGAAAGGAAATTCCACAACCTTTCTGAACAGCCTATTCCAGTGCTCTGACACTTTCAAAGTAAGGAAGCTTTTCCTCATACTCAGATGTGACTTGGTGAATTTCTATCTCAGTTTGAATATTAAAGAGCAAATCTGGGCCACATTCAAAGAATTTCTGGCTATAGGAAACAAGGAAAAGAGTCTTACAGACAAAGTAGAAGAATAGCATGAGGGAGTGGTCTTGTTGTACAAGCACTGAAAAAGTGTTCATTAAAAACACGCAGGAATCTCTGCACAGAGTAACACCTTTTGAGAAAAGAAATCTCTTATTAGTCCATACAATGGCAGGAGTCTCTGTTGCAAGCATCTTCACAGTGGTTTCATTAGACAGAATGGGTGACAGTCTAAAACTAATATCCTGCCAATTCCTGATACCCATCTGCCCTATGAACCCCACAGCAAGTATAAATCCATCACTGCTGAGCACCTTAAAGAATATACACAACACATCCTAACTTCCTGTGTACCAAACACTGTTCTGCATGACCATATCTGTATCTCCAGCAAATTTTTTACTGAGTTGTTACAAGTGTTCTGTCTAAGTTCGCTGTGTTGTACAGCAGAAATATCTTGGAAATGGCCCTGAGGTGAACAGATTCTCCCCCCCAGCTCATGGAAGAATACAAACATGTCCATTAGTTTCTCTGAAAACAGCAGGGATGACCTGAAACTATCTACAGCCCAGTCCAAAATTCTTACTTGAAAAATTCTTATAGCCACTATTCAAATGCTTTTTTGTGACAGTGGCTATGAACTCAGTCTCACACTCATTGTCCATGCACAGATTAACAGGGAGTTCCCAGACCACACAGAGAATTGTGACATTTCTGACCTACATATAAGAAATCCATCTCTTACATCTAGGTTGCATTTGTTTAAAGATTAATTTATATGATAGTCATTCTGAATTTCCCCCAATTTTCCTTCTACTTCTACCACTAAAACAAACTGTCTTACTGCTCAAGACCAAACAGAAACCAGCAAATTACTTTATAATTTCTGAGTATCGGGAGGCTTGAATTCTACATCTTCCTCTGAGGTTGCTTTGCTGTTGTTGATTTGCCTGGAGCTGTTCATAGTCCCATGAGAAAAGTTCCTTATATATCCATAGACGGCTGCAGTCTGATAGAATTGTTAGCTTTTGGTTGGTTTGGCAAGACATCTGTTGTTTTATGGGTCTCTGTATCACCTTTCTATGAAGCAGAACAGAAGTGAAGTTTGGGGTAAAGAGAAACCTGGCAATGAAAACTAAAGGGGCACAAACTCAGGAGCAAAATTTACTGCAGGTCTTCTTGATAGTAACCTGTCATAATGTTTTTAGAAGCTAGAAGGTTATCCACAAGGTTGTCCTTTGCCTCATTCTGTTCCATGTGGTAAAATGTGAAGTAAACACAAAAAACAAGGGAAAAAACCTGAAAACAAAACAAAACAAAAACAAACAAACAAACAAAAAAATCAACAAACCCAAAACCAAACCAACAAACAAAAAAATCAACAAAAAACAAACAAACAAACAAGCAGAACATTTAGGTTTTATACACCTAGTAACTGTATATCATATCTTTGGGGTGATAAGTAGCTAAGAAAAATTAGAATTCTTTCCTGTCTTTCTAATTATCCTGTTGTCTGTCAGAAAATGTTCATACTAAAAAATTAAAATATTTTGCTGTAACATTTTACCTTAATTTCTGGGAGGATAATATCAAAGTTTCATTACAACTATATCGTTTCAATACTTATTAAATATAGTATAATGAGGGATGAATGTAAACCAAAAATTTAAGATTTAATCCAAACAAAATCACCCCACAAGATAAACTGAGTATTTCTTTCACAGAAAAAGAATAAATAAATAAATACTTTTACCTTTTTATCCCAGTTTAAAATGAAAGAGTATCTTAACACCTCACACCGAGTGATGAAAATAAATTTTGTATTCCAGTCAGCTCGACCACGGCATTTCTTTTAAAGGCCTATAGATTGTCTACTAGGACTGCTCTATCAAGAATCTAAGCTTTTACATTTGGAAAAAGGAGAATAAATCAAACTGAGGGAGCACCTGACAATGTTTTATATCTCCTTGCAAGTTACAACTGATAGTATTTCTTCTCATTTGTAGACAGAGCAGCTGGAACAAACCAGTTTCAGTTTTTGGTATCAAGAGTCAAACACTTTAAATAACTCTGTTTCAGTTACTTTTCCACAAGTTAAAAGTATTCTAACAGAGTTGCAGCTGTACAATGATGGAATCACTAAACAATCCTGCATTTTTTCAAACTATGGCCTTGAAATCAGTGGGAATTGGATTATGCCCTAAATCATACCAAAAGTTTACAAACATTTCAGAGGATGCTGCATTGTTATATTTTAGAAAATAAGTAGAAACTCTAAATTCAAGATGGCAATTTGGAAGTTAAAAGTTTGAGCAAAATTAGGAAGTTTCAGCTAAGTATTTTTACCGGGGTAATTCAGCAGTTAGCATCACTGTTTAAGAGCTTTATGGAACACTTTTGACTTTGTAATACCCTTTTATTTTATGTGATTAAAAGGGTGTCCTTAATTTGTGGCATCTCAGGAGTATTATATTTACCTACTTAAGGTCGAATAGATAATTCTGTGTATGAGTCAGGGTGAAAAGGAAAGGATTTGTGGGGGTTTTTTCCCCTTTCTTTTCTATAATCTTCCTACTGCAGGAACAATTCTTGATTCAATAATGACATTTGGTGGTAATCCCAGAGGAGTAATAATTTTGCCTGAAGACTAAACCAAGTGAGTAGTGATCTCCCTTGCTGTCAATGACCTATAGATGACATTTTGTACCTAATTAATTAGATGTCTTTCTTTTGAAAGAAATGGTGAATCATGCATAATTAGAAGAGGCATCAAAGTTGGAGCTGTTGGCTCATTAATCTAATGGAGCTAGCCTGTGGCACTTAAAGACCATTTATATTGCTCATGATGTTTGTGATACTTTATGAGAAATTAGCACTCTATATAAGACTGATTCTCTTGATATTTTTCATTTTTCTCACACTCAAAGAAAATATTTAGATTAGTTTAGGATATAGTACAAGCTATAACCTCTAACACTCATAAAGATTCAGATACTAATGATTTACAACATGGGTAAAATTACCTGAAATCTAACACTGACTTTTCTTTTCTTTAAGCTAAACAAACAACGGGGAAAAGTACCCTTCACAGAACTGTAGAACTCATAAAAAATAAATTTAAACAAATCATACATTCAAGGAAATGAGAAGTTTGGTGATGTAGTTTTGGTGATTGGTTTTTTTTTCCCAGGAGGAGTGATAACATCAATATTGTGTACACAAGTCTTTTTGTATAAGAGTAAAAAAGGTACTGTATTTATTTATTTTTCTTCTAAGTTAATTAATAATAATTAATTTTTTTTATTTTAACAATATTTTTAAAATATATCTGAATATTTAAGACATTGAATTTTTATAAAGGAGATTTATTTGTAGGCTTTTGGAGCCAGTCTGTTCTCAATGCAAGTGTTCCAGAAGTTTGAATTTCACTTTCCACCTACAACTAGCCAGATTGGTCTATAATCCCAGCTAATTATTTCTCTAGAGGGTCTGACTACTTCAGCTTTACTAGGATTTGTTCCTGTAGAATGCCTGGTTGTTTCTTACTAAAACCATGTCTCACAGAAAATAATCCAGGAAATCTGAAACGTACATTATCATGCTATGCAATATGCTTAAAAAGACAGCCATCAACAGCTTGAAAAATCAGACATCACTGATAGTTTCATATTCTAATTTATACTAAACCATTTATCACATGCCTGGGCTGTTCAATATATATATATGGATATGAGCATGAATATTTTTTTGTGTGGACATCTTGCATATGCTTTAGCCGAACAAGTGTATATTTTCACAAAAAGAAGGGCTAGCCAAATATTCATTTTAATTAAAACTTAAAATTTCTATTTTGTCTTTCATCTTTTTTGTACAATTTTACTTCACCACAAATGTGAAGTCTGCTAAGAGGCTTTACATACAAGTTCTCACTGACTTAGAACATATTTTGGAAATTTTGTGGTTCATGAATTTGTTTTTAAATCTTAGTGATGACACCTAAAATTCCCCCAGGCTACATAACAACCATATAAATGTATAGAATCACAGCCTTTTTAAGTTTGGAAAAGATCTTTAAGATGAACAAGTCCAACTGTTAACTCCTAACATTGCCAAGTCCACTACTGAATGATGTTCCTCTGTGCCACATCTACATGTCATTTAAATACCTGAGCAGTGAGGACTCGATTTCCCTGGACAGCTTATTCCAAAGCTAGGCAAAGTTTTCTGTGAAGAAATTTGTCTTAATATTCAATCTAAACCTCCCTTGATCTCATTTCCTTGTCCTGCCACTTGCAACCTGGGAGAGGAGGCCAACCTCCACCTGGCTACTCTCTCCCATCAGGGAATTACAGAAAATTTTAAGGTCCTCCTGAGTCTCCTTTCTTCCAGAGTTAACCCTCATCTGTTGCTTGTGAGACTTGTGCTCCAGACCTTTCACCATCTTTGTTGCCCTTCTCTGGACATGTTCTGTTGCCTTAATGTTCTTCTCATAGTGAGGGGTCCAAACATGAATGCAGGATTTGAGGTGCAGCCATGCCAGCGTGGATTACAGGGGAGTTATTACTGCTCTAGTCCTGCTGGCCATTTCTGATATAACCTACAACTATAATTTTATAATTTTTAGCCATTGAACTTATTCTCACTGTTTGAGTCTATACTCCATTATTTCAATAAATATAGTAAATATTTACTATGCCTGTACTGGGAAAATTGCTGGCAAGCCAATTTGTCAGTATGGTCAGGCAGTTAAAAGAATCCTTGCCAATGTTTTGGTCTGGGTCAAGTATCAGTCTCCTGAAGAGGTTTAAGCCAGAGCACAATTTTCAAAACAGCTCTCAAGTATACTGTGTTGGAATCTTAGATATTTTAACATTGTAAATACAGTGAAACTATGATTAACTGTAGAACTAGGAAATGGCTCGTTGTCACGCTTTTGTTTCCTAATAAAGTTTTAGCTCTTTATTTTTGTATGATAATAATTTGTTCTGGGCTATACACAATAAAAAGGTAGTTTTTCACCAAGACTGTGGCTTACAAATAAATAAACCAGACTCTTCCTGCTTCATCTAGCCGAGATTCTAGGACCAATGTGCAGTAGTCTTTCCTCAATGTTATCTTAGCCATCCCTCATTTGCTCATTTATGCTAATTTGTTGACTTTCAATTCACCTCCTTTCTCCCTCTGAGAACTTCAGAGGAATTCAGAAAAACTGAATCTGTACTTACTGCCATGCAAAGTCTCCATTGCACTTTTCTTGGTCCAGTCTCTGTTCTCTGGAGAATCTCCACAGACATTCTTATTTCTGTTCTCCCTTTTTCTCTGCTTTTTTTGTTCCACAGTTGCTATCATTTTATTCCCACTATTTGTATATGTAGCAGGGGTGTTCTGCACAATTATGCTTTGTGAGATACTGCCAGAAGCTTCCCCCACGTCTGACAGAGCCAATGCCAGCCAGATCCCAAACAGATCTGCTGCTGTCAGAGGCCAAGACAATAAGACATGGTAGTAACCCCTTTGTGATAACATACTTAAGAAGATAAACAAATTGTTATGCAGATGTAATTGCACTCAGAGAGAAGTTATATTATGAAAAAAGAACTATGCAGACACCAAGGTCAGTGAAGAAGGAGGAGGGGGAGGTCCTCCAGACATGGGAGCAGAGATTCTCCTGCAGCCTGTGGCGCAGACCATGGTGAGTCAGGCTGTTCCTCTGCAGCCCATGGAGGGCAACTGGGGTGCAGAGATCCACCTGCAGCACACAGAGAAAACCCTCACCAGAACAGGTGGATGCGCAAAAGAAGACTGTGACACCATGGGAAGCCTGTATTGGAGCAGAATGCTGGGAGGGACCAGCTGACTCATGGAGAGAAGAGCCCATGCTAGAGCAGGTTCCCTGTTAGAATTTTTGACCCCGTGGGGGACCCACACTGGGGCAACTTGTTCCTGAAGGACTGCATCTTGTGGAAAGGTACCCAAGTTGGAGTAGTACATGCAGAACTGTAACCTGCAGAAAGAACTGACACTGAGGAATTTTGTGGAGATCTATCTCCCATGGGATGGATCCCACAGTGGAGCAGGGGAAGGACTCCTCCTCCTGCACAGTGACAGAAATAACCTGTGAACCATAACTCTCATTCCCTGTCTCCCTGCATGACTGTAAGGGAGAATGTAGAGCCCAGGAAAGGAGGGATGGGCAGAAGGTGTTTACAAGGTTTGGTTTAGTTCTCATTATCCTTCTCTGATTTTGACTTGTAGTAAAACCAGTTAATATCCCCAAGCTGAGTCTGTTTGGTCTATGACAGTAACTGGTGAGTGTATTCTCCCTGCTCTAATCTCAACTCATGAACATTTTGTTGTATTTTCTCTCCTGTATCTAGTTGTGGAGGGGATTGATAGAGTGCCTTTGGTGGGTACCTCAGTCCAGACAGTGTCAACCCATCACAAGTCCATCTTTGTTCCTTCACACAGTTTATTTCCAATAAACTTTTTATCCATTAAATAATGACTAAATGACTAATCATTAAGTTTCTCTCTACTCTTTGCTCAAAAGTTTTCTGAGAGCATTGACAAAACTAGAAGAAAAAACAATCCACACCTGTCTTTGTCTTCTTGCACTTTAGTATTTAATATCTACCATTCCCTCTTTCCTTTTTTTACTTTTTCCCACATTCTCCCTTTTTTCTCTCCCTGCCTTTTTTTTTTTTCCTTTTTTCTTCTTCTTCCCTTTCCCCTTCTCTTTTCCCCTACCTTTCTCTGTTCACAAGCAAAAAGATCTGTGTTCTGTCTAAAAGTGGTTTCCCAGTCTGATTTGAAAGCCTAGTAACATGAAACAGTGCTCAGTAGTTACAGGCTACTTATTTTAATGCAACAGTAAAATAAATTGGTATGTAAAATGCATATGTAGTAAACTGCCAGAAATATCTGTTTCCTCCAGGCTGCAATGACTTCTGTTAGAATTGTCTTTTGTCCCAAATATCTCTTCAGTCTTTGAGCTGCTCTGGAGCATCAATCTCTTGTGGATGTAAATAAACGATGACTCATTAACAGACTGATACAAACAAGTGCATTTTACAAAGAAACAGAACTGAAAACTTTGCTTCTTGGTCCTGACATGTATATATAGCAGAAATTATATTGAAATATGCCAAGGTATTTTTGGAGCAAACAGATCTAGTTCATTCTGTGTTAGTACTATAAACTTCTGAAATGTACATTCATCAGTGTCTTGAGTGACATCTCCTGGAGAAAGTTAACATGGTAATTTGCCAGTGAACTCTGATAAGAGATTTATAGATTCCATTCCTGCTATTCTGGTTTTGGAAATGGGAGATTTATGCAACAATTTTATTTCCTTTTCAAGTAAAGCTGAATCAAGATACACAAATTTTCTTCCTCTCACAATAGTGTTGGCTGAGTTGACTCAAAGCACTTGTCTGGTGACATAGCAACAACCATAAAATAGTGTAACAATTGGTCTTTATAATTACATCTTTTGACTAGATGTCTCCTGAGAACAATGGGACCTTACCCTTCTTCAATGGCACTGGGGTAAATCTAAAGCGACTACTGAAACACACAGAGCAGAGCCTGACAAAACTTGTCCAAGGAAAAATCAGGCTAATGCCCTATGAAGAATGAACAGATGATATTAATGTAATCTGGAAGAAAGAGATGACTTCTCCCCATGCTTTTGTCTCCTGAACTCTCTGGCTAAGCCTTTCTGAATTATGCAGTGCACAGTAAAACTACTGCAGCATGGTTTACAGCTAGAAACGGAATTAAATAAACATGCTGCCAGGAATAGTGTATATTCCAGCAACCAGGTTAGCTAAACTAAAACAAACTTTGATATTTCACTAGTGTACACCAAAGACATGCACATAAGATAAGAATTGGTAACAGGACAGTTCTTCAATTTTATGTACTCACAGAAGGCAAAAGTAGGTTTAAAAAAAATGCATCATTAATCTCTCAACTCATCTCTTAGATTTCAATTTTATTTTATTGATCATGAACCTGAAGATAAATTATTTCAAGAAAAATATGATTGATTGTTTTATTTAACTTTTCGTATTATTTTCACAGAGCTGTTGCATACTGCTACTGGAGGACTAGATGATCCCCAGATAGCCCTTCCAGGTTCAAGAGTTCTGTGTTTCTGTGAAAAAAAATCCAGATATGAAGATATGAAGATATATATATATAGTTATATTAGCAAGGAGGTGGAACTGAAGGAGGTAGAAAATATTAGTGCAATAACCCTTAAATTATCAAGAGAATTCCATAATGAAATCTTTCTTCCCCTCCCCCAAAAGAGACCACAGTGATTATTCATAGTCACTGGGCTATCACACAGGAAAACTGGTTCTAGTCTATGTCTGAAGCCTTACTTCACCTTATTCAGAGCAAATGCTCTCATGCAATAAACTGACCCAAGAGGAGTGAGAAACTACTTTGTTCATTACAAGGTTCCAGAAAACATGCATAGATACAATATTCAAATGAATCACTTATTTAGTGATTTTTACCTAAATAGGTAACTCCATAAAATTGAAAATATTCCTAAAACATCTAATAATTTTATTGAATAATTTCGAAGAAAAATAGTTTTTCCTTCTTTAATTATCCAGACAGAAGTACATATACTGATTTAAAGGGTTTTACATGCAATGAAAAATTGCCACTGTGTTTCAAACTGATATAAGTGGAAAAAGTCCAATTTCCTTTTAAACTGTGTCTGCTTCATTTATGTTACTGTGCAGCAACAAGATCAAACCTGGGCATGGGTTTTGATGTAGAAATGGATCATCTTTAATTTAAATGTGGCACGTTTTCTTGTAAAGTTTCTCAGATTGTTGCATAGAAGATGAACCAGTGAGATGAATTATTATTTAAAATGACTCTATTAGCTAAATTCAGCATTATCAAACAAGTCTGAGTCACCACTACCTTCTATAATTTTCTTTTGTTGTTGTCATGCCAGTCTGAGAGTACATTAAACTCACTTTAAAGTACACTTTAAACTGTTACAGACATGGACAGCATAAATTGCCTCCAAAAACCTAGTTGGGCAAATGTAGTGTCAGGGCAAACTATATTATCGGCTACCACAGTACAGTATTTATTTCTGAAAGCATATCAGAAGAAAATAATAGACAGAAGTCTGAAACTCTAATTCATATAGAGATAAAAAAAAATTAATTAATAAGAAATGTAGAGATAAAGTTGCAATTTCAATTATAATGATTAGACAAAGTGCATAACTTTAGGTTTCTAACTGAGGTGCTATTTATTATTGATGGTCCATCTTCAGCTCTCCATCTTCTACACTAAGAACAAAGAGAAAATTATGTCTCTCAGTTCTAGGTCCTCTAAATCGATCCTAAGTCATTCACATTTAGCTACACAGGGAAAATATTAGATTGTGTGAGTATATCAATTCCCATTCTGTTTCCCACTGTTCCCAGTCAGCTATTTTTGAAAGTGTAATTTGAAAGTTTGTTAAGATGATTCAAGATTTTACTTATATAAAAGGGTGTTTAAGCAGGTTGGTTAAAAATTATAAAAAGCCCTCAGAAAGTCAGGTATACAGGTTTAACCAGAAAGCAAAAGATTTGGAGCCTAATAGCTGTGACTGACTTAAAAATTTCCAATCATGATACTGGCAAATCAACTTCGCAAATTCATGAAGAACTATGCCAATGTACTGGCCTTGCTAGGACAGGGTTAGTTTTCTCCATACATCTCATATGGTTCTATGTTTTGGATCTGAGACCAAAACAGTCCTGACAACCTACCAATGTTCCAGTGTTTGCTCACCAGTGCGCAGCATCAAGGCCTTTTCTGCTTCTCACTCTGTCCCTCAGGGGATGCACAATCTGTTAGGAAGAGTGACAACCTGGCAGGTGACCTGAACTGACCAAAGAGATGTTCCATACTGTATAATGTCATGCTCAGCAATAAAAGGGAAATGAAGGGGCTTTGAGGGTTAATCATCTTTTGTTAGGGAACAGAATGGGCATCAGTCTACTTGTGGGAGGTGGTGAATGACTATTTTTGCGTCACTACTATTTATTTCTCTTCCTCCACTTATCATTCACTTGTTAATTTTTTTTCTACCCAGTTCCTTGCTTTTACTCTTCTTTTACTATTCCCTTGTTCCACTGTGGACATGAGGAGAAAGTGAGCAACAGGCTGTGTGGTGCTTATCTGACTATTGGGATTAACCCAAAACAGCCAGCAAGTATGAAGAAAAAAAAAAGTCTTAAAAATCAGAGATTTTAAAAAAGGTACAGTTTTGTGTAATTATTTTTTCCTAATTTCAGAATTGATAAAAAAAGATTTGGGTTGGCTTTCTTTTTTCTTGTGTTGTTCATTTGCTGCTGTTTCAGAAAATGGAATCAAATTGACAGTTGGAACAATAATAGTTTTTCAGTTCACGGAAACCGAGCCTCAGATGGTCATGTGAATCTTTACAAACTATACCATGTATCAACAGATATGGAACAAGATTACAAGATCTGACAGTGCTGCAGCACCAAGTGCTGTCAGAATTATCAGTAAGAATACAAATTCTCTTTTTATCTGAACAAAGGACGGGTCAGGGGTCTGAGGAGGAATACAGTTTTGAATCATGCTGCCAAATGCACCTTCCCACTGTGTTGTGGGATCCTCTTGGAAGCCTCACTCCACAGCAATTGCTTCTGAAGTACAGAATAGGACTTTTCTTTCACCTATCTAGTGTAAAGTATTCAAGACACTTGCTGTCTTCAAAGAGCCTTACAGCATTCAGCAAATGATCATCCGCAGCATGTTTTGTCCAATTTCTATTACCAGCTTTCAAACAATAAAACAGATGCTGCAAGACAAGGACTGCAATGAAGGCTGAGAAGTAAGAGCTGCACTCATAGTGTTTCTTTCAGCATATCATGGTTTAATCCCAGCTGCCAACTAAACACCATGCAGCCACACACTGAATCACCCCTGGTGGGATGGGGAGAGAATCAGAAGAGTAAAAGTGAAAAAACTAGTGGGTTGAAATCAAGACAATTCAATAAGTAAAGCCATTTATGTGGGCAAAGCAAAACATGGAATTCATTCACCACTTCCCATGGGCAGGCAGGAGTTCAGCCATCTCCAGGAGAGCAGGGCTCCATCACATGTGACAGTGACTTGGGAAGACAAACACCATCAATCTGAGCATCCCCCACTTACTCCTACCTTCTCCCCCCATTTTAAATGCTGAGCCTGACACCATATGGTCTGGAATATCCTTTTGGTCCCATCTTCCACTGCTTACAGAATACTTTAAAAATTCCCACTGACACCTGAAAATATTGTTTTGCAAATTTAGATGATGCCACACCCTGGACTGTGTGATAAAGATAATAATGAATTCTCTAAAAATGACATCCTTTGTACCTCAGCTAGAATAAGTACGTAATTCTACAACTTCTTAGGAGGAGGCTATAGTATGAAGCAGGTGTGGGCCCACATCAATTTTTCAGATATTTTGTTACAAGAAAATAATTGAATTTTGTTCCATCTGTTTGTTATTCTCAAAATTCAAGATTTTTTTAAACATTTTGAACATTTTGGAAACAGTAGTCCTTTTGGTTCTAAATATAGGAGGTTCTTATGCCCCCTCATCCAAATATTTTGACAGGATTTGTGAGAGGATGGAGGAGCTCAGTTCAGCTACTTAAATGACTGTATGAGAAATATCTCAGCCAGGTTTTAAGGTGCCAGCAAAGGGCAGTGTGCATCTCTCATAGGTTTGGCACAACATTTACCTCTTTAAAGTAAAGTTCCTCGATGTGAGATGCCCAGAGGATTTGAAATAAGGTGTCAAAGGTAGTGTGTAGCTACCTGGCCTGCTCCAAAGCCACCCATATACACTCCATATCACTAGAGCAGACAGAAACAAATACAGGGGTTAGAAAACAAACACAAATTTTTAAGCAAATATCTTCTTTTCATAACTACCAATCATCCACCAATAGTACTGAAAAACTCTCAGATTTGAAAAAAAAAATTAATTGTGGACAGAGCTAATAATTTATATCTAGTAGATATGTTTTGCAGCTGTGTAATTTTAAGAGATTTCTTTTCTCTTCTTCCTTTTTTTTTAGTGGACATAATTAAAACAATTAGTAATAAAATTTAAAATATTTTAATCTCTAAAAGTAGTGATAGAACCTTAAATTTCAAAAATTTTCAAGATTATGGCTACTCAATATTTCTCTTTTTTTCTGTCAGACTTTTATATAGAAAGCATTGTCATGCTTTTTGTTCTCATAGAAAGCACTGCACTACCTTCATTTTAATTATTTCATGATATGTTTATGAGGTAATAAAAGAACAACTTTTCTCATTGAGAAATCAGCATGTAGAGACAAATTCCCATAACGTTACTAATAAAATTATAAAATCATAGCAATCATTAATTTTAGGTTTCCATCATTATGTATAGGAAGAATTGGATTTTTGAGGGAATACTCTTCAAAAATCAGCTGTTTATACAGCCACCCCAAGTCTTGAAATGAAATATAAGAAACAAGGGAAAAGTTCTGCTGTGGACTCTAATTTATAAATGCTACTTGCACCAAAGACTTATTATTTTTTTTTTTTTCCTTTAGATTTGCCAACGAAAAAGAATTCACAGTGTAAACTTTACAGGATTCAGGACACCCAAAAAAAAAATTATTACAGGGAATCTTCTGTTGATTCATTACAGTGATTTAATATGATCTTTTAATTTTTGAGCAACAGAACAAGAACAACACAGAACTTTGCAAAACTTCATCAAAGAAGTATCTCAATATTTCCAGGAAAGAAAAATTAATCAGTTGTAAGACAATAATCTCTCTGAAGTACAAATTTAGAATCACAGGATAAAATTATCACAGGCAGATAAAGTGCTGGAACAGTAGTGTTTTTACAGCACTTATCCAAAACATCATGATTTATTAAAGGCTTCTTCTACTTTCTTTCATGTCCCCTGTAAAATACTTAATTGGCTTAATCACTGGAATCTCATGTGAGAATTTGAACCTATGCTTCTATGTAATTTTACAGGCTTATATAGTGATAGTGAAATGTTCACCATATTTTTATTCTTGTTCTATGTCAAAGATTATTTCAAAAACAATTTTTTTCAATTAATTATATATTCTTGAAACTCAGCCTTTGACTAAGAAACACAACATCTATTGATTTGGTGGATTCTAAAAGATTGTGTTTGGTTCATAAGATGATATTTTATTTGGAGTCACTGCAATTTATCTACTGAGCTATCAATTCATTCTTACCTTCACTGGAATTAAATTATTTTTGGTTTCTTTACAGAATAACTTTAAGATTGCAGCTTTGCTTGTTGTGACTGTAAAAGATATTTATTTGAAAAGGTGTGGAATTATCAATAGGAATATAAACAAGACAGTTCTTTAATAGTATCTATATATTTGCTCATTTTAGCTCATCAAGATAAAGTTGTGAACATAAAGAGAGTCTTTCCAGCCTGCATTTATCAGATATCACAAAACCTAAGGAGAACAATGACAAATATGTACAATTAACTGCACAGCCTAAACTAAAACAATAGAAAAGCTAACAGAGGTAACATTTTTTATGAATGCTTTTTGCTGTCAAGCTATGAACAGGAGAGTGTTTGTAAAATTGTACATACAATGTACGGAGCATGGAAATTCTGGCTCCTCTTTTCCTTTTTTTATATAACAAAAAAACCCCCAAACCAAACCAAAACAAAAAAACCCAAAATCCAAAACCCAAAGAAATTGCAAAAAAGTAACACCCTCCTTCCAAACACATGAGGATTAACTTCACTTTAAATAAGTTTTTGATATTTAGGTTAACTAAACATTTAAGATTACAAAGAGACATCTAAATGTCAACACTAAAACATTAGTTTCTTAATCTGTACTTGAATCCTATGTTTGAAATCGAACAGAATGAATCCCATCTATGAGCAATGTTTCTTATCTCATATCTCCAGATATGAGATATATTTTGCACAAACTGCAACAGTTCTAACTGCATTATGAATATTTTCAGAACTACATTTTATGATATGGATAATTTATAATTATCTAATTAATAATTAATAAAAAATTAATATTTAATTAATATATTTCAGCAGGTGAAAACAACCAGAATGTGGCTGGTAGACAATAGTAGGTAATCCAGTTTTCCAGTCCAGGTCATCTAAGTAGAACTCTCAGTTTGGTTCATGGGTTTGTCCTAAGGAGTGCTCAGTAAGATTTTGTTCTTTGTTTTGTTCTTTTATTTTTCCTGGAAAGCTGTTCCAGAAAACTGATTGCTTTTGGAACATTTTTAGTGTGATTACAATATTGACAGTCAAAGAACACAGCAAGTTGGAAGAGGAAGGAAAGGGAAATGGATATGCTGGTGTAGTTTTCTGTCCAGTCAAAGCCTTTGCACTCATCAGTTCTATCACAGAGCTGTAGATTGCAGATCTCTGTTGATATTTTCTCATGCTTGGCCAAGGGCACAAGCTGGCAGATGAGGGTGACCTCAGCATGCCCTGACCAATAGGTCACAGACCCAGAGGGTCTGAGCACCACAAGCAGTGTCAGGCTCTGGTAAAATCTCCAGCACACCGCACACAGCTCAGGTAGGGGCTGGATACCTGACTCGAGGCTGTTATGAACTCCTGGTGCCACGGGAGGGAAAGCCCTGGGTGAAACTTGTCTGGGACACTACGGTGTGCTGATGTGTCCGGGGCCCTGATGCCCCTATAAGAAACAGAAGGCATTTTCTACCTAGAAACAATGACTAGCTTGTCACTGATCCCCAAGGGGAAGGTGGGATTTTTACGCTTCTCTAATACTTACTAGAGATTGATGTGCCCTCATTTTTACAACAGCATTAGTTCCTCAAACCTAAGCTTGTTGGATCAATTACTTTCTGGATGACTGGAATGGAAGGATTGTAAGGCACAGCTTTTATTTATGTTCTTTGGTATGGATTTGTCTCATATCTAACTGACATAGACTCTGCTTAGCTTGCAGGTTTCCGAAAAATCCATTCGTTAGGCACTTGGCTCTTCTTTATACCTGATTGGGAGCCAAAACATTTATTGGCTGCTGAATTTTCCAGGAAGAAAGCTGGCAGCAGAGGAGGTGTTGATTCTCTAGTTCAGTGGAACTATGCCCAAACACCTTTAAAAATACCTGGCTTTATATATGCTGCTTCTCTTCCATAAAACAGAGAAAAAAGAAAGAAAATCCTGAATTCATAAGCTATAAGAGTAAGAAAATTTAAGTTTGAAAAGTCTTCAGATATTGTGATCTAGAGGCCACAAAGAGATGTTTGACACAAAGAAACTATAGACGAGTTAAAGATCAGAAACGGCTTTTTAATTGCCAGCCAAGCTGAATACTGAACAACATACTGGTACTTTGAACTATTCCCATCCACTCATTCAATCAATTATCTGAAAAACTTTTAAACAAATCTGAATACTGAACTAATATTAAAAAATAATGATTTGCCTATAGACATTTTGCAAGTAGAAAAGATTAATTAAGGAAGGCATTTATTTCAAATTATTTGCTCAGCTGTTGTTGCTTAGAATTCAGTGGGGTTTGCATATGTAACCAAGATACTTCAATACAAACCAGGGAAAATGATATGTTATTTATTTTTGCAGTTTTGCTTTTGTGATTTTTGTGTTTTTGTGGGGTTTTGTGGGTTTTTTGTTTGTTTGTTTGTTTGTTTGTTTAAAGGATATGCAGGTTAAGGAAAAAAGTTGCATAAAAGAGCTAGCCTAGGTTATTTGCTAGATAAAAGAAGGTAAAGGACTGGAATTTTTTAAAAAGTAAACAAATACCTAAACAAATTGATTAAAAGAAAATTAAAACATCTATATAAATGCTCATTTTCTATATGGAAGGGTCTGGTTTGTGTCTGTTAGGATATTTTCTAAGAGTAAGTTTTAAGAAGACTATACTTTTAAATCCAGAGAATTCCAAAAATTTCCATGTTACAATGGCAAGGTGCAGTCATGCAAAAGGGCTCCTTTGGAGCACAGAAAAGGAGAAAGAAATATGAGACAGACACCCCAGGGCTATGAACCTTGACAGGGGAACAAAAGACTCATACTCAGCAGAAAGTCTTGGAGAGATTTATGATGGGTCTCCTACTTAACTGACAGGAAGTTGTAGCAATCAGTGGCACAAGAAGGAAAAAAAGATGAGAACAAGGCATTACCTTGGGGAGTGGCAGGAAAAAGCATGCAAAAAGGGCTTGAAGATGGTCTTGTCATCATGGTGACAGTGGTACTGGGCTATGAAAATGGTACCTTGCCCTAGCTGATTCAGGCACCTCCAGGAGTAGCAGCCTCCTCAGCCAAAATGGACTTCCTGAGTCTTTTCTACCTGATGAGGCTGTAGGGAGTGTCAGAAAACACCTTTAAGTGAAAATTTATGTCAATGTCTTCTATGATGCACTTATGGGTATGGAGTGAGAAGTAGTCATTTTAAAAAGTAAAATAAAGAAACCACACAAAAGAAAACTGCAGTATGTGTTGATGTGTAATGTGTTGCTACAATGTAACATGCTACTGAACCACAAGAACAGATCCATGAGGAGCACTAAAAGTGGAATAAACCTGACCAAACACCAGCATCAGCAGTGAAGGTCATACCTTGGAGCACCTCCAAGACAGCAGTGGCTTCTCTAGATGGACAAAGATTATAAGACTATGTGTAAACATCTGCTAACCAAAAGTCCCCTTAAGGGATTACCAAACACCTGCCAAGAAGTGCATTGCCTCCATATGACCCATTTTTCCTGAGCAAACAGCTGTGTTTTGTGTCCCAGCTGTGCCCAGAGATGCTGTGGAAAACCCTGGGCAAAGTGCTCTAGCTCAGAAAAAAGCTTTGAGAAGGAGTTGGACCAGCTAAGGTTTAGTGGTTGGTTCCAATCAAAATTCTTCTGCAGTGCTTTAAGCAATCTGAATGGAGCTTTTTCTGACAGATTATAAATTTCCAAGTTTATAACAGAAAATTCTTTGGGTTTTGGTATTCAGTACTGCTTACAAACATTTAAGAGCTGGGATCCTAGAAATCTCTGATGTGCCATTCTTAAAATGACAGCTGATCATTTTGGCTTTTTGAAGGTGAAACATGGATGAGGAAGCATAACCCATTATTGCTAGTCTGAAAGAACAGAGGCTGTTTAAAACATGTACATCCTTTCATTAACATTCCAGCTTTCATGTGTAGGCTCTGCTCTCCAGTTTCTTCATCTCTAAAGCCAGGACACAGATATTAGATATTGTAAAGAGCTTTTATATTGGGTTTTGTACAAAAAGATACGTTTAATTTTCACAACATGCAAGCATGTATGAGAACTGTAAAATATTGGTGACTGTGTTCCCTGTCAGAGAGAAATTACACCAATCTATTCACTGAAAATTCAGCTGGAGACTTTTGTTAGCTAATGAAATGCCAGCCTTGACATTGTAACAAAAGATGAAGTTCTGGGTTTATGGGTTGGGTTTTTTTCCACCTAAGAATGTTAATGAAAACCGAAGATGCCATAGGCCAGAATGTTTTTCACAACTAAATAAAAATAGCAAGTCAAGTGAACTGCAAAAGATTTAATGTATGAGAAGCTGTATATTAGAAGACTATTATATGCTAATCATAGGGTAATTTAATTAAAGCATAAACTTTCTAATAATAGACAGAAGAAACAAGAAATTTACTCAAAAATAAAAGTCTCATCAATGAATGCAAAACTTGATATTGAACTAAGGAAAAAGTGTATTCAAGTGCCTAGTTAGGGTTTAAAAATATGGTAGAATTCCATTTCTATTATATGTGCCCTAACCATAACTTTTGCATTTCTGGGGGGGGGGGGGGGGGGAAATATTGTGACTTTACATTCATCCATTTAACCAAAAATTGTTATATTTTAAATAGAAAGAGGTTTATGAATTAGTATCAGTATCACAGTTCATATTAAATACTTTGATTCCTTTTTGAAGTCAGTGTTAGATAAATATTTTCTTTCTCACTTTTCTATTTCCACTTTGTTAAAATCAATTTTATAATTACCTACTTCATAAAACTGCGATGAAGGACTTTAGATAAAATCATATTTTATTCCATTAAACCAAGTATATGAAAACAACATTGAAAAATTTTCTTTAAGAAAAAATTCCCATGTTTGTCTGATTCTTTCACAATACATTATTTGATCAATTATGTTTCATTTTAGGAGTTCAGCCTGAAGAATGTAAAATAAATCTGGTTTGCAACCATGTTACAGTTATGTCCTGGCATGACTCAGAAAAAAACAGTATTTTTAGTGGTGTGTAATACCCTAGAAAAAAACAAGCCTCCTTTTTTTAATTGATAATTAATAAAGTTTGGAACTGCATTCTTTGAGGTTTGCAAGTCAGAATCTTACCAAGAATAATGACATATTGCTGAGTATCAAGTTTCACACATATTTGGTTTTCACTGTGTGTCATCTCCAATTTATTGCAAAAATATTGTATATGTTTGAATAGTATTCAAAGGCAACTAATATGATTAGAGACAATCAGAATTGTTTATCTCTGAACTGAAGACCAACAACCTTGAAATCTTGCAAATCACTAGATAATAACAACATAAAATCCCATTCTCTATTCTCCTATATCATTCCTTGCATTCTGTGCATCTAGAAGAGCTGAGAAGGTGAAGAAGAGAGACTGAAGAAGGGAGAGAATGTTGTGAAGAATGGCCAGGTTTAAATTCCTCTGGAAAACTAAACACTTAAGGCTTCAAGGAACTCACAGCTGTAGCTCTGTTAAACTCGTTAAGAAATTAAAAAGATTTTTATAAATTAAAATGCATTTCAATTAAAACACACAAATTGCAGTATTGCTATAAGATTAAATAAACCCTCACTGTCACTAAAGATATATGCCTCATTCCCTCAGTTTCCTGCCTCTAGCTTCTACCACTTTCTAAATGCCAAGTGCATGAAGTTCCTATAGCTGCATGATGAACTGGTCTGGTTAAAAATATTTTTGTCTCCAGGGATCACTTCTCTCAGCAGCAGCTAAAATTCAGGAAATGAAAGGTGCATATCCATAATCATTTCAACAAATCTAAATTGAGACTGCTGTGATCTCAGCTGCCTTTTCCATCCCCAGCTGTGCACTCTCCTGCCTTGCACTACCACTATGTCTTGTATAATCATATATAGAAACATTATGGGAGCTGAATGGATGAAAATTCACAGAGTAAAAGAAATTAAAAACAAAAAAAAAAAGAGAGAGAAGAAAACACTTATTACTCCTTTGCTGGATCAAGTCCCTGAAACAGTTTATGATGTGAGTGCCCAAACCCTCAGACAGTAGAAGTTAGGGAGAATGGAAAAATAGTAGGAAAAAACTAAGACCCTGACTCTGACAGACTAGAGAATTCAGCAAATACCTTGCTGAAGCAGCATATGGAGACATTATTTTTTAGATCTATGGCTAAAATAAAGGCAGAATTTAGACAAATATACTACAGTATAAATACATAGGTATTTTTCTTTTTGTTCTGTTACAGTTTTGCATAAAACTGAAAAATGGAGATGAGATACTGGGCATCAGCTGGTACAAGGATATCAACTGGGATATCACCCATGTTGAGAGGGTGGCATAAGGCTCTGTGCTGAATCAGAGCATCACGTGCCCCTTTGGCTTACATTAGCAGCAAAATTCCCCTCTAACAAGGATTTAGATTTTCAATTAAGTGCTGATGTTGCTATTTTTAAACTAGGACCTCTAATGAAGACCTTTAGTCTTCATTTCATCAAACTACAAAAGGGAAGTGATTTTGAACTCTCTTCTCCCTTGCAAGGTAAAATATTCCTGGCAAAACAACACATTGGCCATTTGTGTTTTCTTAGAGTAATGCCAGTATTTCCCAGCTTCAGGCACAAGAAGAGAGCGAAAAATCCCTGCTCACTTTCAGTTTTGGATCACCTCTGCACTGTAATGGGCTTGTCAGGCTGTTTACAGCAGCTTTGGGGCTAGTTTGTACTTGGTGGGGGAACAGCATCACAAAAACCTGGCCCTCCATCATCTAAAATACTAAAGCTCTGCGATCAAGTTTTTCAGTTGCAGTGGATGCATCAAGACAACAGAGCAAGAAGAAAATGAAGTGTAGAAAAAAGACAGACATGGAAATATCACCCATATTCTTTAGTAAATTTCTACTACACATTTTCTTTTTAATTATTAATTCTTTTCTGCTCTCTTCAGTGAAAATATCAGCTGCATAGTGTAGTAGGAGACTTGAGTATCCCAAAATGATGTTAAGTAGGCAAGCTAAACTGTAATACTGCATTAAATATTTCCTATTTAGGCAAGAATATGGCTGCATTTGATCTCACTGAAATCCCCAAACTCCTACTTCATAGAGGTTTACCCAGGCTCTAAATCAACGAAGCTGAGGACATGTTGCTTTCTAACAATCTGTTCCTTCAAGTTAAAAACAGCTGAACATGATCTTGCTGGTTCCCAGTGTGGTGCTGTGGCTGAGAGGGCTAATGTGGCTGCATAATCGGGGGAATACTCAGCTGGAGTGGGGAGGTTATATTACTGACATAACAGCATAAATGTTTATGTTTACTCTGAGACTCGAGGTGCAAGCTGTAGTATACATATTCCCTAGAGAGGCAGCTATTCTCCATGACTACGATGTTTAAGAGAATGGTAAGAAAACGAGACTGTTTACCACAGCAGGGAGAAAAGAACTCACACAGATTTAGATGCCGAAAAATAAGATGCTAGGAATTGAAAATACTGACGACTGCATTGTTTTTGTTAGCCTCATGTCACACGTACAAGCTTTTCCTACAGCAGACTGAATAATGGATGAGAAGCAAAAAATATATGTACCACTGAAATGTATATTTCTGTATTGCATCTGGACTTACTGCTCTCTTTAGCCTTCTCTGAAAAAGGTTTTCATACACAACAGTTGTCTTAAGAGAAGAACACAGAAGTTAAACAGAAAAAAGAAAGAGACCAAACATTGCTATATTTAGATACAAGTGCCTGTAAAGAAATAGAGAACATGCAGAGTTTTCATGCTTATTTCAAGCTTCTGTTCATGTTCCTTTACCCCAATGGAAAGAAGCACTAATGGCAAACTTTGACTTCAACCTTTCATCAATCATCTCTATTTACAGACAGAAACAAACAAAAAAACAACCAACCAAACCACCAAAGCCACAGTGAGGGAACCACTTGCTGCAGGCAATTCAGCAGAGTAATGAATGATGATGGAAATACCCAGAAGTTCCAACCTTGCTTTCCCAGGTTAATATTTACCCAGTAGACCATGCTGGTTCTGTGAGATCACAAGTGCATTTTGTCTTTGAAGCATGTTATCCATTACCTTTGAAGGGGGTTCTTTTAATAAAATACAAATCAAACACATCTAAAATAAATCAAACACATGAAGGCTTTGAACCAGATCCCAAGTGGTCCTGAAAACACACTCTGCATTTAAAAATGTGCTGATAACATAATTTACATTTACAAATTCTGCTGGGAATTAAGGATAGTCAGGATCTCAGGATTTCAATCTGAAGTAAGATAAAAATCGAAAAACCCCAACAAAACCCAAAAAAAACTACACATGAGGTACGAAGGTGAAAGGGGGAAATAAACTGTGAGATTACTCTGTTCTTTATATTGAAAACAGCAGTTGCCCACAGACATAGTCCAAGTGTCTCAGTTTTTAACTGTAAAGGGGTAAAATTTAGACCCTTGGGCTTCCTATTCTTGTAAGTCAAAGATGCTAATGATGTGTCTGCCTACCAATGTCACAAAGAATGCATCTGCTGAGACCCTTTCTTTGAAGTAAAGTACAATTCAAAAACTTTCATTTTGTCATTGAAAATCCCTGCTAAAGCTCTGATATATTTTCTGACCTCACATACAGTGCTATAATGTAATCCTAGTGGGAGCACCAGAAGTTCAAAATCCACTAAACCTGATAAAAGAGTTAACATAGCTATGATTTCCATAGTTAAAAAATAATTTCTACACAACACCTTGCACTCAAAATATGTCAGTATCTGCCTCTTTATCAGTCAGGAATGATATAATTAGTCTACTCAGTAATTTTAAAACTGGACATCTCTACACTCTTCCACAAATTTTGAAAGATGCCGTGGTGCTCTGCTGAAATTTTCAGTACCTTTAGCTTGAACTGTGATAAACACAGATGATTTTCAAATTATCATTTTATTTACAGCTACTGCACTGAAATCATTTTAGAAAAAAAGGACATATCTGAAGAAAGACGGTAAATTAGTAATTTTACTTACAGATAGTAAGGTTCTGAATGTGCAGTTCAATGTCAAGATGTTACATCAGCCAAAGAAATTTGAGCTGGTATTCTTTTTTTTTCCAAAATATGCCATTTATATCAAGTAAACACAGTTATTGGCTTAGTGAAATACTTGTTGCAATAGAGAATATCATATTGAATCATCTGATGATTTAGGCATTCACCTTATATTATAAAAGGTTTTACAAGATGAAGAATAAAATTTGCACTGAAGGGTGACAGTAAGAAATGTGAAACCACCAATTTTATGTTCCACATTTGGCCAATTTAAAAATGAAAATAATAGCCTCATTAGCTGTCAGTCTTCAGAGGCATGAAATTCATGTTAAAGATCTGTATCTACTGTATGAATTATCAAGAATACAAGCCACAGGAATAACGATTCTGCCTAATTTAAAATCTTTGTGTCAAAAGAAGAAATGAAAGATTGGACATGACAGAGGTGAATGAAGCTGTCGTTCTTTGAATTTTATTTAACTCACGTAAAAATCTTGCTGTTATTTCTCTAGATTTTTCTTATCCAACAGCACCACCTTGTGACAGTACAGATTTTAGTACTTGGGTTTACATACACACACCCTCTCAACAAAACCTTTCTTTAGTAAGCGAGGTAGATAAAATGCTGAAAATATTAAATATTATTAAGGATGCAAATTAACACCATACCCGTGAATCAGTGGTCCCTAGATCTTCAGTCAATAGTCTTTGGAAAAGTTTTCTGATGAGAAGATGTCTTTTTTAATATGAACATACAAGAATATACCTACCTATATTAAAACTAAAATTCTTATATATTTATATTTACATATTTAACTGTAATTTAGTGCTGTAAAATAAATGCTTGCTCTCTAGTTGATTTTTTAAATGAATGATTGTTATTGCTTTGGTGATGATTTCTAAGACTATATATGAGACACAGGTGCCCCATGGAAAGTAAGATCTCTGTAGTATTTCTCATTAGCAAGCTAATAGTAGCATCTTGTCAAAGTAGCTCCACTCTGGACCTCCACTCTGAGGAACCACATTCTGTAAATCCCCTGTTCAGGGAGCCCAAAGCTGTGTTTTCAGTCTATTAGCCGAGGGCCAAAATCTTTTATCAGCTCTTTCATATTCACTCAGCCTAGTGAATATTTACCCAGACTCTGTACAGTGGAACTGATTGAGCAGGGTGGACTGAAATTACACCACTGCAGAACATGTCCTTAGTGCATTCCCATCAGAAATGGTGAGGCAGAAAATGAAATGAGTCTTGGCTTCCCATATCCTAAATGGATTACTTAATCACTGAGCAATCAAAGAGGAGCAGGGCTTAGGCCTGTGCTGGCTTAATTCCAGTAGATATTCTGTGAAAGTATCTATGAAACTGGACCAGGAAGAAGAGATTGTTTGCAGATATGTCAGGTACAAAAAAAGAACTAAAAGTCTCTGAGTACTTCCAAGACAAAGACATTTCTGCACATGCTTGTTAGAATCTTATTCAGAAAATACATATGAACAAAGAGCATTAGGAGTAAAGTAGCTGTCTGGATTGAATCTTGGTCTCCAATTTTGGAATCTAAAATGTCAGCCAAGAAAGGAAAAGGCAACCAAATAACTTTATGAGTTTTCATTGGGTTTTATATACATTAAAAGTTAATCAATTTCAGGGAAAGCTTTCAATGCTCTGTAAGGATGAATTTAGTTGCTTCTAATTCTGTGAATTTCATAAATCTCTTGCTTTCCCTCTCTTCCTTTTTTCCTTCCATTTATTAGAAAGATAATTCAGTGCAGTTTAATATGATTTTTATATTTTCAAATTTTCAAGGGATGAAAGAATGAAGGGATGCCATAGAATTTAATTAAAAGAAATTGTAATGCCCAAAACAATGCAAAATAAAACTTTCCATATTTAGTCATTGTTAATAAATAGGTCTTATAAACTGTGTGGCTTGAGGTAACTTACTTTGGGTCAGGACCTCTGGAGAACTTGCCGACTGTGTCACAACTGCTTTTACTTAACAACTTCATTAGACCACTTTAGGAGAGAACAACCATTCTGTTAATAGTATTTTTAGATTGCACTTGTTCAAGGGACATTTCAAACCCTACCAAGGACATAAATACAACAAAAGTCAAGCTAGAAAAATTGAGTAAATGGATATACAAACCAAAATGAGATTTTTAAAGCAAAAAAAGTAAGCCAGCTCATCTAAGGAGAAATGAAAATCTGAAACTCTTACTCTGCAGACAACAGGAGGGATAAAACATGAAAGTTAAACAGTTCAGGGAGGGATGTTAGGCAAAATTTGACATCAACTTATAATACAAGATGACAAAAAGCAAACACATTATAACTTATAATATTATACAAAAGAATTGAATCACAGAAGATAGAAGTGACAGTGTGCCTCTGATATTTCATTTGAGAGACCACCTATGAGCCTGAGGTAAACGAATTCTATACAAAAATTGCTAGAGTAAAAAAAATTGAATAAGAAATAAATGTGTGACTCATTTTTCATGAAACCATATAATGAAAAGAAACCTGTGTTGTATTAATAAACAGCCCTTCTTGCACTTCTTGGCTCTAAGCATTGGTTCTTAAAGCCAAGTGGCACTGTGCTCACATCCATTGCACTTGGACAAGCTATGGTCTCCCAGATGATCTTTGACACTGTTCATGGAAAAGCAGTAGCCATAGGCTGCTCCCAGTTGACCCTGTGGATGTGATTGCTCAGTGGTATGGACACATTGTAGATCTGGCACTTGCCTGCAGGCAATGAGAACAGGCCCCAGCATCCTGTAAAATCGACTTAGCACTGAATGATAAAAGTCTTCTACCCTTTCTTATTTACCATCAAAGACATACCCTTAGCTAAACGTACATTGCTAAGGGCATTGGTCCCAAGGAGTGACGCTTAGTCTTAGGACAAGTGATGAGGAGTAGCTTGCAATGACACTCTTCAAGGCCTTCTGTAGCAGGGAAAGTGATTTTTCTTCCATAAAAAATTAGATGCTATGTACTATGCATGAACTCTACAGCACTGGGTCTTCTGGCCTCATCCACCATTTCTGTGACAGTAAGACATAATTATTTTTGGTTTTATTTTTTTATTTTTTTTTAATTATTGTTTTGCCCTACAGCTTATGTGTACAGAACACTGCAAAAGCAGTACTGCATCCTCCAAAGTATTTTTTATATGGTATGAGTCTCTTGCATGTGTTGCATACCTGTGGTGTGATTTAGGGAGTGCCAAACCTGCTGGGACAGCTTTGGAGCACTCTATAACCTGTGGGTTAAATCACATATTTATGCTGTCTGGTTTGTGTTACATTTTGTGACTATTCCCTTGACTCAGAGCTTGACCCATGCATTATTTAGGAATACTCAGGTTTCATTAATATTACAGAGACCCCAGGAGTAAAGTAAAATGTTTATGACTTAGGCAATCACAGGAGCAGGTCCCAATCTAGCAGAGGAGAGCTAGATTATTTAGCAACATATCAATACCTGCTTTGTAAATACCATCTTTAATAAGAATAAAGTCAAACCTACTAGTTGAACGCTATATAAAAAAGTTTTTGAAGAAGCAAAAAGTGGTTTTAGCTTGACAAACCAAGTAAGAATGCTTGTGCATCCCTATAAATAGAGTCAGGTGACACAAGTTTTGCCTTCGCATTCTGGGCTATACAACCTGTGCACAATCTAGGAGCACAGCAGAGATCCTCCTCAGTCAGTTATTGAAAAGAGATCACCTCTTCAAAGAGTCAGGATGCAAAAACCCAGGTGTATTATCTGGAACGGTAAAAGAAAGTCAGACTCAGAGTAATAGTCTCATATTTTTAAATTAAAATATAGATCAAATGTCTCTATTCTGTCAAAACAATCCAACCAACAAAACCAAAACTGAAAAACTCCTTGCTGAAGAATTCCTACAGCAAATAGAATAACTGAAACTTTGAATTTTTTTAAGCCCCTTAATATTACCACTGCAAGTATAGTCTTTCCACTTGTCTTAAAAAGTTATTACAGTTCATTCCATTAAAGTGAGCAGCCTGTTTACCAACCTTTTTATTCCATAAAAACGTTCTACTCATTAAAAATATTGATATGTTGGAAATTAAACCTATTGTTTTAATGAAAATGCTACTTCAAAGTCAGTGTAAGAATGTTTTTTTTTACATTTCTCTATCCCTTTCATGACATATATACACCAATATGTATATGTAATTATATATAAATGTTATTTCTGAAAATTAGGCTTATTACTCTGCTAATGCCATGAGATGTTATTAAAATGCAGGTTTTTCAAAATAATCCATAAAACTCTTCTTACATTTTCAATCATCTCAACTGAATGAAAAGTTAATTAACAATCTGTCATTGGAACAAACAACCCCCTCCTTCAAACTGTGTGTAATTTTTTTCTTAATAACTCTTTAGGAAAGAAAATAACCTACAGTTAATAGGCCTTGATGTGCAGATTGTTTTCAGATCTTTAAGACTAGAATTAAGTAAATTAATCAAACTCAAACTTCTTTTTTTTCAGCCTGTCATAGGTCAAATCAAAATTAGACATATTATTGTATAAATGTACTAAGAGTAAATAAGGTTGTGTCAGAAACATTACACTTGTGAAAGTTGTTTTTTATACTAACAGTCAAACAATAAATGTGGGATAAAAGCTGAAAAATTCTTTTGGTTACAACAATTTCTGTGTTTTAAGCTTTGAAAATCACTTTCTCCAAGTATTTCTTTCTAGAGAGACTCATGATTTCTTTCTCTCTACTATAACAAAAATCATAACTATTTTTTTTTCTGTGTTGTCAGGTACTGTGTTGATTTACTTGTGTCATATGGATATTTCATATATCAATATATACTTGATAGTTAAATATTGATACATTAACTTGATAACTTTAATAGTGAGTCACAAGCTTTCCTATTTTAATATGAACAATATATAAATATTATGTTTCAAAATTTGCACACATTATAAATATTTTAATTACACATGATAAAGAAAAAGGTTACAAAATTTATTGTGAAAGATGCAGAATAATTTGTTTTGAAAGATGTTTAAAGGAACCAGGCATAACATCAGACAGATAGGAAGGCCCTGATACATTCCTTTCTGCAAAGATATTCACCCATTCAGTGAAGAAATTTTTCCTCATATCCAACCTAAACTTCCCCTGGCACAACTTGAGACCATTTCCTCTTGTCCTGTCTCTTGTTACCATAGAGAAGATACTGACCTCCACTTCATTACAACTCCTTTTTAAGGGGTTGTAGAAAGCAATAAGGTTCCCGATGATCCCCTCTCCCTCTCTTAGTTAATTTATAGCTAAGAGTTAATATCTGGCATATTCCATAGTTAGAATTGGAATATATGGCCTATTACATAGTTAGTAACACATTCCATGGTTAGTTGGTAAAGGGTTATTGGGTGTTTGGATGTCTAGCTAGGGGTGGGATAAATCACATCCTGGGGATGTTGTTTGCTTTGTTAAGAAGCAGCCAGGTAAGATGCTCTGCCTTTGTCACACACATTTTTCTCTTGGGTGAAAGCCTTTATCATCTTTTAACCTCCTATTCTCAGCCTTTAATATCCTACAAGCTCTAGTGTGTTGCTGATTGCACGCTACAAATGAACTAGAGAAGATTATGCAGTATTTTAAACACAGACTCCAAAACTGAGGCTATCTATTTTAAATGCTGAAAAGCATTCAACTTTATTCTGAGCTCCTCTGTGCCAGGATGTTCTCCATGGTAACAGGAAATTGTGGTCCAATTAAAGGATACCTTAATATGGTAGCAGTAGCAGTCTAATGCCTTAATAGTGTAGTATGGTGACAGTTATCAATACAAAACTGAATAGAGTGCTTTTTGTCTTAGTCTGAACTATCTCTGGACAACCACTGAATTTTAAGTGATTTGCAAAAACAGACATGAAGCACACCACTTTTACTTAAGAATGAGTCAGGCTCACCCAGTTTTTCTTGACTCTTCATTCAGGCTTCAGAAATTGCTCTGCTTTTAGCATCAAGTTTGCCACTAAACCCAAACTTTAGTGCTTGGTAGCCTGTTAGAGTACAAGCCAGAAGGCACCAAACTTGTATGAATTGCATGAGCCAGCTCAGTGGGAAAATGTTCTAATTGCAGAAAATGCTGACTTCATATGGGATGTATTTAGAGATTTAACACACTTATTAACAAAATGACTCCTCAGTTAGCATTGTCTCTACTAATTAACAAAAACACCAACAGACTAGTAATGAGACACCAACCCTTACAACAAGCAGGCAAGAATTGTAAAAAAAAAAAAAAAAAAAAAAAAAAGTGACTTGCTGCCAGGGTGAAGAGGAGTCATGGGAATGCAGCTGCAAATCCTCACAGAACAGCTATGAAGGCAATGAAAAATCACTGCTGAAGTAAAGGGATGAATGCGAGAGAGATGCGTTTCCCTGCCATAAAAGAGAAAGATACAAAGATAAAAGAAATCAGAAGATAGAAAGAAACATTAAGAGAAATGGAAGGCAGAAAATCAACACATTCTTTGGACAACTGTATTACTTTTAATTGATTCAAATTTTTTCATTCATTATGTTTCAGTTGGAAGAAAACTGAAAGGTGGGGAAGAGATGCTAGGCAGTTAGTAGTAGGGACAAAAAATAAAACGTTTTCATGATATGAACAGAAGAAAAATAAATTCTTGGTAATATTAACTGTTGGCATTAATGCAGGAGGAAGAATGGTCATGGCTTTAGATACATCAACACTGCTTATTGCCATGAAAATGGGTAAGATGCTATCATTTCAAGATATCAACTTGGCTCAAATGTATGACAAATTTGGAACAGAAGAATATCTTCTTTAAATTCAAATAACTTTACCCTTGCATTTTAACTTTAAAAATAAAAAAAAAAAAATAATTTTGAAAGTGTATAAATTTAAGGAATAGCCAATTGCAACTGAGAAACCTTCCTTCCTGTTTTACTTCAGCAAAATTTTACTGAAATCAATTACATGTAAAAATTACATTATACTAAGGCATACAATTCTGATGTCAGATTCAATTGTTTGCATTTCATCACTTTTCCAAAGTTGTGCAAAAGGTATTTCTTCATCCAAAAAGCAGAAAACCACTGGAGAAGGAAGAAATAGTGCTCGGTGCAAAATAAGATTGAGGCATCTACGCCAGAATATGAATTCTAAATTGCATATTCAACATCCCCATGTAAAGCACAGGGAAAAATACAAGTCTCAGATTTCAATTTTCAGACTGGTATACTGAGTGCCAAGTTGTCTAGGCTGTCTATTAAAAAGTGCTGAGTATATGCTGCTTTCTAAGTTTTTTCCTTACTTCAGTCCTTAGGGTCTCTCTGGATTGGGCAATTTGTAGTTTCAAGGTATTATATGTAGTCATTTCAAAGTCAGAGGAGAGACTACAGTATATTTCTTTCCAAATTCAGAGACAATGGTAATCAAGCTGGTTTCTTCTCTTCCTTCCTATTTATGATAGCCTAAGTTACCCATTTCAACACTTAGATAGAGAAAAAGAGATGTAGAACCAATCTTTTCTTCAAGAGATTCAAACTTAGATCCAAACACTCTCAGATTGCACTGCTATACAGGGAAGATAAAAACTGACATTCTCATTCCTTTTTGTAAAAGTCCTCTGCATCTGTAATTAAAATGAATTACCCCACAGAGATAACAAGACCGAAAATCACTTCTCCCTAAGTGTTTATTTATAAACTAGGAGATATTCAAGATTACTCACCTAGTGTGTCATTTGAGATGACTCATATATCTCATCAAGACTGCAGCTGCCACTTCAAACAGAAGTGGATTTCTTGTAGGTCCTGTGCCATATTTCCAGTTGTGTATAGATGACTCAAATATGCATTTCAAACAACACCTGAGCACAGCAATTAACAGGCAGTAATTTCTAGCTGCAACTAAACCATTGTACCAAATACATCTCAAAAATTCTATTCATCTACCTGAGATCCACAGGCTGTAATTATCTTTCTGGGAACAAGGGTGAGATTCATCATAGCCAAATGCAGATCTCTAAAAATTAAGCCTAATCTAATACAGCCTTATGGATTCCTTCCACATGCAGTTGTGCTCTATGGTTGCCTGAAAACACTGCCTTCTGGAATGGCTTGCCTCCATGAACTGTTAACAGAGTAAGACTGTTACTTACTTGTTACTTAACAAGAAAGACTAAATTAAGTGAATCTTAATCATTCCTTTAAAGAGATAGAATTAGATTTGTATCTCTACCATTTCAAATAGGAATATTTGAATAACCAGGAGTTACGGTTTTCCATCCAGAAGCAGGAAAGCTTAATCCTCATATCTTACACCCATAGTCAGGTATGGAGGAAATGGAAGAGAGAATCTGCAGTTCCTGCAAATGAGGCTCTTTGCAGGAAATAATAAAAAAATTCACAAGACTAAAAAGAAAACCAGCCACAAATCTATGAAAAAGAACATGGTTGCAATGAAGTTCCTACGAAGGAAGGATGAGTTCACTATAGAATAGCAAACTGCTTTTTAGAACCAGAGCCTCTTGACTTCAATTTTTAAAATAATATTTCTTTTCCCAATTATTCTCTGAGATGTTGTGACTTTTCATACTATTGTAAGATGAATCTTGTTTTATGCAAAAAACCCCAAAAATTTCTACTGTTAGCTGAAAATTATTACTCTGTTCCAAAGTAAGACATATTCTCTCTGGTTGCCTACAGCATATTATCATCACAGGGCTTATAGCTTTCTTCTAAAGTTAAATGGTCTTCCCCAATAATACCAAAAAGAATTTGACATGAACAGCTGCAAGATTCAATTTGGGAATATCAGTAGTTAGTTTCTGATATATTTATTTCTGCCCCCTTAACCTTTCACAAAACAAGTTTGCATTTGAGCGCACATCAAGGCAGTCCTTGGAGTACACAGATGATTCTGCAAACCGTATGGCACCAAAACCTCTTCACCGTGCATAGCTGACATGGAAAATTCTAGGTGTTATTGAAAAAAATGAAAAGCATTGTGGGTAAAATATCTGTTATAAATGTTACATTGAGAACATTTTATTTGTGTCTGAGGACCATGCTTAACAACAATTAGATACAATTTTGCAGTGTCTCATTAGATCAATTTGTTCATGGTTAAAAGCAAATTAAAGTATTTCAGCTGGTATTGCCTTGCTCTGAACAGGGGAAACTGACCTGGCGTTCTCAACTGAATAAGCAGCGTTCAGCATCTGGGAGGCAATATTTTTTCTCATTCATTCAGCTTGATTTTCACTATACACCATGGTTATTATGTGCCAGGGATTTGAGGTCAAATTTCTAATTTGAGGTCAGACTTTCAAATTCAAAGCTGAAAACATTAATGAAATATCAAAATCTGCTTTGGTTTGCTTTTAGAGGAACCAAAATCAGTTCATCTGTATCCATGTCAGCAATTTCCAACAATGATGGCAAGTTATCAGATGCTAAATTCATCAGAATATAAACCACATACTAAATAATGGATAGAGGATCTTATTTTTAATTTTGCCTTCTACAAGACATTGCTCCTACATTCTAACTTCAGTACATGAAAAAATATCTTCAAGAGGAATGGACGTCTGAAATAGTGTAGTTTACTGCTGTGTAATATGCTCTTAATTTTTTATATAAATCAGAATTATTCAAGCTCAGAATAATAACTGTTTAGATAATCAATTTAGATAATTATTCTGTGGTAATTTTCTTAGTAGTCATACTTTAAGTACTTTTTCTAAGAGTCAGTGATTATCTAGTTATATTTAGCTATATTATTAAGTTATACTCAAGATGAGCCTCAATGTAAATGATCCCTTTATTTTAGAAGGGGAAAAGTAAAAAAAAATTACTTTATATGTATGGCGGTTATATTTCAGGATTTGCCAGTGTTCATGCATTTTTTAAAATCCTGTTCTATTCCACAATTTATCTATTTAGAGTTAACTGTAACGGAATAGAATGAGGAAGCTCTTGGTGGGAGATAGGTGGAAAATAATTAGTTTTGCTTACATTAGGAAAAATAACATGCCTGTTTTCTAATAAATACCACAGAAAAAAATCTACTTGCCCTAAGCTGACAAAGAACATCTTTGAAATATGGCATAGTGCTTTAATTGCCCTAGATATGTATCAGTATAGTCATCTATATACTAAAAAATCATTAAGCTTTAAAAGAAACAGAGTTCACACTTAATTAGGATCTTGTGAGTTATCACCTCAGTTTTCTGCAGGTTTCATCTGTGCTAGACCTGCTCTATCACAGGGCAGCAGAAGCTCAGTGAGACTCTCCCTGAAATTATTCTTATCTTCAGTAATTCCCAGAACTCCAATAAAGATAATTTGCATTTGGGGCGCATACAATCCCATTTCTAGTATCTTCTTTCCCTTCTTGATGTCTCTTGATGATTGCTCACTTCTTCGCCAAGTTAGCATTCCTGTCATAGAATTCCAACAAACCCTTAAGGCTGTAAAAGCAGCATATGCTAGATCTTAGCCATAATTGCAGTTCCCCCTATACATGTTATGCCCTTGGTATTTACTCGCTAGTATCTGTATGGTAGATTGAGGTAGGAATAACAAACCAAGCAGAGAAGACCAAAAAGCTGGACCTGAGGATGAGGGGATGAGAAGAGTAAATGGAGCAAGGCAGAGCCAGTAGAGGTGAAAAGCATGGGATGGGTTAGAGAGGGAAGAGTGTCACAGTGAGTCATCCAAAACCATTGGGAATAGAAGCCTGAGTGGAGGGGGGATCACAGGCTCTGGGGCAGAAGAGTGTTAATTTAGATAACAGATGAACACAGTACTCCATGTAACGCCTACACATCAAGAAAAAAGACTACTCAAGCTCTAATATTTGGGGAACATGCTTTAAAGGAAAAAATATTTGAAGCATGAAATATACCATTTACTGAGAGTATTTGAAGAAAAAGGAAAGAAGTTTATACATTTGCCTGTAAGGGACAACTTTTACATGCATGCCTCCCTGAAGGTGCTAATCTCTTGGAGTCCATTCCATTCCTAATTTCCCAGGCTACAGACTGATATTAAAATCTAGCTTGACTGTATTAAGGTCTGTGAAAACTGTGTCAGTCTCTATGTGAGTCCACTGCCCAGTGTCTTAAACCAATGGTGCTGAGTTTTAGCATTTCTGTGCATAAAACTGAAATGTACTGAAAAAAACCCAGCACTGCTGAACAAGTCATCATCAGATAACACTTGTTAATTTTTTTCCCATTCTTTTATGGTCAGAAAATTTCAAGTTCAGGTGAAACTGCCCTCACAGAAAAGACACCTATAAAGTCTCTTTGGGCACTGGTCATTTAAAAAAAAGACAGCAAAAATATAAATGTAAACTTCTGTTAATGAGTTTAAATGTTATTTTTATTGGTTTTGAAGATTTGTTGTCTTCTTTCTTTTTTTGTGGTTTGTGTTTGTTTTGTTTTGGGTTTTTTTTTCCCAAGTAAACTGTGTTCTCTGAGTAGCTTTTTGGACAGATGCTTTGTTGCATACCTCTGCTGACCAGAGCTAAATGAGAGGGATTAAATAAGCAGGAAGTGTTACTTAGAAAAGTGTTTTACAAAGACAGTCTTCACACACAATATGGAATACACCTCTTTACAACATTGATTTTACTTAAATAAATGGGATATAGCAAAGAAGAAAAAGTAATAGCAAATTGACTTTCTCTTAAGTTTAAATTAATGATGCAGAGAATCAGTGCTTCATGGTGAGACAAACTGCTCAGCCTTCACAAAAACAAAACTCCCCATATTATCTCCTCTGATCTTATCCTTCCTGGGAAGGAGCGGGCAGTAACTTAAATGCAGTACACCTTCCACTTATGGAAAATTCACATGTCTGGTTTAGGACAACCTGCTTAATGCTAACAAAATGTCCAAGCTGCTTTCTTGGGCCAGAGTGCAGTGGTCAACAACTTAAAGAATGTGTCATAGAAAGAGAAGGGACATTGTCTCCTTTTTTACAGTATTCTTCCTATGAAGCTTTATTACCCCAGTAACAGTAAGCTATGGGTAAATAAACCAGCTGTAAATCATGTAAAATCACAATATTTGTTTTGATGTCTATGCTCCATCTATCTTTATGACAGAGAGCAAAATACTAGCTATTAACAAAATCTTATCATTTTCCATGCTTAGAATAAATTACTTTCATGCTTCTGTGGGTCTGTTTTACTACTTTGGACCCATTACTCAGGACACCTATGGCGTCTCAGACTCATTAATCTCATTAAACTCATCTGGGAGGTTAATTTCAGACTTCTGATGCATTTTTATTTGAGCATTTCCAAAGAACCACTTAAATGAATGGGTCTATCAATATGATCAAAAGTAGATATAATTCACATATCTTAATTTCTAAAAGCATGTATAATTTTATCAAAACAATAGAACAAAATCAATTAAATACAAAACAAATAATGGAATTAATTTAACTATCTTGTTTTCTTTTTCCTGTTGAGCAGCAACCTGCCCAAAACATCTATGTACTAGATATTATGTAGATTTTTGGCATCGGAATGTTTTTGTTGTACAGCCAGTATGAAAGATGTTTTATTAGCCTGAAAAGATAACATGCTTTCAGTCTTTTCTCTCCAAAACATTTGCCCTCATACCAGTTAGTTGTAATACTCATTTCAAACACTATAAGTAGTGATGAATCCTCTCTACTTAAAATATATCTATTTCAACTCAGAAGCCAAGTGTTTTAGTTGAAAATATAAATAATTTTCTCATGTAGCATCTAAAACGTTGAAATTTATTTATCTTTTTAGACCTCCCTGCTGTTTTGATGCTTGAAGAAAGCTGCCATTTTAATATTAGCCAGTTTACTGGTAGAACTAGCCCAGTTGAGTTAAAAGGCTGCTAAAAGCAAATTTATTTTTTTTTTCCACATAGCACCATATATACTTTCCATGGGGTGCAGATGATAGCACAAAGAGATACTGGATTTTCCCAAAATATCAGTTAATTTATTTCATAGATCTCTATGCTCATATTGACTATCTCTCAGTCTCTCATATCAATTAATTCTGTACACATCAGTCTCATATCAATTAATCTCATGCTCATGTACCTTTGGAGCATTTGTCCCAAACACCAGTAGCAGGGACCAAAAGTCCTGCAGTCTGTGGGGAAATTCTGAATAGCCAGCTTTGCATTTTAATAAAATCTGATTGTGAGTGTTAGGCTGATTTTTTTAATGATGAATTATCCACATTGCTATTCTTATCCCTAATATCCTGCTTGGGCTCTTAGGAAAACTTCTGCCTTCAATGTCATCTTGAAAAGGAAGCATACAATGCAGGTCCAGGACATCTGTTTGCATAAGATACTACCAAAATTTAAAAAAAAAAAAAAAAAAAAAAAAAAAATTAAAAAATTGTATGGATCAATCATGCCTGTTTCAGAACAGAGGAAAAACATTGCATTAACAGAAATAAATTATGTATTTCTGATTTCTTTTGAATACTAGTAGAGAATTAACAAAATCAAAAGATTTTACCTTTTGCAGTAGATTACAGAGTTCACACTATAATTTCCTTGCAAACCAGTGAGTTTTCAAAGACAAAAGAATAAAAAAACCCGAAACAAATAAAATCTTGTATTGTGCTATAAATATTGAACAGTCAAACATATAATGGCAAATACGCAAGTAAATGGAAGCAAAATAATGCACATCAAATGTCTGATGTGTTTCCCAATGTTAATGAACTAAAGCAAAAGCACTGTTTTAGCTCAGATATTTGAAGCTGATAAAGGTACCTAGCTGCTAATTCCATATGTACCTCTGTCTGTGCATCTCTTTGGCAGATGCTAAATTAACTCCACAGACCATTAAATTACATCATTAGAAACAGAAGTTTTATTTTATCAAAGGACGTCAGTAAAGAACTTAAAAAATAAATTTGCACCCAAATTAATGAAAATAGCAACATTATCTGGTAGTGAGCATTGTCTCTCAGCTTGTGCTAAGGGATGAAGAGAGAAAATTTAGCCAAAGATCTGTTGGAAAAAGCAAATAAAAACTACAACAAAGCATAATGCTTGGCCGATTTCTAGTGTGGAAGATAATCATGGGGAGGTTTTTAATGCCTGAAGAGGGCCAATATTAGACTGACAGGAGCAAAACAAGACCATTCTGTCCTTCATCTTCAGCTTTTAGCAATCCAACTACCAATTTATACACAGTCCTTGTAGTCTGATTGTTTAAATTTAAACCAGCAATCTCATCCAGAAGAAAGGAGAAAATTAATTTGCCTGTTTTGGTTTCTTTCGTGGTATTGAAAAAAGTAATTATCAGTCGTTTTTACAAGAAGAAGGAAGAAAATAATCTATTTTTCTGTCAAGCCTCCACTATTTTAATACAGTGAATAATATTCATCTTAAAAATGATTTTTGGGTGCTAGTGGGATTTCAAGCTCTCAAAAGATTTATGTACAATCTTGTTAGTTTGGTTTAATGATACATGTAATACAGATGGCATTCTTCACTTGTACCATGGGCTATACCTGTATAAAGGACTATTTCTTTAAACAAAGGTAAACCAAGCAAAGAGATTGAGCTCAACTACTTAACTATTGCCTCAGTACCTCTCATGCTTTTTAGGTTATTCCAGCAAGTTCTCCCCAAAGAAACTATGACATGAAGGAAGCTTATTTAAATCAGGGCTTGTGTGATGCCCTTTGCTTGGTCATGAGTTCTTTCTGTTATTTGTCTGCAGTCAAGTTATCTGGTGTAAGAAGTCTCTCCCTACCATGTCATTAAAATCTGACACATCCTTAAAATGGGATAGCTTCACCTATACTGCCACCTGCCAATATCTTATGCTCTATACCCATGCCAGGGATTGACTGACAGTTTTGCAGACATGCAGCAGAACTGTTCTAGAAAGTGTTCCCAGAAAATAAATCAGATTGAAAGCCAGGTTTTAAGCCTGTTTAGTTTAAAAAGCTAATTTACAAGGGCCTCCTACTTCATCACAGTTTGTGCACTGAAAAGTTAAATATTCCCTCTTCTATTCTGTGCAATGGGTGACCAAAAGGTTTTGACCAAATGTAGTTGGACATGGAAGTTGTCAAAATGCATATGCCATCATATATACATTCACTAGTTCCATAGACCTCTCACACTCCAGTGAACTTCTGAACTTCCTCCTTTAGTTCATGTGCATCTCTGCAGAGTAATTTAAAAAATATATGGATTATAACGGCATATTAAATGCTTAGGGTTTGATACATAATTTCTACTTTGAGCTGTCCTTCATCTTACTTAATTCTAAAATAACTGTTCATTTTAGGTCTATCTGAAGTAAAGAGCAGACTGCAAAATTGCCCATCTTGCTAGTAAGATGTAATCTGTTACAAGGAGGACAGAATGCAGAAGATTTAGAAAAATAAGTCAATTTCATCATTCAGGAATTTAAATCATAGAAGTGTAAAATTCTTTCTGAAGCTACTTAATGATCAGTTACTAAAATAACCAAACTAAGAATGTCAGCCTTACAGCTGCAGCTTCTTAAAATTGATCAAAGCTAAACCGTGTGCTCTGGAAAATGTTATCCTAGTACTCTGCATCCTGCCTATCACCTGCTTCTCTTTGCACAGCAAAATTTGATCACAGATCAAGAAAGCTCTGTGTACACACCAGTAATTGATTCCTTCTGCCCAGTACTTTCAGTGAGCCCCAAAGCCAGACAAGGTTTCTAAAAATTCGTACTTAGAAAAAAATGACAACGAACACTCAAAGAACACCTGATCACACTAGCTCAAATTTTTCTCTGAAAATATGGTACTCTTAATCACACCCATTGATCACCCAGTGAGGAGTTAAATATAACTCTACACTGACAAATATTGAATTACCCACAACCATACCTATGTAAAAGGAAAAATTTAACCTCAAGTTACTGTAGTATTTAGCCCCCACTACCTCCTTCACAAGTCATCGTCAGAGTCAGAAATTTCTTCTTGAGATGTCATGACTTCAAATTAGGGAATATAAAATATTTTTGTGTTTTATTATCTATCATGGCTCAAGTGATGATAACCCAATGACTGTAAGGAAGGTTCTCAGCTATCTATTAGTAGTATTTCAGTTCTGCTTTATTTCAAAACCCGTTGTCACTACTGGTGTATTTTTCAGATCCTCCTCTGTCAGGTCACCTCAGCATTTAGCACACTCTCTCTTCTTTGGAAAAGAGATTGTGTTAGGAAAGATTCTGTTCATTCTCACTCACTTTGGCACTAAAGGTAATAAAACTTCTTTTATCAATGTCTCTATGTAAGGCTCCTCCACCTTAATCTGAGGATTGCACATGAAGCAGACTCACACTGACCACGTGATCTAGTCCTTTTCTTACTACAGTTCCAAGTATAAATGTATAATCTCTGCAGCGTTTAAAATTTAAATTTTAGTTTATATAAAAAATATTTTGTAACCAGTATGAAATCAATATTTAACTATTTCAAGTGACTCCCCCTGCAAACACCCTGAGAGGCGGCCTTTTTGTTAGAGAGTTCTTGGGGAGAGGACTTCATTAGCAGGCACTAGGAATGAGCACCCTACTTACTGGTAAGAGGATCAGTGTGCTTTGCAACCCAAAAAATTCCCCCTTGGTTCACTTAAAGAATATGAACACAAAATAAAAATGGAATAAGAAATACTAAATTACTTACAGTGTCGGTATACCTGATAAGTACAGATGTTCTGTTTCAAGAAATCATATTTTAATATATTCATATGCATGCCTAATTTAATTCTAAAGTGTTTTGTACATTTGTTTTCAATTATAAACCTTGAAAGTACTTCACTCAAAGGCAAATCTTTGTAGTTCTTTTTGTTCATAAAAGTCACTTAAAGAGGGAGCTTGAAAACATCATTAACTGCAATTCGTCCTTGATCCTTTCATCCCTTCAGAGCTTATTTAAACTTCAAAGTCTTGACCCATTCAAATGATTTAAACAAGTACTCTGAAGTTGCTTAAGATACATGACAACCAATAAAACTTCTCATAACGTGATCTTTCTTTATTGTAAAATTTTCAAGAGAGGAATAACAAAGAAAATCTGTAATATTTGAATGAACTCATGTTAAGATCAATGGTATGGAAGAGCATGATGTACTTTAAACATGGAAATACTCTCATCAGATTTAAATTTTAGCCTTATAAGCAGATATTTATCATGTTTAATGGATTTGAACTACTGTGATTTTTTTACAGCATAATCATATACAAACACTATCTTCAATGGCCAAATTCATAGTATGAGAATCAAAGGCAAAACAGTGACATGGTTCATCATGCCTGGATTAATTATTTTTGGCTTAATTCTAAGATAAAAAATTATAAGGACCTAATCGTGTAACCTCACTCTGCTGTGTCTTTTATTGTGTCTTTTATTTACATTGAATATATTCTATGCTTATCCTGTACTGTCACCTGCCATTTTCACTAGCAAAATATAAAAGTGACATAAGGTATTTAAATAAAAAAATCCCTATAATTTATGAATAATTGAGAGGTTCTGAAATCACAGGAAGATGAGAATTTCATTTTCATTTGATTTAAATTTTTTGATTAACCCTTTTTTATAACCAAAAAAAGCTTAAAAATGGAATCATAGGGTACCTTAACAACTAAAGTTGGCTCCAGTTTAAAATGGTAAGAAGAAGTGCCATTAGTTAGGATGCCCTTAGCTGAGATTAGTACTGCAATAGCAGTGAGCTGGTTCCTAATGACCATCAATATCACCTGACTTGACAGTGGTCCCGGAAGAGAGTGAGAGCCCTCCCTTCTAGCACAGCCTGCTTAAGGGATAGACCCTGTAACCTGCCTTGAGGAGCCAGGAGGCTGCCTCTAAAACACTATTAATCCCATTTTTCTTCAAGTACTGTAAAAGAGTCTGGGAAGGGATGCAGCATACATCACACATGGCAATTTGTTTGCCTTGTTTTTTCTCTTGGGGAACTTAGAACTTGGTGTGCAGAGCAAGCGAGTTCCAAAGGGGTGATTATGTGGCAGCCTTTGAAAGGACATTATAAGCTACTTTCTCCCCAGTGTAGACTTGAAGTTCAAATTAATATTGTTAATGCTACATTATACAATCTCAGTAGTGTACGAGAATGTACTTCCAATATACGTACATTTTCCATCATTTTATATCTAAAAACATCGGTGCAACCACTCCCTCTTTACTTAAGGGAAATACAGTTAGTTGTCTAATTGTTGAATATAACAGACCAAGGTCTCATCATACTCTTGACTAAGAAGAAAAGAAACAAACTAGAACAGACAGGTTTTGTCAGCATTCAAACCCAACTGTGACAAACAGCTACGTTCCATCTTCTGTTTAGTCTCATTTATTTCACAATGATGTAGATTAAAAGCCTCTCAAAACATTTGCAAGGTCACCCTAAGATGCTTGTATCTTTCTCTAGTTCTCATTTTTAATGCAGTGCTGCATTGGCTAGTGATAATTACACATTTCAGTCCTAAATTGCTACAATTACTGAACATCCTTATGTTATCTGCTCTGTAATTTCATTTATTAAAATGTGTATAAATGTAATGTAAAATGTATAAATGTAGCATTGTGAGTTGCTTTATATGAGTGAATCCTTTAGAATTCTTTCAGAGTTGAGAGGGGACAGGACCAGGCTACTACTAGCAGAGGACTAGACACAGAGGAACATAAATCAAAAGCTCCGCATTTCCATACTCCTTTTGAAGGTGTGATATGGCCCTGGGATCAATAAGACCTTGTCAGTGATATATAACTGTGCAAGAATTTTCTCAGGCTCTAGCCTAAACTTGTCAGGTTACTCCCACAGCCCAGTGGAAGTGTAGTTGCCGTCTGCAGAGGATGATGTTGCTTCCTTAAAAAAAACCTTAGATCTGAGGCCTTTTTCTCAGCAGAATATATTTCAGTATCTTATAACTAACTCACTAGCTGAAAGTGCAGAAAAACATGTCTTCTTTAAAATGATCATAAAAGAATAGCATGTCATAGTTATAGAAAATATTTTCTTAGTACAAATCACCATGAAAAACAGCCATTTCTACCATTGTAATGTCTTAATACCGTAGAGCTTAGACAGCATTCTCACTTTTATTTTCTAATACTATACTGACACCTTCTGGAATACAACACTATTTTTTACTTTAAGCTGACTTGTGTAGTGGTAATGATGGAGTCAATTAAAAAAAAAATAGGATGTTACCTCATGTCCCAAAACACAAAGATCAGCATATCTTTTAAATTCTTAGTGCTAGTTATCACTGATTTTGAAGTAACAAAATCATAAAGCAATCAGGAAAACATAATAAAGAGAACATCTCTATACAGAGATAATCTAGTTTCAGGGAAAAAAACAGCCAGTATTGCTGCTGCTAATGGCTATGATATTTGATGCTATTTATAAAAGCCTATCTACTGAAGGCCAGGGAACACAGCAAAATCTCTGATTTGTTTTGAAAATGTGTAGATGTTAAAATTAGGAGCAGGACATTCTTTCAAACTCAATCTCATATGCACATTTAATTCCTCTGTTCTCTTTATTTCCCATCAATGCAGCTGAAGGTGGGAATCTTGAAGCACATTAAGTTTCAACACTTGAGCATGAGAACGATCCAGTTATTCATGACCTCTATGTGAAACCTGCACAAGAGGTACAGCACAAGATTTATGAGATACATTCATCCTTCTGGAGGACATGCATCCAATGTCTAAAGTGACAACAAATACTTATATTTAGGCTACTGAATCACCTTGTTGCCATTTTCAAAGACAGTTTCACGAACAACTCATTGTTGCTCATCCTTAACGACAGAAAAGACAAAAAGCCCCTATTGTTTCTTATTTTTAAAAAAATAATTAAAAAGTACATGTGATTCATAAAGGCAGTATCTCAGGTTCCTGTCTTTGATGTAGTCACAATAATGATGCAGTGCAACTAAGCTGAAAATCTTTTTTATTTTTTTTGTTTTTTTCTTTGAAAGAAAGGGTTGTTTGATTCTAAGAATTTTATTTTATGGGGCTTCTTTTTTTTTTTAATCCATTTTTGTCATTTTACATTGTGCTTAGAAATTCTGACAGAACAGATTTTCATTAGAGACATTGTCTAAAATAAAAATAATTTTTCAAAATGGTTTAGCAATGATTCACATGAATACACAGAAAATCCTCAGATTTTTTATTTTGATGTTGTAATAAAAATGCATTTTTATTATAATTACACTGGATCCAGTTATATATTGAAATAAAAATATGCCTACTTAATCAAGCAGGATTTCAGGAACATGGGGGATGCAGCAAAGGTGAAAGTCCTTCATGTTATTTTCTACTATAAATAGTAAATATAACCTTCCAGTTAGAAGGAAGGACAAGCAGAAGTAAGTATATCACACATGTCACATCTGGATGCACAGCTGTTGTTTCCAGCAGGGTTTTGGCCTCCATGACTACTCAGATACTCTTCTACTCTGTGGGTTACTGCAAAGAGATGGCACCCACCTATCAAAAAGTTTCATTGACATCTTTTTAATAGGTGAACTAAGTTACAGAAATGGCTTTTAGCTTGGTTATTTGGGAAGTCATGCCCAAAGTTTGGAGACAAACAAAGACCCAGGGACAAGCTGAGAGTACCTTGGGAGCAGGAGCAAATGGTCAGATGACAAATCGGTCATGTGCCTTTATGCCAACACTCATATTCTGGGAAATAAAAAAAGAAGAAATTTTCAGTTTCCATGTGCAGTCTCAGAATTACATTATCTTTGGAAGTACAGGTATTTAGTAGGATAACTCATGTGATTCAGGTACTGAAATGGATAGTTGCAGGCTGTTCAAGACAGACAAAAAAAAGTAAAAGGGGAGGGCTTGTGCTCCACAGGAAAGATCATATTGGTCTTCTGGACATTAGGTATAGACAAGAGGAAAGACGTGTAAATGTGATGGTCTGATTTTAGAGGACTGGAGAAGTTGGTTTCAGAGAAAGAAATAAACCAGACTCTCTAGAAATCCTCTCCAGCTTAGATTTCTGTATGATTCCATTGTGACATGTTAGGAATGTCCCTCACTGTGGAATGCTTCATCACATGACTGATGCAGGATTGTTTCCAAGAGTAACTTCTTCAACTGGATTCATGAATCTTACTGACATTGACAATGTGTGAAATGATGTATAGCAGCCTATTCTACTTTAATAGTTGAAGGAGATAAAAAAAATATAGTTCAGAGGAAACTGAGGACTCAGGGTTTTTTCTGGTTAATAATTTGTGTGAAAAGAGCTGGTGCAATATGAAGCCAAGAAATATTGCGTCTTTTTTTTTTTTTCTTAACACGAAATATTCATGAACCTCATATTGTTATTTAGCAGTTTGACAAGATAATTTCCCAGTAGCTATGAAATTGCATGCTTGAGTCCTTAAAACTTCCACTAAAAAAGGAGTACATGGACTCCAATATTGAGTCATCCATTTATTTCTGCTTTTTTGAGTTATTTAAACTATGGTATATCTTAGAATGGATTTCTCTTTTTCCGTTGCGGTGATTATATGTTTTGCAAAATGTTTTATCCCTTTTATATTTGAGTGAGTTTATTACGTACTAAAGAACATTCTATACAGCATTTAGTGAAAAAAATTTCACATGTTACAGACTGTAGCCTTCATAATGACACGTAATGCCCAGAAAAAGAACTGAACAAATGCCAAGGTTAAAACCCAATTTTACCACCAATCTTGGCATGATCAAGTAGGGACAGGAACAAGTAATAAAGTCTGAAACTGCAGATGAGTTCAAATGAAAATAATGCAAAATCTGTAATTTCTGAGTTTCTCTATCATAAAGAATGGATAACACATTCAAAGAATTTTTTCTTTCCTTTTCAACTAGATAGTCCTTTTAATTTTATCATAGTTTTGGTTTGGTTTGTTGTTTGGCTGTTTTGAGGGCTGGGGGGGGCGGGGGGGCAGGGGAGGTTTATTGGCTGGTTTGGTTGTTTTGTTTTCCTCAAAATATACCATAAGCTTACGAGATGGTTTATACCCTAAGTATAATTATCTTGTTGGTGTAAGGCACAGCTCACACCCTTCAGCACAATTTTCTGACGAGATACTAATGCTGTGAAGCTTTTTAACCTGAAGTCTACAAATCCTAGTTTTCCATAAGCTATATTTGACTCTCCATATCTCCCCATATATCTCCCCATCAGATGCAGAACAATATTTTCTTGACATGGTAGGCATTCAATTAATAAAGTATTATGAAAACACTGTGCAAGGTAACCAAAATACATATCCAGCATATTCAGCTACATAGTTTTATAGCTGCAGAAGAAAAAAAGAGCAAAAGCCTTTGAGGCCAACTCCTAGGCAGCACAAAGGCATTTTTCCCAATAATACCTCAAAATTCATTGTTTCCTCATTTTTCAGCCAAAAGAGAACTTCTGAAGTTTTCCATTTCATAGGGAAATAAATACAGTGCTAACTTAAAACTGAACTGTTTCTCTAACTTCCAGGGAAAAGTAACCAGAGACGTGCAATGAACATCTACCTCTAATATAACCTCTGGCACCCTCCAAGATGCATCTGAGATCTAAATCTAAATCCTTTGGATTCATACGATGAGTGCTGGCCTTTTAGCGGTAATGAATCTTTTATCTCTGAACAACTGTCCTGTGAAAGCTATTGGCAGAGTTCATTGTCCACAAGACGAGCCAAATGCATCTCTTAGCCAAAATTAAGATGCCGGTTTCCTTGGCTGGAGGTACCAAACACCAGCAATGAAGCAGTTGTACCACTTGATGGAGCCGTTATCAAGTTGCCGCTGAAATGCTCATCCCGAAAATTAATGAGTGCAGCTCTAGCTGCCAAGAGGCGACAGAATCTACTCAATTTTCTAGACCTTCAACAACTAGTGAGCCTGGCCTGCTTAACAGTGGGTTACATCAGCCTGCCAAACTTGGAATAAATCTTTGTACTATTACCAAGATAAATTACAAATTCTTATGCTATGTGAGAATGGTCGGAGAGCAGACCCTCACCGCCAATGGTCTTGTGGTAGGTTTTTTCCCTCCCCCCTGCTCAACAGACACATTTTGTCCATAATTAGTAGTGGTTCATTTCAAATTAAAGTGAACTTGTGGGGTTTCAACTTCTTACCTCCTTTACTGAGTATTTTGCCATCTTTCTTGTTCTTTCCAGGGAGGAAAATAAACAAACTTCTCCATCCTAAAATAAATAAAATGTGTGAAGGGCTCTGGCAGTAGTCTAGGGACATGCTATCTCTGAATGCCCTTGTCAAGCTTCTTATCCTGTTTTTGCAAGCCTATTCTTTCCCTTAGGACTTGCGAATATCACAGATATAAGTTGAATGCAAGTAGATATGTATGGGATTCTACTTCTTTCTGAAAGAGACACTTAAAACACCAAAACACATTGTGAACATTTGATTAGTATTGCCTACATGCCAATAAATTACTGGTAGTCATTTTCAGGCTTTGTGGAGGGTGATCTAATGAATATAAACAGAATATGAGTAATTCAAAAATAATGGGAAAATTTTCCATCAGCAGCAGGCTCTTCACACTCTCAATTAACAGAGCAAACACCAAAAGACTCATTTCAATTTGTTGTATGCTTATAAAACCAATTTTCCACCTTCCCCACTCTAAGGGAATCACTGATTGGAAGTACTTCTTATTTTTAGTTGAAAGTTAGTGCAAAACTCCCTCCGAGGCTAACATTAACTGACAGTTTAGACCATGCATGGTAAGTCAAAACAGAATCACAGCATATTCACATTTCTTTCCTCATTCAGGGGTAAGAAATTGGGTGGGAGCATGTTTTCTACTTCCAGACAGTAAGTGCTTCAGGAGGAGGGTGATGAAAGAACTCCCCAGAGCAGAATAATTGCCTTTCACATAGGTACTGTAATTTCTCTGTCCAAAGGAAAACGCAAGCATGAACAGACAGACTTTATATTTAAAGATCCACATAAATTAAATAGAAAGCACTGATTCCAAGATTGCACTGCTTTCTCATGTGGTATAAAGCTTGAGGTTGAGTTGATCTGCACAGTGATTTACACCAAAATAACATGACAAGTCTGGAGGTGAGAGACTGATAGATGAACTATACCTATGCTCTTTATAAAAAGACTTTTCATAGTTTTAATAATTTCTTTTTCCATTTAATCATGATTTTGTAGCACTTTCTAAATACCCTTTTTAACAATTCAGGGTTTTAAAAGTTTATGAGCAGCTATTTTAACTCCCATTCACCTTATAGGAATGGTGAGCATTCAATAGTTCTGATAGTCCAAGTTTCCTATTTCTGCTTCCAGATTGGCAGCTCTCAAAGTTCCTGACCAAAGGATTCATTGGCTTTTTTGGCTGCAGCATTTTGATCCTTCATGCTGTACTTGCATGGTTAAACATTTTGTAGTACAGTAGACTATAGCAGTGTCTCTTCCTTTGATTTTTTTTTTTTTTTTTTTTTTGACAACTGTATGTCTTATTAAACATAAGGTAATTCACACTCTCAAATGTCTAAACCAGTGAGTACCATGACTTTTTCTACAGAACAAGACACAATACACAGACTTCATGGCAATTTTCAGGATTTAAAAGAAACTCATTCTGTTGTACAGCCCAATGCACATACCCAGCCAATATGACAGCATCATATCTTGCCTTAGTTCTACTCTCCAGCCTTGAAGATTTCCTATTCCTTCCTCTATTTATTCTTCCCTCTGTCAAGCTTCTTCCACAGAACATGAACTTGCTCATTCTCTTTAAGTGAGTGGTCCTCCTACTCAGTTTGTAGATCCCTTTGTTAGTTAAGTCTTGATCAGCCTCACCATATGACCATCAATCCACAGTGGCTCTTTTCCTTGGTTTGATGACATCCTTTACCCGAAGCATTTCTTTTCAAACAGAGGATCATCAAAGTTCACTCCTGCTGCCTTATGGATCACGTGTGTCTCTTTCCTGAAACTGCACCTGATATAGAAAGTGAGGGAAAAAAAAAGTAGAGAAAGTAATCAAGCCTCATGCTCATAATAAATTTTTTAGTTTCACATAATCCCCAGTATCAAACAAAATAGTGAGCACAGATTCTGTATGTCATCACAGAATATATCTGAAATCTGTTGGGGAAGAAGCTTCTTCGAAAGCACAGAGTGGGTAACAGACAAAGGGAGATAAAGCTTTGGCCATGTGAAATTATTCTCTCATTAAAATGAATGAGAGCTGGAGGCATATGGTCCATCACAAAAGTAGATAAAATGACAAAATAGCCCAAGAGGCATCACTGCAGTGTAGAAATTATCATGTTTTGATTCACTGTTTCCTAATTGGAGACAGGCTTCTGGAAGAAGGATTAGCTTGGATTTACATGATGAAAAGCAATCCAGTGCTAATTGTATCAGTTGACTCTCACAACATCATTACACATGATGACAAGTGAGAAAATAAAGTTCTTGTTTCAGCATAACATGAATGATTTGGATGGTGCTCATTCCAGAAGTAACAGGAACAGGACACTAATTGCACAAAACATCTATATATCAGCAAAGAACTGCCTTTCATCTCAGCAGCACCATCTTTATTAATAGCGAGGAAGCAAGAGAAGCCCACTGCCTTGTAAGTGTGTGATTCAGTAACAGGATTTTTAATAGTCTCAAGGCACGGCTTTGATAACTGTAAGTAGACAACTGTCAAGCATGGCAGAGAACACACAGGTTAACAGCAGCCCCTGATGCATCAGCTACTGAGCCTCTATTTCCAATAAAAATGTAGGAGTCACTGGCATGAAAAACATCACGTCCTATGAACATTGTAATAGGTCTGTTAAGCATCTTGTTTTGTTTTGCCTTTTTAATGCCAAAAACAAGCTGTTTCTTCCTTTCTGTGGTATCACACTGTTCGTGATTTCCTTGGCAGGGAATCACAAGTTAATTTTGGCCGCAGATGCTTTGTTTGTGCTCCAAGCTCATTCCTATCTTAGGCTCAGCTCTGTTCTACCCACAGCTATACAGCTTCCCTCTTGAGTGTAAGTGAGTTTGCAAGAGGCCAAGCACACAGTTCATTAGTAATTTACAATCTTAATTCCCAAGCAATGGAGTCAGATTGAATGTATCTTGTACACAGAGGATGCAGCAGTAGCTATGCTTTGTTACAGAAAGAAGTGGCAATAGGGGGACAGGGAAGGCTGAGTTTGGGGCTGTGGTTTTGTGTAATTTCAAAAGAAAAATCACTCACATGTTTTTTTCCATGCTATTTCTTCATTCATGCTGCATGATGCCTCTTTTATAGCTTTATCACACTGCTGACTACCTTATATTGTACTACATCATCTTTTTTTGAGTGTCTTCAGTCACAGCAAGGGTAGGGTCAAACTCTGCAACCCATCTGTCCCAGACCTCAAGACTGCAAACAAATGCAAGTGGTCATCTTTGCAAGAAAAAATATACTGCACAGTACTCAGGCCATACTCCAAATATGTTAACTGAATTCTACATCTTCCAGCCTCCAGTGTCAGACTTTATCCTAAAGACAACTAGAATGTGATAAACCTCCACTCTCATAGCAGGACCACAACAGTTACCAACCTCTGCAGACAGGAAAGATAGTGCAATAACCTAAAAATAGACTGAACCTGCAAAAAGATCAAAGACATCACAGCACTGAATGGCCAGGGATCTGCAAAGAAAAATCTCAAATTCATATTCTTGCCTGCAGTGCCTAGAAATTATTTTGCAAGCATTTCCTGACCTGGACCTGGTTTCATTAGAAAGCTTTTTCCCCTGCTTCTGGCGGAGCAGCTGAGTCAATATGTGGAGTATTTAATTTTATGCATACGATTTTGCTGGGAAAGTGTCCTCTGTATGGACAAGAGTAAATCTATGCTCTAGGATTCAACAGCTATGGATAATTTTCTTACTGAAGATACCATCTGGTTTGCTCTTTAATTACATTTTCCTCCATAATATATTTTTCCTGTTATTAACAGGTGGAAGAACATTAAGTTTACAAGCACAAGACAAATATTCTAGCACTTGGCATCCTTTACTTTCCAGTGACCATTGTGGCTATTCTCAGAAATTAATTTGATTGCCAAAAAAAAAAATTATTTGATTGGTTAAGGAGTAAGTGGCAAAACAGATGAGCATTTTGCTGTCAGCCAAACAGCAAGACAATGCAAACAGATTCTTGTTTCTTTGGCAAAATTTTCTAGATTTGATTCCAGTTTTGTGATCAAATAAACCTGCAGACATCCCAGGAATTATTCCTATTTATGGGGATCTCAGAGCAGAGAGCCATCTCTGAAATCTCTTTATCAATATATCAAATCAATCATAACTATCTTAAGAGAAATTTAAAGCTGCATTAATAACCAATCAAAAAAAAAATAACACACTGAAGTATATTTGCACACAAAATATTAATTATACACTTTCTGTAGATTTGATTATAATATTGTGCTTGTTATTTTATTCCTTGTAAGAGCTTAAAATTTGGGGGGGGTTGTAAAATTTATGTGCCTTTAAAGTACTTTTAAAAATTAAAAGTTAAAAATTAAATTTTTAAACCAACTGCAACTAATTTTTATTAGTTATTTAGGGTTTTTTAAATTAATTTCTGTACATGACTGTGCTTCTCAAAGTAATATTTCAAAAGTCAAAATCTTGTGTTAATAAAATTTGGTTGCATTTTTCAGCCAAAATGGCTTTCATTACAAAAAAAAAATTTAAAAAAAAAAAAAAATTACAAATTCACATCATCAGGTTTAGGTTGGGGTTTTTTTGGGTTTTTTGGGGGGTTTTTTTGGGTTTATTTTCTAATTTGTCCAGTCTCTTGCAATAAATCAATATATTCATATAGGTTAAATTCAGAGTTCTTGACAGTGATGTTTTACTGTTTTATTCATCATCTGAAATTAGACCACCCCTTTCTGAAAATAAGTCAACAGTAATTGGTTACCCAAACATCCTCTGTAATTATTAAAATCTTCCCATATATGAATAGTTTCTGTTCCCAAGCTGGTCATAGGATGATGGGGTCTGTCTTTACCTTCCCCTCCTTTCTTGCTATCCTTTGCTTGGCAACACCCTTTATAACACCTCTGAGAGACAGTGGCCCAGGCTTAATGAAGGTTAAAAAGCAAATGATGCATTCTAACTGCCCACTTAACTTGAATAATTGGCTGACATTGCTTATTTTGCAGTTTTCTGAGGGAAATATTAGGCACCAAAAAGTTAAATGAGCTTGAACAAAAGATGGCTAAGCTTTTCTTGCCATTGACTGGCAAGTAACCTACATGATATTAACCTTCTGAAGCTAATTATTCACTCAAAATGTGTCAGAGATGAGGTGCAATTATAATCAAAGTTGTGTATCTGTAGAACTATTTTAAAAAATTCTTCCTCAGAAACTTAAATATTTTACTCTTTTTTGATAGGGAATGTTGTCTGTTTTAACACAAATTCTTTGTTTAACAGAAGGCAGCATAAGCTTTTTGCTTTATTCCGCAAAGATCTCATTCCTGTGTTCTTATAGTTAGCTCAGACTACATCATTATATGTGAACATTTTAGACTGTCCATTTTCAAGCGCATGCCATTACATTTATCTAAACTGAACTTGATATGCCATTTTCTTGGTGAATATTGAAAGATCCCTTTGCAGTTCTTGCTCCTGCCTTTATTTTCTTTAATAAGTTACTAGTGAAGAAACTTTTCTGCATTACTCAGTCTCCTTACAGTATCACATATGAACAGCTTAGAGAACAGGCCACAACACAGCTCCTGGCCACAGTCCTTTGTTGCTGTGACTTCCCTGCACTGTGAAAAATGAGAATTTATTCCTGCCCCTCATTTATTTTTTTTCCAATAGTTTTGCCTTAGTTTTATGTCCTTTCCTAGTATCCCATTGCTCGCTGGTGTTTTTAAGAGCCTTTCAAGAGCCTTTTGGGGAAGAACTTTGAAATATTTTGATCTTTGAAATATTATCCCCTTTAAAACATTTTTATGAAGTACAGATTGGAACAGGCAGGACAAGCAACAATATACAGACACTTCAAACATTGGTGTACTCTGGGACACTTCTGCTGAAGGAAAATATATGTGTAGCATGTCATTATGCCGTTTTGCTGCTTATGAATGTTTTTTCTTCCTGAAAGACCTTACCACATAACCCAGTTTGGTGTGCATGCAGGTCTTCTCAGTGCTAGGATGTTGTTGTTTTATACCTGACCATAGGAGCAGATGAGGACTTTAGAGTTCAACAATTTCTAAGTCCTTAAGGACTCCTGCCTGCAGGACTAGAAACCAAATCTTAGATGTTTGCATTTAAGTTGTTTTAACTACAAAGACCTCTGAAAGTGCCTGGGCTGAAAAGAAGTAGTTAAGAGAAGGGGACAACACAGTGGGCAGAATAGGGACATTTATTTTAAAGTCCTATATTTTGGGTATTTCATAGAGGAAATCAGCATTACTTTATTTAGAGATAAAGTTCTCTAGATTGTTTTGTGTGTGCGTGTATAAGTAGGACTTCACTATAGAGAGCAGAAATTGCTAGAGTAAAAGATGTGTGTCTAGAAAAGAGAAAGAACAGTTAGGCAATTTTCCATTGGCCTTAAACCAGCAATGTTTAGCATTTGAGCCCCTGAAGGTTACTAAAAAAACTACACCAGAATGATTTATTCTCATAGACATCTGTCTGTAGCTACCATGGTGATCAGCATTCAATCTGTGGCTTATATGTCAAGAAATGACATCTCTTTAACAGAAGCCACAGAAAGCAGCAATGTTAATAATAAGGTCCCATATTCTGGACTGCATAGCTGTTTGCTGAGTCCTTTTTTCCCCTGCTTCAAAGACAGTAGTTTTATGATCCCAGGGACAAGGGGGAGGAGGAGGTCTGGGGAAAGAAAAACATGTAATTTGGAGGAAAATAAAGTAAAATGAGTAGTGAGTGGGTTTGGGGTTTTTTTGGTTTGGTGGGTTTTTTTGGGTTTTTGTTGTTGTTGTTTTTGTTGTTTTTTTTTTTTTTTTTTTTCCTTTCTTAAAGAGAACTCATTTTTTTCTCTCTTATTGAACTTAACTTTTTAATGGTCATGTAGGTCACTGTAGTCTATGCAATTATTTTCAATATGTCCTTCCTTAACAAGGGTGCAAAAAAAAGAATACTTTGCATTAAAAATTATGGCATGGTTTGGTTGATAAAATTTCAGATGGGAAAATTCTTCTCTTCAGTGGTATAGACCAGTAGCTATGCATTAAAATTCCAAGCCAAATAAACAAAACAGCAAGAAAAAAACAGGTGGATGTTTATATAAATCATGGAACCAAATCTGAAGTCTCAATCTTTTAGGAAGAAAAACTAATATAAATTGTCAGTAGTATCTCTTGCTCAAGAAAAATTCCCAGAGAAGAGAAAGAGGACAGAAAACCCCCAAATCAACCAACCAAAAAAAACCCACAAAAAACCTCAAAACACCAACACAAACTTAATAATATCTTAGAACTAACTGAAGAGCAAAAGTTGAGGAAATGGAAATTAATAGAGAAAGCTGAGATAACCCAGAGATGGCTTTGTTTATTGCAAACACGTTCAGTTTCTTCCTAGGGTGTAAAGTAAAATGTTCTGTTCCTATATGTTGGTTCTGTGTAATTTATTGCACATATAAGATGCTGGATAAGTTAGAAGAACTGAGATTCTCCTGAGGTATTTCCTGAGGTCATTACTGTCTGCTTTGGGACACACATTTCATATAGTGAGGCTTTTGAAAAGTTCCTAAGGGAAGTTCCCAAAACCCAAAACTTTTATCTGGTATCTGATATTCATTGGATGATCTGATGTGCACCATAAGACAAGGCACATAAATGAAACAACAATGTGTAACATTCACTTCTAACAGGGTAAATCCTTCCCGCCTCAACTGATTCCCAGTGTTAGTACCTAAAAAGGAAGGGGTAAACCCTGATTTATTTTAGAAAGATAACTTCATGAAATATTCCCATTCATTACATACCACTTGCTGTTCTACAAGTTATTGTTCAGCACATAATTGTCAGTATAACGTTAAAGAGAAGGAAAAAGACATAAGTTAGGGTACAGAAACTGAAAGAATATGTGCAACTTATCTGTAAAAACATTTGCCTAATGTTAAGCCAGACACTTCTCCTTCATATGATCTTTTGTTGAGAAAGAATCTCTGTACAGTAGAACATAAAAAACAGAGATAGGTTTTCACAAAGCTGACATCAGCCTAAATGGATCTGAAGGGGTAATTTCTAAAATCATGTTCTTTCACAGTTTAGGCACCACCCTAAATGAGCACGGCACTTTGCCATTTAACATTTTACTTTTCCTGCCTCCCTAGTCAAACTCCACTTAAATTCAACAATTTACTTACAAGTGAAGATTTATTCCAGTAAATAATATCTTTACTGGTATACATAGAAAATATTTCTGTGTGGTTTATGTGCCTGTCTGTTTGAAATGTTATTGTTTTTTAAATACTGTAATTATTAAAAAAAGAAAATACACTACTTTCTGGGTTTCATCATTCCTTAGGGGACAATGAGGTCAAATCCAACACAACAGATGCCAATGGTAAAGCTTCCCTCTAAGTTTAAGCTGAAAATTTCGTCCATATATTTCTTTCACATTTTGTCATGACATACCAGCTTCTTTACGAAAACACAAAGGACACAAGGTGGAGCCAAAGATCCTTGAAGAAAACTACTCCTAACTTTTTAACTGAGAGCTCTTTTGAAGAAGGCAAGTGAGAAAAAGTTTCAAATCCCACATTTGAAGTAAGTTGTTGAAATAACCAGGAGTCGAACCTAGCTATTACTGTCTATAATTCACTCAAAAAGAAGTCTATACATTATAATAATGAAAAAAAAAAGTTTACTTTTCTGTCCATAATTTGCTTTTAAATAATACAACCAAATTTAATGAGCTTATTTTTCTTCAACAGGCATATTAAAAAAAAAAAAATTCCCAAAATTTTTTAAATTTAAAAAAAAAAAAAAAAAAAAAAAGCTTGTCCTTTTTTCTTATTTCACTATGTTTTTGATTGATTGACTGAATATTTTACTGTTTGGATATTTTTGGGTTTTTTTTTTTTTGTTTTTTTTTTTTAGTTTTCTTTTCTCTTTTTGATAGATGGAAGAAACATAAATTACAGTCTAGATTACATAGACTATTTGGTTTTGTTCACATAAGACACTTTGAAAACTCAAGAGTAAAGTGAGAGGGAAATTAAAGCTACTCTTTTTCTAATGTGAGGTGATTAATCTTTAATCCTCTGAATTGGGTTGATAAGGATTTTCATTACTGCATTCAGTAAGCATATTTTATATCAAGACATCTACAGTTTCAGTGGCAAGGCTCACATCAAACTGTATTCCATGTCCCTTGAAACTTGAGAGCATTTATTTTCTCTTTTTTTCCTGACAGTACACTCGAAGGATGAGATGACTGATAATATTTCACAGCAGTCGTCATCATCTGGTTTTACCCACATGCACGTGCCTTCACAAAGCAAATGAAAGAGGCTGGAAATTAGGGCCGCACTCTCACTCGTATTATTATGTCTAGAATTTAGTTGATGAAAAGGACTAGAAAGGTTGACGAAAGGACTTGAAAACTAATCATGTTAGAACTGAAACTGATGAATTATATAGCTGAATTTTCTGTTTCCCAATTAGTTAAAAAAAAAATAAAAAAAAATTCATGTGATTATACAAAAAGTCCTTTCCAAGGGCTGAGGTCTTCCTTGAGCAACAGCCTCCATTAACACCTTTGCTTTTGGAGGCTCATCATGCTGCTGCTAAAAGATGGGCAGGAAGAATTTGCAGCACATAAAACTAGTCTCAGTCACAGAAACACTCCCCTTCTATTCTGATATGTTTAACTGTTCACACTTAAATGGCCTATATTAAAAGTGTTGACTTGAAAATTGTATACATATTTGACTATATAGAAATATAGACTTCTGCATAGATTCGGTGTCAAACCAGCTAGGAATAAAATATTTACTGTTCTTTCCTTTAAGTAAAAGGGAAAAAAGAAAGAGAAAATAAATTAAAAAAAAATTATTCCTGGAGCTGACAGTGTGGCAGAGCAAAATATGGAATGTTTTCATCCCCCTAACTACAATCACATGCTTGCACAGTGATGAATGAAGGTGTCAATCTTATCTCCTAGCTGCTTAAGAAAATTCATATACAAGCAAAAAGCATATTCAAAATCATTGCAAAAATTACTTGATACATGCTACTCCTTCTCTGCTTTTCCATTAACAGGCCAATTTCCCTATAATCTTCTTTCAGAAATAAATATAAATAAATTCTTTCAGGGTCTGTGTGGTTTTTTAAATCATAAGGATCACTGTCTTCACAAAATGACCTAGTATTTTTCAGCAATGTGAAATTAATAGTAAAAGTGACAGAGGAAACAGAAATTTGCATTTTGTTCTTCCTGTTTCTCCGTTTTTAAATTTTATCTACTGAAAATTGAGCTCACTGACTGCTACGGTTTATGTTTAAAACTGGGAAGTAGCTCTAAGCATAAAAAAGAATATTCTGATATATAACCAGCTTAAAAATCCAGAACTGAAATACTGAATAGCAGGGCTCCAAACTGCCAGTTGTTTTCAAAGCCATTCCTTTAAGGAGGGAGTGGGGAGAGAGAAACATGAAAGCTGTGTACTTGGCAAAAGAAAAACATACACAAAACGCTGTGGCAGATTGTTACAGTGAAAATAAATCTGACTTCTCAGCCACATTCAAAGTCAAGCTGCCACAAAATTCTGAAAGGAATCATGCAAGTCAAGGGCTGTATTAAGCACAGGAGCATAAAGTAGTTCAAGCATTACAGTCAAGTGAAATCATAGCATTCAGTCTGTAGTGCAGCTTTTTAAGTGAAGAAAAGGACAATATATTGCTACAAATAAACTTAATCTGACTGTGCTTTACAAAGTAAAAAGACAATAAACACAAATAAGAATTTTTTGTTAAATTCATTGACAAAACTACTAAATACAGAAAAAACATATGAAAACCAAATTTTACAGGAGCTATGTTAAAAAGAAGGAAAGTTAGAAATGCATAGATGGGATCCAAATTTCTTTTTCCCTATACTTAGGCCAACTGAGAACTACTGTCCTCTCTGCCTCACTTCTGTTCCAGGTAAGATCATGGAACCTTCATTAAAGCCTTCTAGAAGCTTTGCTGTGGTTCAGGACAGCCAGCACGGCTTCACCAAGGTCACGTCCTGCCTGACCAGCCCAGTGTCCTTCCATGATGGAATGACTGCAGCAGTGGACAAGGGAAGGGCTACAGATGTCATTTATCTGGACATCTGTAAATCCATTGATATGGTCCCCCACAACAGCCTTCTCTCACACTGGGGAGAGATGCATTTGATGGGTGGACTCTTCAGTAGATAAGAAATTGGTTGGATGATCACATGCAGAGGGTTGTGGTGAATGTCTGGATGGGGATCAGTGACAAGTGGTGTCAGAAGGTAAGTACTGGGACCTGTTCTATTTATGTCATTCCTTGGTGCTCCACAGTGGAGCACCCTCAGCAAATTTTCACAGTACACCAAGCTGAGTAGTGCAATTGACACATCTGAAGGACAGAATGACATCCACAGGGACCTGGAAAATCCTGGAGAATGGGGCCATGGCAAATTCATGAGGTTAAACAAGGCCAAGTGCAAGGTGCTGCACCTGAGTCAGAGCAACCCCTGTTATCAACAGAACAGATAAACAGATTGAAACCAGCCCTGATGAGAAGGACTTGGAGGTTTTGGTGGGTGTAACACTGGACATGAGCCAGCAATATGCACTTGCAGCCAAGAAAACAAATTGCATCCTGGACTGCATCCAAAGAGTGGCTAACAGGTCATGGGACGTGGTTCTGCCCATCTATTCTGCTCCCATGGGACCCCACCTGGAGTTCTAGGTCCAGGTCTGGGACACCCAGCACAGGAAGTGCATGCACCTGTTGGAATATGGCTTTAGTATGAACCAATCACTGTTGGGTAAAAATACAAAATTATCTTCACTGACTTCAATGTAAGACACATCTGCTGATCAGCCCTCAAGACACTATTAACACAACCTACTTAAAGACAGTGCTTGCAAAAGAGAGGCAATGTTGTGAGGCTTTGAGGTTCATAAGCAAAATCAAAACTAACTATGGATATAATATATATGTCATTCCACAGAGATCAGAAATTAAACATCTTGTACAGTAAAGGAAATATTTTTGACTTAAGAATGTTATCTTGTAACCTTGGCAATTATGCAACTAGCAATTAGATATCAAAAGATCTTTGATAAGAAAGAAGATAAATAATTTCCAATTTCTCAGAGTGATTTAATATTCAGGTTTTGTAACTAACATTGTCAAAGATGCTGCCTAAACATCCTCATCATTATTTCCACTCCTTCTTGCCCTGTAAGAGCTGTGCTGTGAGCCCTGTAATTGTGCTGTGTGCTTTGCTGAATTGTCCAGCTCCTTTTTCTGACACCGAACAAGAGGTGAAAGTGAAAAATAAACAAACATACAAGCAAACAAACCAAAATAGAAGAAAAGAGGAGTAAAAGGTTGACATAAGGACAATAAAAGAAATGGTTGTCTGTCTGAAAAGCCCTAGAATCCCTCTTTTCTTTCAAATAATTTCGTATTGCAAAAAACAGCTTCCAGTGTTCAGTTCCTATTATGCAAAATAATCCCTCTCTATGAAAAATGATAGACTATTAAGTGTCTAAGATCTGTATGCACAAATATGTCTGTATTCATAGCTGCAAAAAGAGATGTAGAAATCTAACTTGCTTGAATCTTGACCAAATAGACTGTAAATTTAAATTTATAAAACACCCTCTTTTGAAACAATACTGATGTTAGTAGAGCCTGTAGCCTGAGAGGACACAAATATTTTAATTATTTATCTTGAATGGATTGAGGAAAATATATCAGCCTTTCTCAGCTGAAATCTGTTTATCAAAAATGCCTGCCTGATCCCATTCTAGTTGAGTAAAAGGAGTAACAACTATTAGTATTCCACATTTCTGATCCCATGTCTTGCAGTAAGGAATTACAAAGTCTTGTAATGTATTTAGTGAAAATATCTTTCCCCCTCATGCATTTTAAAAATTGTCACTTTTATTTTCAGTTAAAATTCTGGGTTTATTTTTGAAGACAAAAAATTAAATCAACGTCTTGTACCACTTACCATCTCCATCCAATCCATCAACATTAATTTCTTTGGTACAAACCCCCCAAAATCCAAACAAACAAAAAAAACCCCAACCAACAAAAAACAAAACAAAACAAAACAAAAAACCAATTTTTTAAAGCACCTTATGCATAAGGTTTTATATTTGTGCAGAAGTTTCAGAATTACAGAATATATTAAGTCTTTTGCTGAATCCCACATAATGTGTTAAGAATTGGTCTTTTAAATCACCTAGTTTTGGAAATAATGTGTCAGATTTGCTTGTCTTTATTGTAGATGATTGAAAGTCAGAATTTTTCATCCTATCCTGCCCTTAAGTTAATGGATAGAAATACCCCCTAGAACATGATTCGATTCTTCTGAAGGAGGGCAAGGATTCCAGCTAAATGGATCTTTGTTAGGCATGTCCATAACTTCTCATCTGATAATAGAGGGAACTTTCCATCTCATTTCAGATTATCTAAGGTTTAAACATATGCATATGAAAGTAAGGAATCTCATCCAGTATTGCATAGTCAATATTCACAACACATTCAATGAATAGAAGAAAATACTTAAGACTTGCAGCCTTTAAAAAAAAAAAAAAAAAAAAAAAAAAAAAGAAAAAGGTAAAAATTAAAATATATTCCAGAATGTACTTGTGGTACAGTGCTATTCTATAGCAAGATTCTTGTTTCTCAGGAAATGATGTGCCAAATACTTGTATTTTTTCAGTAGTAGTAAACTGATCATATTTCCAGAAAGTGCTAAACACTTATTCATGTGTTGTATTTTACTCCATGTATTTACTGCTGTCATTTATAACTGCCTACTTTCAGAGGCAGCAGCTCACAATGCAGTCTGAAAAAAAACAGTCTTTGCAACATTCAGTTGTAAAATGTTCTTTCGCCTAATGCAGCCTTCACATCATGACTTCAAGGATCCTTAACACAGCAGATGCTGAGCAGTGATGAAGGGCACATTGCCTTGTAAACAGCAAGTTGCATTAATTTTCTACCAATGGACTACACTGACAATCCATTTCAGAAAGAATATCTGTCTAAGTGTTTGTAAGATTTATTATTAAGTCTATCCCTTAGCCCCTGGAATCTGCTGTCCTGTGCATCTGCTCAAATGTTATGACAAATTAGCAACAGCATCTTCAAAAAGCTGTTCTCACACAGTAGGTTTGGTCATAAACAGTAAAAAGCATATCCCCCCCCATACACCACCCTCCATTAAAGTAACAATAACATCCAAACTGATATTTTAAATGGTGTCACATGTATTATGTTTTATCTTTCAGAAGTAACACATGAGCTTTCATTTAAAGTAATGACACAAGAAAATATGGAGGGTAAATGTACATATTGCTGACTTTAGAAACTGAATTTAATTTGACACATTTCTTATAGAAAAACTATGTAAATTAAGTGGAACTGTGAATTGCCAAAACCTCTTTTTGTGCTTAAATAATTGATATGTTTTCTGTGAAAAAAATCTGACAAAAACAAAAAAAAGCCCCAAAGCAAACCAAAACAAAAAAGTCAATCAAAACATTTTTTGCCAAAAGATATTACAATTACTTTTTATTCTGCCAACATGATAAGGGTATATGAGATTTTATTCAAAGGAACTTAAGGAAGTTAGGCCTCTACTTTAAAGATTTGGGAATAAATTTTTATTTGCTTGTTTGACAGTTGTTGCTAGTGTGTGTCTGTGTGCCTCTGTGTGTGTATAAATATCTATAAAAGTACATATATACCTACATATGTGTGTGTTTCCATACCTATGTGTTTGCAATACAGTGGGAATGGGATGAATACAAGGAATATATCATCAGATATGTTATTGACATCCTCACTGGGAAAGAGTCCTAATGCATCTCTGCTTTGCTGAGGGACATCTTCAAGAATATATTCTAGCCCTGTTCTACAACTTCCACGTTTTGATAATATTTCCAGTCATGACTAATAAATGGATGGTCACTTCCCTCTGTTTTGCTGTCACCCTGCAATATTTGTCAATGGTTCTAATTTTTCATTTTAATTAATGAAAATTAATTTTTCATTTAATTTTTCATCTTCCATTTTTTTCTTAAATGCTTATTTATATTCTTTTTCTCTGACTTGTCCTTCTCCTATTCTTAGAACTTCATGTTGTTTGGTTGATGGTCTAAATGAATTTTCAATGAAAACAACAGCTGATTTCACATATGGGTGTGAGTGAATCAAATGATTATTTGCTTTGGTTGGAAGCAGTTGGTGCTGGCATTTTGTGAGTCTTCAAGGAAACAAAATGACTTCTTAAACAGTCAGCCAACCCACAATAAGTACAAATCCTATAGCTTTTACCATCAGAAATCTATTTTTTGAACACTTATGGAATGAACGTTCTCCACTGTTACCAGAATGTAAACCTATGTAAATGTCCAGTGGAACAATCTCTACAGAAAAAAAAACACTGCAGCTGATCAAGGGATATGAGGGTAGCACAATGAGATATTGAGTCAAAGAAATTTAATTTTCTATAAGAGACACATATGGTGACTGAATGATAAGTCAATGAATCAACATCTCTTATTTTCCTCTTATTCTACACCATTGTCTGTTATACCTGTCTGTGAATGCTGCCAGAGTCCAATATGCATAGGTAAGAATAACATACCATACTTCTTTTCTTTTTAGAGTTATTAAAATCAGCCAGGGCTGATTAAGTTGCAAGTGTCACTGTTGATCCCATCTAGCAGTACTGACAAATATATAAAAAGTTTTAATGAACTGTATAAAGGCCTAATAATCACAATTTGAAGGAAATTTCATGAGATATGACAGGCTATATCCTGCAGCCCTTATACTATACAAGCAATCCCTCTGGATTGCTTGCAGACCTGGCCAGTGTGAACAAGAACTGTGTGAGAAAGCATAAAAAGAAATTCTGCATCTCTGACCACATTCATATGCCAAGGATCAGATCAATATTTACACTTCTTTCTGAGTTGCCGCTTACACCCCTGACATTCTCAACCTATTCTTTTCACAAAGAGTTATAGTGTAAAAGGATGAAAGGAAAAAAGTTCTGCTTGGAGGAGCCAGACAACTCAGGGGCAGAGACCTTTCAGATCTCCACTCTGCACTCTGCAACCAAGAAAGGCAGAATCAAAAACTGCACACTCGAAGCATTGTATTTTCCATTCTGCACATATCAATAAGAAATAATATCTTTATCTTCAGTATGCTCCCTCCAGATTTACACTGGACCCACTGGGAAGAAAAAAGTAGCAAAATTTTGTTGAAAGGAGGAATTTTTCTGGTGTAAGACTTTTCTATTAAATTGTCTCTTGATAAGTTCAGTCTATACTAAAATCAGATTTCAGCACAACTTGTATTTTTACTCTTCTCTAAGAAATTAATAATTTTAACCATTTTTTCACAGAAAATATTTTTTCTTGTGTTTAGATAGAATTTGCCATGTTTGTCTCCATTGTTTCGTATCATTTTCTTGAGAATGAATGAGAAGATTCCATGTCTTTTTTTTTTCCTTTTTTTTTCTTTTTAATTCTTTCATCAGGGGGTTGTACACATTGCTAAAGTCATTTTGATTCTGCTGTTCTCCAGGCTTAACAGTCAAGAGCTTTCTGCCTCTCCCAACATAACAAATACTCCAGTTCTTTATGCTTCTTGCCTTTCACTGGACTTGCTACTCTTTATCTTTTTTATAATTAGGAGCCCACCAGGTACAACACTCCAGATGTGGTTTCACCAATGCTGAGCAGAGATGAAGGATCATGTCCTGCAACCTGCTGGCACTCTTCCTGATGTATTCCCAAAATACTGTTTATGACCTTCCTTGCTACAAGGGTGTTTTGACATTTGTTCAGCTTGTTGGTCACCAGACCATAGAATGTCTTGGAAATGCTATTCCCAATTTGGTCCGGCCCTGGTCTATAATAGGACCTAGAGTTATTGCTTTCCAGGTGAAGAACTTGGTATCTCGGTTTCCTTCAAGCAGTCGTCAGTCCTCAGAGAGAGGGTTCCTTCACCCCCACAAAAAGGATGAAGTAGTCCCGGTCTCTAATGTCTTTGATCCTCTCTGGAGCCATGTAGGCATGCTCCATACTATCCAGGTTTCCCCTGACAGTTCTGTCAGTGCCCAGACAAAAGAGCAGCAGATCTGAGTGACAAACAAACCTTGGCAGCATCTCCAAATCTGTCTGAAACACAGACATGGAAAGCAGTAAATTTTTCCTAGATGACAGATCAAGTCAGCAGATGGGGACCTCTGCTGTTCTCCCCAGAGATTCTCCCACTGCTGTCATTCACCATTTTCTCTTGGTTCTGCTGCATGGCTCAGGGCCAGCTAGCATAAATGCTTCACAGGGGTCAACACTCCCTGCTCCTCATCGGCTCAGAGAGCACTCAATCTACTGTGTAACTGCAAATTTTAGGCTCTAGCAGGAGCCTTCCTCCTGGTGTCTGAAGTCACCAGATTTCAGTCTTTACAATCAAAAGAATTTCCTCTTTCCAACCAGATGTGCAAACTCTTCTACAACAGTGAGCAGTTTGGGTTCTTGGAACAGCAGGGTCTCAGAGAAGTACTGGGTGATCTCTCTCTCATCTTCCCTGATGAGACACAGACTGTTGATGTCCACCTGGAGCTCCTTCACTAGGGAGCACAACTCAACAACTGCAGCCCTCCTGGAGGCAAATGAATCTTCCCTAGCCTGAGAGAGACTCCATAGCTTCCTGCAGCTTGAGTATTGCAGGACTGCATCCTCCTTTTGAACCTTCAACTGGGTCAAGGCCTTGAACATCTCAGGAACTGTTGCTCCTCTGGTTGCTGGGGATCATGTCTATTCCACAGCTGAGGATGTGTATGGGGCTATATTTGGCCTGGCTGAGTTCATTTTCCCCACAGCAGCCTTCACAGTGCTGTGCACTGCAGTGGTATCTGGAAAGGTGCTGATAACACACCAGAGTTTTGGCTGCTGCTGAGCAGCAGTGGAACAGCATCAGTGCTGTCTCTCCAACCAGCAGGCTGGGGGTGGGTAAGATCTTGGGAGGGAACACAGACAGGGCAGCTGACCCCAAATGAACACAGGGTATTCTATACAGTATTACATCTGTTAAGATATAAAAGCTAAGAGAAAGGAGGAGGAAGGGAGGCATTCATTTTTTATGATGTTTGCCTTCTCAAGCAACCACTGTGTGTGCCTAAGTCCTGCTTCCCAGAAAGTGGCTGGACATCACCTATTGATGGGAAGTGGGGAATAAAATATTCATTGTTGAGGATTTTTCATCCTTTGCTTTCATGTGCACAGCCTTCACTTCTGCTTTAGTAAACTGCATATATCTCAACCCATAATGATTTTTTTGCTTGCTTGTTTTGGTGTTTTCCATCTCTTTTCCTCCCTCTGTAAAGCTGTGGGGGGAAGTGATAATAATATAGTGGCTTGATCAGCACCTGGTATCCAGCCAAGGTCAACCCACCACAGGTGTTCTTAGAAGGGGTGTTGGGGTGTTGTCCTCACCTTTGTAGGCCTCCACATTAAATGCTGCTCAAAGAGCTTCATCTGTTGACTGCTCAACACGTTCACACCTGCAGAAGAGACACCATGTCTTGGAGTGATATATGATGATAGTCTCTTCCATGATCCTCCCCTTTATGCCCCAAAAATGACTGCTGTATCTTTAAGGCTTGGGATCAGGTGTGGGGGAGCTTTGTACTCTTTCGTGGACATTTTTCAAAGCCTCTCTGCTCAGGCGTTCCATGGCGCTGTGCAGTTTTACTTTGCTTAGCCTAGTTTAGTTTTGTCAGCCCAGGCAGAAAAGCTTTTGCCTTCCCTGGTTTGAAGGAGCTGCAGTAGCAATCTTTGAACTGCCTTGAGGTGAACCGAACAGCTGCTGATCCAGGACTGGAGAAGCAGGAGCAGCAGGAGCAGCATCACCCTGCTCCTGCCTCAAGCCTTTAGGAGCTGAGCCGAGGAAAGCAAGCACAAAAAAGACCCCAGTCCAGCTGCTTTTTCTGCTATGGAGAAGAGGTTGACACCAGAGAGCCACCAGTTTTTACCTCCTGCAGGTACTCCTTAGTTCCTTTCAGCAGGTACCTTAGTTTCCTTAGTGGAAACTCCACCTCCCTCCGCATGAAAGCACCATCTCACACCAAGTGTTGGGGAGGGGTTATTTCTTCAACATTTGCCCCATTTTTGTGTCTTTGTTCCTGTGTGTGAGCAGGGGGTGAGCCTTGTGGGCATTCCATTGTTAATAAACTGTTGGTTTAGAGTTTTTTTTCACTTTCCTCTATTAGCATTCATTTTTTCTGGTTTTGGAGAGAGATTACTGCAACTCTTCAGAGACTACTCATTGCAGAGTGTCCTCTCTTAAATTTGATTTAAAACTGAGACACACCAACAAGCTGGATAGTACTTTGGATAAAAAGTTTAAATCTAAATTTTCCATATTTTCAATGGAGGTCTTGGAAAGGAACTTATCTTCTGAATCATTTTAATACTACAGAATATTGATAATTTTCCTAAAATGAACGTTTTCCTCAGTCTTTTCTTCAAAGGGATGGTAATGTCAAATGAGATGTGATCTAACTACAGGTGAAAGTGAATGAGTTTTCAAATGGTAAATGATACAAAAAAATCCTCTGTATATTGTTCTATTTTTTAAAAAAAATTTCCATTTTCTGAAGATTAATTTAAACTAAGTTGTATCAGTCATGTCCAGGAGGAAATGGAAACACTCTCTTTTCCATGATTTTTGCCTTTTCCAGAGCTCATCCTAGCAAAATCTTCCTTTTCTTCAAGAAGCTATAACTATTTTATAGTCTACGTACAAGTCATGTTTCTGAGCTACATTTAAGGATAGGCAGGGAGCAGACAAAGATTGTGGTGGGTTTTTTCTGTCAATCTATTCACCTGAGAATCATATAGATTTATCTGTAAACTGTGTAATTTAATGTAAAGAAAAGAGAAGAAAACACTGGGATTAGGCTTTCTGTTAATGTGATGTTACTTAAAATTAGATCAAAGAATTATGCTTACAAAGGCAGTAGGTATACTAAAACCATCCCTGATGTTCTCCCATCTGCTGCTTTAAAGTAGGCTTTCATCCTCCCCAAAGCTGATTATTACAGGAAGTAGAAATATTCCAAATAATAATGAAGAACTGAAAAGATGTCTGTGTGAATAATTCATCAATTTTTAACATCTTCCTTATGAACATCCAATATCCAAAACAAAGTTATTATGTTGCTGCAGAAGATATTTTTTTGAGATCTTGAGATGCTCCCAAGAGCATCTGACTGAAAAGGCTGAAGTAGCACTGTTTTTAATTCTGTGGGAAGTACAGTAGTACAGTTAAATGCTTGAGGAGCCTTTCACCAGACATGACCTTACAAAAAAAAAAAAAAAAAAAAAAAAAAAAAAAAAGATAAAATCTCTGATATATTCTACACAGAGCTCTGTAAGGAGATTTTGTGAGTTTGCTGTTACAGAATTTAGCTATTATATTAGAGTTTGCTTTTAAATTTGCCTAAATTTACCTCTTGTCACAGAGCTCTGTTCCTAGATGCTCACATTAAAATGGTAGTTTGAGGCACATGGAGATTAATCTGAGATCTTGGTGCAAAAGCAGTCAGTAAACAGAATACGTGCGTATCTGCCAGAGCATGCTGTGCTGTTCCTCTGAAAAAGAGTTCATCAATGAAACATGGGAAATGAAATGTAGGCAACTACTGAATATGAAAGCTCTCTCTGAGAACTGAAACTATGGGAATTTCACAACATTGAACAAACTTGGTATTCATCAAATTAATTTAACAAGGGTACAGTGATGACTTTTTCTCATGCAATTCAATAAAATATTATTAATTCCAAAATGTGTCTGAATATGCTGCACCACTCCAGGAGTTTTTGGAAGTAGGCACCACAGCTTAAAAATATTACCATGTCACGTCCAGCACTCTTCAGCTTCAAAAATCAATACCAGAAGTAATAAGGGTGAGAAGAAGTTGCCTCAAACTGCACCGGAGGAAGTTAAGATTGGATATTAAGGAAATTTTTCTACACCAAAAGTCTTGTCAAGTATTGGAACAGGGTGTTCAGGAATGTGGTTGAGTCACCAGCCCTGGAAATATGTAAAAAATGTGTAGATGTGGCACTTTTGGACAAGTGGAAATGTTAGGTTTGCAGCTGGACTTGATATTAAAAGTCTTTTCCAAATGAAATTATTCTATTTTTCTATGGAAAATCTAAAAGATTTTCCCTCTTTTTTAAAAGGCAGGGTATGAAACATGTCACACTTCCCAGCTGCACCAGTAGTGCACCAGCTGCACTACTGGATGTGCTCAGCCTGTTAGGTATCCTGTGATGCTGTCAGCAAAGTGGCCCAGCTAAGCCAGGAGAGCTGGCAAATCCTGGATGTTTCAATTTGGGGCATGTATGTGCGGATAAGACATTTGTGGACACCAGCTGGTGCAGCCACATGGTCCTTTGCTTTTCTAGATGGATTTTTCAGCTCAGTGAAGATTAGCTCAAGGATCTCTGCTCCACAGGCACGTCAGTGTCAATGACTTTTTTCCATCCTTTATCTTCACTGTATTACACTAGAGAAAAAAACCCACATCTGCTCTGTGCCTTATGCAAGTTCTCATGCTTGCTATTGCTCCATGTATTTGACACAGGACTCACATGTTCACATTGTACTTTGTAAAGTGCTCTTTCAGTCTTTGCACATATTGTAACTTACAAATATTTCAATCCTTTAAAAAATTTCTTAAGGATATGTATTGGATTTATGTGGAAAGATTTTGATGGGCAGCAGTGGAGACTTCAGGAATGGTTTATCTGCAAAGAGGCCAAGGAATGCCCCAGCACTGGACAGGCACAGTTCCAGCTGACTCCAAGATGGGCCCACTGCTGTCCAAAGCTGAGTCAATTAGTGGCAACTCTGCAGACGTCAAGGTCAGTGAGGAATGAGGAGGAGGAGGTGCTCCATGCACTAGGATAGATTCCCCTAGAGCCCATGGAGGGAAGAACTCAGTGAGGCAGGCTGTCCCTTTGCAGCCCATGGAGACAACAAAGCAGATATCCTACAGCTTATGGAGAGCCCCACAGCGGAGCAGGTGGACATGCCCTGAAAGAAGCTGCATGCTATGGAGAGCACTGAAGCAGGATCCTGACAGCACCTGTGGAGAAATTCTGGTAGAGCCTGTGACCATGTGGGGAACCCACCCCAGAGCAATCTGTTCCTGAAGGATTGCATCCCATGGAAGGAAACCATGCTGGAGCAGTCCATGAAAAAATGCAGCCTGTGGGAGGGAGAGCAGAGGAAGAGTGTAAGTAGCAATGAGTTGCAGAGAGGAAATATTATGAACTGACTGCAACTTCTATTCCCCATCTCCCTGCATTCCCTGGATGAGGGACAAAGCAGTGGAGTCATGAACAGAAAATTAAAGCTATGCTTGGGAAGAAACAGGACAGATCTAGTTTTAGTTCTGCCTTTGTTTCTATCCTATTCTATTTTTTTAGCTGGCAATAAATTAATCTTCCCCAAGACAAGGTTATTTTGCCTCTGAAAGTAACTGGTGAGTGATCTCCCTGTCCTTATCTTGATTCACCAATTTTTTCATCTTATACTTTCCCCCTTCATGCTGAGGAGGTGGAATGAGAGTGGCATATGGGTGTTTGGCAGCTAGACAGCATCAGTCATCACAGGATAACATTAGTGTGCCTCACAAAATGGCTAATTTAAAATTAAATACGCATAGTACCAAAACATCACTAATTAAGCCATAGTCCTCAACATCACTATTAGAGAACTCTGCATAGAGGAGGAATTTATTGTGAAAAATAATGTAATTCATTTTTTTTATTTTACATATCTCTAATTAACATAAGTATATCTATAAACCTTCCCACAAAATTAATTGTGTATAGCAAGTTGCCATGTGTATAACATTACTTAAACATTTTGCTAGTTCTTAAGAAATCAAGATTGGAAGAAAAATACCAAGAGCAATCTATGTAGTTCTCAGCTCACAGTACTATTAACAGGTTAACAAATTCTTGCACAGCTGAGTAATTAAAGTTCCGATTGCATGAATTTGTTTAAACTTACTACTTTTATTTATATTAGTACCATTAGGCCCTAGTACATATAATTGCACTCATAAACCAGAATTGCCAGAGATGATGTAAGATATGTTGTTTCTGCTGTGGAACAAGCAGACTCAGGCTGATATAAGCAATCACCACAAACTGATTAGTGTGTGGTGTTCCAGCCCCACCATGGCTTGCTGTGAGATAATATTTTATTATAAGGATGAATTATTTTCACAAAGTACAGGGATAATATGCTGAGGACCATGTCTACTGATATTCATTTAGCAACATGTCTTTGCTGATGCTTATATCCTTGCCAGTTTATCCATTACAGGAAGGAATATAAAAGCAGGTCATTATAAAAATCTTGGAGGATTTTCCAAGACTGTCAGAAAACGCTGTTCATAAACAATAAATATGAGTTGAAAAAAAGGCCTCATTTGCAGAACAACTGCAGTGTTTCATTCAGCGTGGCACAGCACAGCACTCTGCTGACAATTTAGCAGCGGCTTTGTGCTGGGTTCCAATCGGCCGCTGCGGCTCACCGCTGCACTCTAGCTTAAGGATCAGTATCAGACACTCAGGGAATAGGTACCAACTTGCTATATTTTCTGCATTAGAGGGGAGGGATGGGGCACTTTGAGCACCAACAAGTTTTGCCCACCTAAGTTAAAACAAGTATTGTGGAGACGGGATCCTGCTTCTGCAGGCATGTTGTGCCTTGATTTTCCCTGAGAATTTCAGCTCCTTAAAGGGAATTTCTCCAGTCTTTTCAATCAAAATGTGCAACTCACCTTGGGTTTTCATTCCCATGAATAAACACTGATTTTTGCAATGCCATGTATTTATTCCAGCTAGATTGATTCTTGGGAAACTGTATGACAAGAAAACATCTTGTACTGATAGCTTTGGGTTCTATCCACAACAATTACAATTTTTCAGTGTAGAAATTAATAATGTATCTAAAAGACTCCTTGTGATTTTGTTAAACAGAATGCTGATCAAAAGGAGTATTTAAAGTTGGCTCCTTATTTCTGGGATAAAACTTTTTAAGATAAATACTATGAGCTTGATCTGACCTAGTGGACTTTGTGGCTTGTTTCAGAAGCCAGTAGTCTAACAATGCAGAATAAAGTCTTCTAGACATATATTTGAAAATAAAAGCACTGAATTTCTTCAGAGGATAGTGAATTTAAAGGCATCAGCTTTGTAGGAGACCCTTTTCTAGTATCAGATCACTTGTTTCATTGTAAAGGCAGCTGAGTGAAATTTCTGCAGATATTCTTGTTTTAAGTACCATTGGAAAGGCAATCTGATGTGTTTGATGGTATCTCTAATTCACTGAAGTGATAACAGTTTTATTAGCATTTGCTTCTGTTTATATAAAGTTACACAGTTATTCAACTTTGTAGCAGAGCCAGTGGATTTTGGTGAGATGACTCAATGACTCCCAAGTTTTTTGACAGAACTCCCAAGTTAACTTGCCAATATTTACTTTCCCACTAAGCCAACAGCAAAAATACAGTGATAACCTAACTGCACTGGCAAACTAGAAGGAAACACATTTCAACAGAGTTAGAAAAGGAGATGGAAGACACTCAAAAAGAACAGAAAAAAAATATCACAAAACCAGACTGAGGGTTCAACAGACTTATTGTTGACTTTATTTGTCAACAAAGAAAAAGAAACAAAACCAAAAAGTGGCTTCAGCCAGGAATATCAGCGCTTGATTGTGTGAGGCTGCTTTCCACAGTACAGTTCTGAACATTTTTTCTCCTCCTTTTGTCATTGACCTTCAGCTCTCTCACATGGTCTTTTTTGTAATTTTCACTTGAGCCGCTTTACAGATGTAATCAGGCTTATCTCCTTATTTCTTAATTCCTTTATCAAAAACACCACCATCACTCAATACTTTCCAATCCAGAAGAAGTTATGTTGGCTCTTTGATTTTCTTGCAGGCAATAGAAACTAAGCAACCACATCCACACACATTGAGTGGGGACAGAGAAGGAAAATTAAGGTGCTACCAGAACTCTAACAAACTATCAATATACTTGCTCTGTTTTATAATATATCTCATTCTCTGACATGCTGTTTATTTTGTCTATTCAATTTGGCTTTAGAGGATCATATGTATTTCTACATACTTTACATTCAAAAAAGGGAAGGAGGAGATAAAGAATAGTAATTCATACTATAGGTTGAATTGAAATATACAGATAATGATGATGATGAAAAAGACAGAGCAAGTATTCTAAGAAGACTAAAGATGAGTGTAAATGGATGTGACAAAAGCCCTAGTCTTGTGCAATGTAAAGAATCCAGAAGGATTTACTTCAGGCAGAAAAGCAATATTGGATTGGTATTGTACTCAATATTAAAAAAAAAAGTCAAGAATTAAAAAAATTAAACCAGGGTTTTTTTTTTCAATTATTACCTTCTGTTAAATGTCTGATTAAAATGTAAGCATAGCTGATGAAAACAAAAGTGGAAGAATACTCAGAATATTTCTTTCAGAATACTGAAGGAAAGAGTATTCTTTCCTCCTACATAAGAATGGTATGCTCAGAAGTGCTGGAAAAGAGTAACAAAAGTAAATAAAGCAGAGGTTAAAGAAAATATGGGTCCAGAAAAATGTATGCACAATTATGTTGATTTTTTAAATGGTCCATAGGATTTGCATGATGGAAACGTGACAAAAGAAATGCTTACCTCAAAAACTGACTCTGTTTTAACAACTGGAATAATTTCGAACTTCAGTTACTGAACTTAATTGACATTGATGTTTATGTTGAAAACACTAAGAATGGCATCAACACCATAAAATCATTGATGATTCACTCTAGTATGATTCTGCCTAGCAAACATTTCATCTTTTGACCTTAATCTAGAGCTCAGATAAAGGAAATAAATAAATAATTACAAACTCAACTGCAACAAACAGATAAGAGTATTTAAATTCTGATTGGTGGTTTCTTCAATGGATTTGTGGAAAGACAGGACAGATCTGCTTAACAGTCATTTAACTGTTCCAGCTCTAAGTGGAGTGGGATGTGTCACCACATTTCACTTATCTATGCTCTCCAAAATTATCATAACAAAGCTTCTTAAGTCAAAAGACTGGAATGTTTTCGAGAATTCAGAAAGGTTCACCATCTTGAACAAATACAATTTTTTAGCTGATAGTAATGACTATCACAGAATCTTTGTAACTGGGAGGGACCTCTGGGCGTTGTTTATTCTAAGGCACCTGCTCAAAGCAAAGTTGGCTATAACAGACAGATCAAGGTCTTGTACAGTTGGACTTTGAATGTCACTAAGGACAGGAACTTTGCAACATCTCTGGGTAAGCTGTTGCAGTAACAGCGCTCACAGTAAAAACATTTTCTAATGTTAAAGTAGTATTTCCTGTGCTTCAACTTGCATCTCTTCCCTCTTGATCTGTTACTGAACACTACAGAGAAGATACGGGGTAGCAGCATGGCTTAGAAACTGCTGACTTTCACAAAACCACACAGGGGTTCTATGGCATTTACTGAATTCTAAGCTTCTTAGGAGAGAACAGTACTTGGTACTCAGTTTCCATAGCAAGGAATGGGGTTTTCTGGCTCACAGTTACAGCTGAGTTTTCTTACACAGAGAAACTCCTTTGCAGGGAAACTGAGATGGCATCTTGCTTCTGCAACACAGAAACCATCAGCCTATACAGAGTTCAGAACTCTAACCTCCAATTTTATAAATATACAAAATCTTTCTTTCTCTTCTTGTAGCATCAAAATAGGGCTACCATTTTACCATTTGGTAAAAAGAAAGATAATTCATTTGTCAGCCTGAATTAGCTTGACAAAAGCAAGTTTAGAAATCAGTGCAGGCAAATTAAGATACAGTGGGATGCATGTCAGCATAGTTTTCATAGCTAATGAGAACCTACAATTCAAGGCACACCTTTGAGGCTGCTCAGAGGCTGTTGCCTCACCTTCACATTGCTGCTACCCTAAACTGCCTGAGGAGTAACACAAGCATTTTGACAAAGCCAGGGAAGCACCTCTTCGCAAAGTGGTCTGGTACTTCACTGAGATGGGCTTTAAACAATGCTGTTGGGAAAACTGAAAATTCCTGAAGAGAGGCAGAGGCCTAATGGGAAATGAAGAAGCACACGGAGAAATCCACATAGATAGAGGCCCTCTCATTACTGCTATGGAAGCTATATGATTGAGACTCATTGCAGGTGTCTGCACACTGCATGGGAAACAAGCTGGAGAAATTAGAGCCTGCCTATTGAACAATTCCAGAGCTGTGGTCTCATGAGGATCACAGATATATAATGGTGTATGACTCATGAATTGAGTGGTACAACAGATGGATTCAGACCCTTTAGCATGAATAGGATAGGAACATGAGCAGGAAGGGCTGAATTTAGTGCAATAGAGCAGTAAACATGTATAGAACTTTACCTTGGAGCAAAGAGCAAGCTGGTCAAGGACAGACCAACATGGGTGATGTCAAAGTGAACATCTGCTACAGATCACTTGATCCACAAACCTTCTAAAGCCTCACAAAGCCTTCTTCTAAACACTAAAAATCAGTTGAATAGCAGAGCTACAGATCTGGACTTCAAACATGTCAAATTTTGGCTTCTTCTGGAATCTGATTGGTGCAGGCACATAAAAATACAGTCCTATCTTGACTAGGAAAGCTAGCTCATCTTCAAGGACAACAGTCCTTCCCAATGCGCAGACGATCTAGCAATCATGGGAGATGGCCAGCATAGATGAATAGATAACACATGACTGAGCTTAAATGCAAAAATTAAATACACAGAAGATAGAAGTGGGAAGCAGTGGCCTGAGATAACTACCAAGAATATTGCTCAAGCATACAGGTGTGAAATGAAAGCCAGAAGTTGAAACTGGAGTTGGAAATAGAAAAGAATGCAAAAGCAACAAGTGAGATTTCTGTAGGTACACATGCAGCAAAAGGAAGACACAAAAATGTAATCTCATTTTTCAATGGCCAAGGGATCTAATGATAAATGATGCAGAAAAGACTTAAAGCCACTTCTGTCTCAGTTTTACTGACAAGGTTTGCTCTGAGGCTCACCAGGTCCCTAAACCTGGCAGCAGTCTGTTTGAATTAAACCATTACCCCCAGCAGAGAGAAACTGACTTAAAAATCACATACACTAAATTTTTGACACACCGAGGTCAGTGTGAAAACATCAAAGAATCTAAATATACTGAGGGAGCTAAATAGGATGATTACAGGACTATTCTTTATATTCAAAGTCTCATGAGTACTGTGAAATGTTCCTGATTATTAAAAAGAGCAAAAATAAAAAGCCATACACATCCTAAAAAAAAATAAAGCAAGAAAGTATAGACAAAATTATCTCAACTAAAGAAGGATCACAGTATCATATATTGTTGTATCCCTCTGGGAGATGGTTCACCCCAAGAAAACCCCCTAATGCCTATAAACCATGTAGTTTGACCCTACCCTCCTCCCTATCTCTGGCCAATTGGCTCAGTGCCAGCTTATCGGTCTTGGACAGAGAACCTAGATAAACCCATGCTCTTCCTTGTTCAGCCTCTTTGGCCTCCAGGACCCCTTCAAGAATAAAGCTTTGGAATAACCCAAGGTAAGGAGCCTCTTTTGAATCTCTTCTCCCTATCCTGAAGTCTTCCTCACCCCAAGGTCCCCCAGAGACTGAGCTAGTATCCCAACAGGGGGTCTGAGGGGAGGGAAAACTTCAATGTATCACATGAAATAAGCTTAAGGACAGTACTCAGGATATAATCTAAAATTTATTAATCTCAGTAAATCTAAGAGTCTGGAAAACTAATGCCAAGATCTGAATATAAGACATGGAGTCACATCCATTCTGTCGCACAAAATCCAGATCCTCCCCCTGCCTCAGATCTGAGTTTTCCCAACTGGGAAGCAGATGCTTTGTTCAGCATCAAACCACATATAAAATCAACACATGAACAACAAAGAGGTTTGAACTCAAGTTTGGATTCAAATCCAAGCTGACATCACGTACAGAGATAATCATATCTTTAGACATTTCTTTACTCTTCACTGAAAGAGTCTCCATCTCTTCTGATATATGCCATTTCTGGGATATGTGCCACAGATGTACTTATCCTTCATTGGTTGAATCCCACAGAGACAGACTTAATGCTTGCCTAGATAAATTCCACATCAAATTTCTTTCTCTGACAGTTCTTTGTACTCCATGTAGAGTCATAATGAAATGTTAATCCTCTGCATATTCTCAGTGCTGACAGATTTTGAACTGTAGCATGAAAATCATGACAGACATGCATTTCACCATGTACAAGACATTCCTCCTTTACACAGCTTTCAGTCTACTTGGCATTTCATTCCCTTCAAGCCTGGAAGGTTTTGCATTGCTCCTTGGCTCCTGAACTCCTGGGCTGATGTTAGCCCAGTAGATTGGCTTGCTTACACGGGTTAATTAAGTTTTTTTAAAAACTAAGTAAAAAATCCCAATAACCAGTAACACAAGAAAAAAAGTTGCACACAGTAACTAAATCTTACAGGTCTGTTATTTCCTAAAAGCTGCAAAAGCGTTGCTTATTAATGTAAGCAAAACTTCAAATATTTGCTAACACTTCATTAAGAAAAAGAATATGAGATTTAGCCTTCCAAATCTCATTTTACAATTATTTTTTATGAATCTGCTCTTGTATTTATGTTGCTTAAATTAAAATTACCATTTCCCTACTTCCTTGACTGAAACGACATTTATCTTGCCTTCCCAGGGGAAAACAATTTACTGTGTTGTATGCAGTTTCTTTAAGCATAAGGATAATTTTATTTCTTGTGTTCACATGTAAAGATTTCCTGAGAAAATGTTTAGACTTCAGTTCTGAGCACAGTATTACAGATCCCTCAGATTTTCTTTGAGATCTAAACATGTTTATACAGTTTGTTCAAGTTTGTTCATGCTTAAATACAACGGGGACAGGTCTTCTAAAAGTTATGAATCATTTGTCAAAACCCTTCTAAGTTCACATCTGCATCCTGAAGGGAGTAATAGCATGCCTTGTCTCAACTTCAGAACAAATAACAACACCATTGCAACGACTCACTTTCTGTTTTTCATCTATTATGTTACAAGTTATGAAAATGAGGGTATGCAAGTAATTTGGTGGTGTAATACACAAAATAGGAGAATGAAATTTCAATGACTTCTGAGTGCAGTGATGGCTTTGTAAAGAAATAATGGATCCAGGAGCCCATTTTAGTTAGGTAATTCCTTATGCCAAACACTAAACCAGCTCTCTTGCATTATTTGTGGTATAAAAGGCTGCATTTTTTCTTCAGCAGTTCAATCAGGCTTCAGATCTGCCAACTCAAAGCCACATTTCATAGTCAAGCTCAGATTAGCTTGTATGAGGAGAAAACATTAAAAAAAAATGACAAATAAATTAGTGTGACAGCTTTAAAATGCTGTTCTCTTTTCCTTTCTTCCTTCAAGAAAGAGAAAACTATTCTCTCCAAGACTAAGGAAACAAAAATATATTGTCTGTGTAATACAATCATAGCTAACAAGAGTTTTTCAGTTAAGGAACAACTCTTTACAAATAGATATTACCAAAAATTGAAGGTTTGAAGACAGAGATTTAGCACGTGCTAGGTCTCTGCTGTTTTCTGGAAGACATGCTGCCCCCAGGGAATTTTCATTTAACCTATTGCAAGGCTTCACTCCAGGTTCTAGAAAGTAGCATGGTGTGAAGCATAAGGGTTTGGAAACGAGAATTTAACCCTTAACATATTTTAATAGATGGTTTCACCTCAGACATATAATAACAAGCATTTTGATTATAACAAACTTGCTTGTAGTCAATTCAGAAACATTAAACTGTGTTCCTTAATCATAAGGATGATTTTTGGTTTGGTTGGATTGGGGTTTTTTTACATTTTATTCTAGTTGCCTAGTGGAAACAGTTTTTTAGCTCGACCTGAAATCTATTCAGACAGGAAACATTATGACATTGTGACAGGAAATTCTGCAATTAGCCTTACTTCACATTTGCAGTTTAGCACTGAAAATAAACTAGAGCTTCTGCCTCTTGGTTATCTTTTTATGGTAAAGAACTGAATTATGATCAAGGAGGAAATATCCATTTTCTTTCATTAATTAGTATATTTTGTCACCTGAAATTGTTGCAGGTTACTTCACACTTATCAGCTAAAGAAATTTGTACAATGCTATCACTATTCAGGTTCGTATGATTCTCATCAGTTCACTTTTTACGAAGACTCTTTTGAGATTTGTTTGTGGTCACTTTTGGTAACTACACTATATATGGCAATAACACAGGGTAAGTAATAAAATAAACCTACTAATATAGTAAAAAGCCAAAATTTCACTTGTGCAGTAGTATATTCCTGGAGAAAAAAAAATATATTTTTAGCTGATGATTCTTTTTGTACAAAAACTGTCTTAAAAATATTTGTTCCAATTATAAAATTTATGGATAGAAGAATCAGAAAAGATTTCCTATTAAATCATAGTTATAGTAAACAGAAGATATGAAACTTACATGAACTAAATGTTATTTGAACTGTAACAAAGACACAAGTTAAAAATTACAATATAAAACATCAATGTAGCATGTGAGTAGCAGAAGCTTACTATCTCAGTTTGAGAGATAGTTTACAAGATGCACATGGGTTTTTCACACATGCCAGAGCCAGTCTAACCAAAAGAACTCAGGATCTATTTCCAGAAACTATAAGAGTGTTACCTGGCCTCTCCACTAAACGTGACGCAGGGCGTCTAGCCGTACACACCCTTTGTAAACACTGGGGATAATGACATTTGAATGAATCACATGAAAACAAAGTGTTCATTCAAGAAGAAAGAAACCAGCTCCAGACCCAACATAATCTCACCAGATACATTTACTGTAAGACTGCCAGCTAATTTAACTATGGAATTTCTACTTCTTCCATTGAAGAAGTTGGTCCTACGTACAGAGAGGAATGCAACAATCAAGGGTTCAGGAGAAAATTGTAAAAGCACATGTCTGAATGACATGGTCAATTTTGTGGGGGTTTTTGGTTTTTTTTTTTTGTTTTGGTAGAAGTGGATTGAAAAACTGTCTTTTAATGGAAAACTGGGATTTAATACAACTTTCCAAAAGCAGAAATTAAATTAACAAATATTAGATAATTTGTCTTGAATATAAATTATAGCTATATGGCATACTGTTTGGCATGCAACAATACAGTGTTATGCTGGGAGGTAGAGTACACCAACTACTGCAAAATTTATTAAGTTCTTATTACAACAGCGTACAAAGAAAAATAATATATTTACTCTGTTTTTTATAAATTATATTGTCTCTGAGGGATATCTGAAGCTCAGTTATCAAATTTCTTAAATTAAAATATCTGGCAACATATAAAACTTAGTCAATGTCTTGGATGAGACAGCACCTTTTAATAAAATCTATTGGATGATAAGCAGGTATGTTAAACTTTATTGCCAAAAATTAATATAATCTAAGAAAAAATACATAATTCATTTACTTGTATGAGAAAATGGAATATACTGAATAGATTATACAAAGTTTTTTGTTATGTTTCACTGCATTTACCCCACACAACTGACTTGACCTATTTTCTGAAAAACTCATGTAATAAATGTAATTGCTTTACAAGGCAAATCGTCAGGCAGTTACCACTGAATCGTAATTCAGGCACAACAGCAAAACCCCTGTACTTCTAATTTGCCCAAGAGAAAGAATACAGAGTTTCAAGCACTCAGAAAAGTGCTTTAAATGTAGTGAAAAAGTAAAAGCAAAGGTAGGATAACCGAAAAATAATTAAAAAAAAGCTTTATTGAAAAACTCATTTACTATTGCTTATCTTTAAGCCATATATATAGCACACTAGCTACCTGAGATTTTTCATTGTCAGCTAATTTGATCATGTTTGAGTGATTTTCAATGAAGAAATGGTTTAACAGCATCCAGGGTTGTACAGGTCATAGTCATTCTCCCTTCTTTGCAAAGAGAATTAACACCAATAAAAATGCCACTGTTAAAATTGTGCTCTACCTGATGTTAATCATCACATTTTCAATGGCTTTATACTTCTAACATGTAGCCTGTGAAGTCCTGAAGTGTGAAACATTTTGTAATAATTCATTTGCTTTGAAGAAGAAATCATAAAAGTACCTAAGACAGGTACTATGCTTTTCATCCTCCCTTCATAGAGAAACTGCCTTCTAAACCAGCTTGTTTTACCATTCAATATACCTTTCACAGATCTCCTCTGACATCATGCCTGGATGCCCTTGAGGATCTGAAACTTCATCATTATTTGAAGTGATTTCTAAAGAGGCTACCTGGAACAGAGGCTAGACAGTGTTAAAGTGACATGGAGCAGGAGAAGGCCCAGCTAGACCTTCCCCAGACCACACCAAGATCAGCCGCCCCCTGACCAGAGCTGCTCTGGGTGATGGCACAGCAGGGCTGCCACAGAACACAGCAGTGAGGCTGCTCTCAACAGCACCAGATGTAACAGCATTGAGGAGTGGGGCAAAGAACAGGGAAGGATCTCCCGTGTGATTCCCCAAAGGAATTTATTCCAGGAGAGGAACAGGGACAAAAGACAAAAACCAGCAGAGTAGTCTTTTAAACAGAGGAGGTACAAGGGGGGGTGTACAATTCTTCAACCAGTATGGACTGGACAAAGGATAAACAAAAGGAGGGACTCACAGAACTACAGCCAATGAGGGAAAACAAGGGGAGGACACAACCTGGGTGAACCAATAGTCCATCGAGGAATATAGAAAGTTCTAGACTTTCAGGAAGGGTCTTCTAGGATTGACAACTTGACAGATATCTGGGAAAGAGAGGAGAAAACTTGGACCAAACCAACCAACCTGGGTGTAACCAGGAACAATCCATTAAAGAAATTACAATACAAACCCACATTGAAGAAGAACACACCACCACATTAAAGGATTAAAGCAGGTATTTATTAAAAGGCCTTACAAGGATGCACCTTGGGCAGTACAAGAGCCCAGCCATGGCTCTACCCAAGATGGACCCAAGATGGATCTAAGATGGATCACGGGTCCCAAGTTTTCATACTTTTATAAGTTTTGGTCCATTTACATCTTGGGGTTAATTGTCCAATTACAGCTTCAGGTTATGAAGTCCCATCCTCCCAGACTGCTCTCCTCAATTCTCTGTTCTTTATAGTTTTTGGCCCCAAAGTTGTAATGTTGTTCTTGGTTCTCAGGCTGGAAAAGGATTGTTTTGTCTAACTAAACTGTGAAGAAGACTCACTAACACTTTATATGAAGTTCAGAGTTATACACTAATGCAGTACAGAATCTGGAAAATATGAAAGCTAAAACTTAAGACATCAGAATTGGTGTTATTTTCCTCTTTCCTTCTCAAGTCAGAGTGTCTGGAGTAATGTCAAGACTGTAAAGAAGTCCAGAATGATAGGGGTTTAATATCATAAAACTTATGGCATTTATTTTACACTCTAGGATTTGGTATCAGGGAGTGTGCAGATCCTTTTTTTCTAATGGATGCTGACCTATCACAGCAGGGATAGAGGACAGAGAATGCCAAAGCAAGGCAGTTTAGCCTTTCTATCTGCTAAGAAACACAGGATTATTTAAAGGCCTTCAAAAGACAATTAGTCTTTCTTTGTGATCTTTTTCTGTTTTAAAGGAATCTACTCACTTTATGCAGTCTTTTACATGTGACATGACACAGAGTTATGCAAACATATGTATTTTTCAGGCAGATACATGTGCATTCACAGGAATGCTTTGCACAATTTAAATATTTATATTTTGTCACAAATACTGCTAGGATTTATCTATGTTTAAGCCATTGTTCCTACTATAGCCTTTAGGAAAAGCTGCAATTATCAAATATACCAACTTGTCAACAAGGAGTTGAACCTTTAAAATATTTACAATATAGAATAAATATGTTTTCATGGACTAATACTCCATTCCTTTTACCAGAAATTCTCACTGTGATTCTCCTATATTATCCAGACACAAAACTGATGGAAAAGAATCAAGCTGTATACCTGTGACCTAGAAACACAACATTGCAAAACACTTCCCTTTAAAAGCATTCACCACTTTTACATTCATTGAAATATAACAAAATGAAGAGTTATTTGGTCAAGCTAACCTTTTTTCCTCCATGAAACATTTGTTGTTTTATTCTGCTTGTAGAATATGAATATACTTAGTGATTCTTTGTACATACCAGCTGCTGGCACTAAAAAAAAAAATATTTCTGCCAGATTTGAAAGCAAATTTATATTGAACTAAAATATTCCAAATCTTCAGCACAATATCAAAAAGTGGTGAAAGGCTTCATAGCTATAAACCCAACTTTTATGAGTCAGAAATACAACATGAAGCACATAGAATCCAATTCAGGAAAAATACACCTAAGTAGTTTACATATTTACACCGTCCTCTTGATTTGGATAGAGTTATGATCAAAACACTGTATTTTTTCTATCAACACCTTCTTTCATGGCATAAGTTTATTTAGTTCTTTAGTCAAATCAGAGCCTAAAATTTAAGCAGTGGGGTCCTAATCAATATACCTTGTGTCTTATGAATTCCATTCCCAGTGCCAACCTGTATATTCTTATTGATAGAACTGATTACCTTGACTTCACAATTCTATTCGACTTTCAAATTCAACATTTTTCTTCTGTTTTGTATTTTATATATAATCTTTGTTTCTTATTCTTTTGTTTGTCCTTATATAAATCATTGCCTTACCTTTACTTCTTCAACTTAGAGCAGATCTATTATTTTCTGGCACCTAAGAAAAGGAGATGAACCACTGCTATTTTCATTTTACAGATGGAAAAATAAAAGAATCTGCCTGAAACTGCAAAGTAGCACTGTATGGATTGCCTCCTAGATATGTGAAATAGCCTCCAGTCCCTCAGTGATAATATTTTTATTTGAATGGTCACTGGCAAGCAACACTCCTGAGAGCAGGAAATTATGACCTGTTAGCTGTGACCAGCAGACAAACCCAAAAGGTATCAGAGCAGAAATAAAAGACCATTCACATTGTACCAAAGGGAAACCACCATGAAAGGACTTGCTTTTTGTGCACTGTAAATCACACAGCCATACTGGCTGGGACATGCAAAATTTGAAATATATGTGGACTTGGTAGTTTCCAGATAGTTTTAATTAAACTCATGAGTACAAGTGACCCAGATTTTTTGCAGTTGCACTCAATGACTTGTCACAGATTTTTAATTTTGGTTTTACTGTTTTTCTTACTCAAGGGTTACAATGAAAAGATGAATGAAAATCAGGAACCTATAATGCAGACAGTTCTAAGGACATTTTATAATACTTATATATTAAATGGTCTGAACGACTGGGAGGTTGATTGATACCTTAGAGTTTGAAATGCAAATTATCTTAATTTTCTAAGGTGGAAATATCTTACATACTTATGATAGCACTGAAAAACGGAAAAGTGCAGGAACTTGATAAATAACAGTTTTAAGCTCTTTTGCACATTTTTTCATCTTCATGCTTCATTTTCAAAGTCTGTGGATGTTGAGATAGAGTCAAAGTGTAGATTTTCTTTTTTGCGTGTTTAATGTAAACTGTAATAGTTCAACAGCTACTTCTGAGTAATATACAGAATGTGCTCGATCAACAAAATATTCATTGTTATGAAGAATTGCAGTATTGGGCTTTTGGGTTGCTTTTCTTTCTTTTTCTTTCTATTTGATTGCTTGTAGATTTTTCTGAGAGGAGCTGGACAAGTAATATTGTTAAATCACTGGTAAATATGGTTCTTAGTGAATATTTTCTCTGTAAAAAAACCCAAGGACTGAAAATTGTACTGCAGTGGAATTAATGGGTATTTTCAATTTGTTTCAAATGTGCCTTGATTTTATCCTAGGAATTAAAAATCTGTTTAAAACACATTGAGGTTAAATCTATTTAACTATATCAAGCACTCATGCAGCTTCCATAATAGTTGATCAAAGCATAGGAATTACAGATTTTTCCTGATTAATTTTTAGAATGACCTCAGGCTGATTGGGTTCTTAGATATTTCATCTAAAGGCCTGAAGATACCTTTTGCATGAAAGTGACTCAATTTACCACTAGGAATAGAAAAGATAAAGGAGACTTGTGGATTGTCAAAGGGAGGAAAGAAGTTCAGTTGCTTGTTTGAAGCTTGTCTTAGAATCATTGGAGTATTTTTGTTACTTCAAAAAACATCAACTTTAAAAAATAAAACTTTAAATCTATATTTTGTAGTTAATATTTTTTTTCACGTGCCAGCTGATGGTGGCATGTGAATATGGAGCTGTAGAGGACTGTTGGAATGCCAGCTAATAAAAGTGTGCTTTAAAGAAAAGCATGTTAACTGTGATGTGATACTGGTGTAAACAGACTGAGTGGATGCTTGGAGAGGCATTCTGGACTGAAAACATGTTTGCTGGGATGTGTTTGCCTGAACACATAACACTTGATTCTTTGTGTAACAGCAGGCAATTCATTTCACTTCACCTAAGTCTCAAATAGACTATGAATCAAAGTGTGTGACTGTTTATCCAATCATGCTTTACAAGAAAAAAATAATTCCCATTTTCACTCTTTTGTCCAATCTGTGTATGTCTGTGAGAGAGGGTATTTCTTTGTTTTTTCATAAATTAACTTCTGAAATTTCAATTCAGTAGACAAGACTCTCTGACAAGCTGTATACCACAAGCTATGATGGCATGCCACAGGTTATATCTACAGATGAAATTAAACAGATCTTGAAATACTTCATATTTTCTTGCAGTGTTGTATGAAGGTCTTAAAATTCAAAGACAAATAGTGCCATACAGTTTTCTTTAAAATGTGCTGATTTCACTATGAAACCTCCATTGATGTACAGTTATGCTCTTGCAGAGTTTTGAATCCTGTAGCATCTGTAGTTCCTTATCTGTGGAGGAAAAGAGGAAAAAGGAGATCCAAGAGATTATTTTTCCCCGTCCTTCTCAAAGAAGACTTTATCTACACACAGCCAATTGACTTATTTCCATGTTCTTTTACTCTGCATAACAGAGAGAAAGCATAAACTTGAATTGGTAAGTGAGAATCATTTAAATTTAAATATCTGAAAAATTAGATACATAAATTTTACTTTAATATTTGAAAAAGAAATAAATGTATCAAAATAGAAATTCATATGTACTTGGGCACATATTTTATGATAAAATGTATTGTCCCTTTAGAATTCACATTTCATTGAGTAAAGATGAACCAAGACCCAAGACCTTCAACATTAAAGACAAATTTCAAATTATTATGGTAGGAAAAATGAATCTTCCCCAATAACTTCTCTACTGATGGGCATTTTTTTCCCCATAAAAAATAGCTGATAGAACCTTCATCTCTCTACTTGTACCATTTTTCCATGAACCTATTATCTTCAAAGTTATCATTTTTCTAGAATTGAAGAGGATGTGAGACGCAGAGGAATCGTCAAGACGCACTTGAAGCCAATTATAAGCAGTGGCCGCAGGATTACTGGATAATCACTCCAGAAGAAAATCTGCTCATGTGTGTGATGAATAGACTACATATATGGAAATGCAACAGAGTAATTCAGCTTTTGAAAATATAAAATAAGGTAAATTATACTTTCTTACTAAAACAAACAAATAATACCCCCAAACAAACAAGAAAAAAATAACCCAATCCCCAGACAAGTTATAAATGTATTTGAAGAAGGTAAAAATTCCTCTGAAAAATCTCGCTCTCTGTAGCAAGACCTGAGAGCTCAGAACATGTACAGTACAACTCATTTAATATTCCAGAATATGAACTTAGAAATAAAAATTATTATAATAATATATTGCTACCTCTGCTTTTCAGTTCCAGAGAAGTTTCATTCTTTTATTTGCATTTTCAGAAAAGATCATGAATAATCAACAATACAAGCACATCACAAGGAGAAATAAAAACTGAAGGTCCTAAGATACATGATTAAAATTACACTTTTCTGAAAATACAGCTCAGATTTAAGTATAATGAGAATAGGAGCGAGAGATGTTCTCACTGGATAACAGTGAGACAAACAGTTAGGACAAGATGCAGCTGAGTAACTTTTGAAGATGGGCTATCTCAAGGCATTATAAATTATGGGTAGCAAAATTACTAGTATCAAGTCTTGGTGCCATTTTCTGATTTTACTGGGTTAAGTCTGCATTTTCTGATTTCTTTTTAACCTTATTTCAAAGGTTATAATCAAAAACCAAACTTTGTATTCTGTTGTTTCACTGTATTTTTGTTTTGTTTTGTTTTTTTTTTTTTTTTCTTTAAAAACCCATCTGTATTTTAAAGTGAACTCATGGGTAACTGATAACCCAGATGTCTTTTTTGCATCCATTGAGTCTCTTCCAGTCAGGGATAGCACGACAGCAGTTTGCACATTGCAGACTCCCTCAGGGTGAACTTTTCTACGCATCTAAAATCCTCTGAGTTGTATTTCTTGCTAAACATTGTTTTGTTTCAGACTGTTGATAATATTTGTCCTAGACAGAAAAGTTCCTCACAGTGAGCCTGTTCTAACAAGCATCTGGTAGTTGAGATACAGCGTGTGATATCTAGAAATATCAATAATTTTGCAGATATATTAGAAACATGAAAAAAAAGACTTAAATTTAAAGCTAGGTAAAAGATCAGAAGGTTGATAAAGATAGAATTCCAGATTGTGTATTAAAAAAAGAGGAAGGGTATTAGAAAGAGAGGGTTGAAACTAAGATAAAGTATAATACTTAAAGAAAGAACAAACATAAATTTAATAAAGTTAAAAGGTATAAAACAAACCCTAGGACAAGAAATGTAAGCCAGCCACATAAAACGAAGCAGAAACTGTAGAATATGATTGCTTAAAGATACTATATGGAACAGTCTTATTACAAGTAGATTTACAAAAATAGTTTCCTGTTTCCTTGGACCTCGAGAATACATCAGTCCCTGGGGAATGCTTTGGTTTTCATGTTTGCCAATTCCTAAATTAAAGAAAAATGGAAACAAGAAATGGTGTTTTCACTCATGTTTAGGTTTATAAAAAAGTTCCCATTCTTCATGAAATAAAATGATATCTGACAAAAACTAGATTCTGGTACTAGACAGCATTAAGATGTATGATACTGTAGATCAAGATTTCCAAAAATACCCAAACTTCAGCAGTCAGAGAAGAGACTTTAATGCAGGTATTCCAGACAGTAGTCCTAAATACAGGGCTGATAGTTTTACTGTAATTGATAAGCAACACTAGTTTTAGCCAGAAATTACATCCCCCTTAGAACTGCAAAATCACAGAATAATTTAGGTTAGGAAAAAAATTTGAGGTACTCAACCCTCTCTCTCCTCAAAATACACTTAATTAAGAGACTCTGGTCTGTGGTAGTTGAATATTGAATACCTTTAAGGATAGACATCCTACAGTTTCTCTGAGTAACATGCTCCAATATTTGAGCCACCTCAAATATCTAATCAGTATTTCCCGTGTTCCAACTACCACTGCAGTATTATACGAGGAGTCCCAGAAGTTGGCTCCATCCCAGGCTATGTTTAATCACTGTAAAATTGCATCATATAAGTGTGAAGAGTCTATTTTGTTGCTTTCTCATCTTGTTTATTTGTTTGTTAAAGAAAAAGAATTTAACATTTCTGATATATTGTTTAATTTTGACAAATTGCTGTTTCCTGGGGGAAAAATATTTGATTCAAAAGATTATGACCAAAACTAATCAACATTCAGCGTATCATGTTTTGATCAGCTCTAGAATAAGAAATTACCTGAATGGCCTTCAAACTGATGATTTGATGTTCTAAGAACTCCTAAACTCTTTATATAAATGATTTCTCTCCTATCGAACTTTTTAAAGCAAATTGCTCCATAGGGAAAATGGAAGAGCATATATTTCAACTGAAAAATTACTGTTCTTTGGATTTTTTTCCTCTAAGAAATAGACAGAATTTCCTGTACATTGGTATTGCTCAAGAAAGGAAAGAAAGACCTATGAGGGATGATCGCAGAAATAGATAGTCACATTTAAATAAACAAACTATTTTGGGTTACCAGAGTTTACCATAACAATAAACTTTTTCTTGTTGGTGGTGCCTGTTCAGTGCTTAACTTGTGAGCTCATAAAATACTGGTTCCTTTCTTGATATCTCATAACCCAGAAAACATTCAGTAGCACAGGTAAAAAGAAAGCAGGATAAATTCTAATGTATCAATTTGTAATGCATCTTTATGATGTTCTCTGTATTGTTGTGACAAGAATTTATTTAGATTCTCTAAAATGCAGAATACTTTAGGACTATATTCATTAGAAGTTAAAATACACTACAGTAAAAAAAAAAAAAAAAAAGGAAAAAATATTTAAAATTTTAAAAAATATTTACCAATTTAAACAAGATGCATTTACTTCCAAATCTGAGTAATTCAGGATGGAAGCAAACAGTCAATTTATCCTTTTTTATTTAAAAAGAGAACAACATGTTTAAAGTGCTGTATAATATTTCCCTGAGTCTTTCATTTCAGGTATGTTTGGACCAGGAAAGAAGTGGTATTGTGCAGAAATTAGAAGAAATTTTAATTCAGACATGCTACTTCTAAAAATCACTTTGCTTAATTGTTTGAAGATACAACTCCATCCTTGTTTCAATATTTCAGTGTTAATTCTGAACACACAGGTATATGTTAGTGTAAAGGTAATGCATATATCTTCCAAAATCAATTGTTAGGAACTAGAAAGGGCTAGCTGCTCCTTAAGAGCACCAGGAGCTGACAGAGCTTGGTCAACAACAAGAGAGTTGTCAGCAGGTCCTCCTGTCATGAATGGAGGGACACACTTCAATCCTAAAAGAAAAACAATATACTTTATTGATATAAAACAGTAAGCTATCAAAATTTAATGGTAAATGTGACAGTGGTTTAACAGGATTCCATGACAAGATGGGCTGGATTGATATCTGCATAGAGGACAGGGTCGGATAAAGCAGGAAGAACCTCCTGTTGAGTCAAAACATCCAAAAAGTTCCTTGTGTTCTTAACTCCATTAGGTGTAAGTGGATCCAGTCCTAATCCTGCATTTGGTCAGTGGTTTGCTTCTAAATGATTATATGTGCACAATCAATCCTTATATCGTTTAGCTAATATTTCAAAGTTTAGCACACTATTAATCATTACCAAAGATCTGTTGCAGCAAGGAACATCGAACTCTTCCTACAAGGAGTAACCTTCAAAGATGTCCTTACTCAAGCGGAGATCCTGGCATGCAGCCCACCGCCATGCAGGAGAGCTCAAGGGCTCTGGGCTGTCCGCTATTTATGGAGGAGGATGATTGATTTATAGTCTTATTAGCATACTAGCAAGACATCTGGGTCACCATTCCTGACAGCCCTTGGCTGTCCTGTTGCCATCTGTCCCCCAAAATCCAGAGTGAACTGGAAGGAGCCATCAAACCCCCTGCTGTTGGTTCTGATTTAAGCAGGCGGGGGGATGTGGGGACATGAGAGTGCAGTGTCAGCCAGACCTACCCAGCAGTGCACAGCGAGGCTCTGGCTCAGCACAGATCCCTCATGGATCTGTGATCCATGAGTTCTGATTGTGAGTCTCCATGACAGACAAGGGAATGCCTGTTTCTGAGCAGAGGTTCAGACTCTTCCAGCATAGCTCTGGAGAGGTCTGATGAGCCTGTTTAGGGCATGAACTGCAGCCTTTGAAAATATAGGTGTGGCTGGAAGCCTCAGCTAAGGCTGATTAGGCCTGTTAAATTCCATTAGAGCCCTAACATCAGCTTTAAAACACTAATGCATCATAATGACAAGTTTGCTATTTGCTTGAAACTACTTCAATTATAATAGACTTTGAAGGCAGAAGACCCCTGAACTAGCTGAGAAAGTCAAAAGAATCATTACTCTTCACCAGCCAAGCATAAAACTGATACGAATCCCGTTATTACGTAGCAAAAAAATGTTAAAATACATCTGATCATTTCCATGCTTAATAAATTTGATAAAAACTATAGAAAGTGATTTTAGGTTGATAAACAATTGCAATTGTACTCTATGATCTCCATAGAAGAAAGTATGCAGGAAATCATAAATAAAGGGTAAATGAAAATTTAAACTTTCTTCTCTCTGTCTGGTTGTAAGACTAATCTCCAAGATTCTAGAAATGCACAATTTATTTTTTATGGAAAAAAGATAATGTGCACTTAAAAGATTTGTTAAAATTCAGAGGACTGAGGTATATGATCAGTCTTAACTGCTCAAGGGAGTCTTAAAAATCACTAACTGGGAGTTAAATGTATAGGTTTTTGTGATTTTTTAGCCAGGTTTTTTTAGCACTTTTCCTTATCTATAATTTTCATAATCGTGACAAAAATCTCAAGTTTTTGTCCTTAAGCCTTCAGAAGTTTTTTGAATAAAATAAAATAAAATTTTCTTCAGTAGAAAATGCAGAAGCAAAATAATTTTTTTTACAGTATTTAAACAAAATAAAGTCAGGTGACTCGGGGAGAAATTCTATTTGCAAATTTGTAATTCTTGTGAATTACTTCAACAAGAATTAAATTTGGTTTTTCTACAAGGAATGCATAAAAAATTTATTTTAACTTATTATTTTTGGAAAAAGGACAGTTAGACTGGGGAGATTATGAGTGAGGGGAGTTTTTTTCAGAAAGAAGGTATCTTTGTGGTTTTGGCTACATTTACTGGTAGTATCGCTTGATACTATCAAAGACGAGGAAGTAACAGATTTAGAAAAAAGTTAATTTACTGGTACTGACATGGACTGTTAAAGCTGTTTAAAACACTTGAGCATGAAGTTAAAATTGGAACATGTTCAAAGAAGAAAGGAAAGAATGAGAAGAAATATGAAGTATTTCCATTTGGGAAAATAGAGCAATAACTGACAGGGCGTAAGTTAATAGTGACAACTTGTCAAACTGACCAAAAAGGATTTGGATGCTGTTTGATTCCAAAGTAGATGGCATTAATAAGACATATAATCTTCTTATGTTCCTCTGTGTCGAGCACACAGAGGAACACAGTAGCAGATCTCAGCTGTTATCCTCTAGGTTTCTCTCTCTCCTGGTACTGTTATATGCAACAGCCTCTTAAACTTTTCTGCTCTGCTGTTTCAAATATTTATATTTTTTAAATATTCAGGAAATGTGTATAATTAAAAAGCTAGAATTAATCATACATTAATAATGGGAACTAGTAGATGACAACTGTCATGGTAAAACTAGAATTCTAAAGAGCAGTACATTTCCAACAGGAACTTCTGAAGAGCACAGTCTGGACCTAAAGAAAGGGAATTGAGACATGGAGAAATTAAAATCAGGATTTGTTTCAACCAAAGCCTAACTTTGTCAATTATCATTATCCAAACTCTAATTTTTGTCCTCATGATTTAGTTATCTGAAGAAAAGTATTAGCTTTGGTGATACATGTACCTTATCATTTACTAAGCAGATACCAAGGATAAGGTACATAATATTAAATGAACTAAATCTGATACTCAGTGTTTTTCCCTATTTACATAGGAAATCAATCGAGTGACTGAAAAGGGGCAGTTACCTTTCTTATGTGCTTTGGCACAGAATATATCATAGATTATGCTTTTTATTTGCAATAATACCTGTGCATTGAAATCTTTGAGTGCTTCATAGAATAAGATCATTCTTGAACTGTCACAAACATGAAATTATGTATACGAAATGGCATTACTTTCAGACAATTCAGTTTGTTTGCCTGTAAACCAATGAAAAAGTTTTCACAGACATCAGATTAACAAATTACTGGATAATCCTATATGTTTTAAATAACTATAGATAGACCTAGAAGATATGTACAGAGTCAACTGTGGCTGTACATATCAAGCATTAAAAGATAACAAAAAATTTAGACTCAAAAGAAATCTTTTTACAAGCTACATAAATTGTGTTTTGTTGTTGGGATTATTATTCACTTAGCTTTCCTCTACAGTTTTTAATCTGTCCAAACAACACTAAAATAAAATAAGAAAAGCTATTTTCACTGCTTCTTAAACCAGCTGGTACCAGAAGAAAAGTGGCCTCTCAAGTTTTTGAGACTCAATTCTTGTGGACCTCAGGGATTTAGACAGCTCAGATACCTCAGTTTACTCACAGAATCACTGAATATTGAGTTGGAAGGGACACACAAGGATCAAGTCCAGCTCTTAAGTGAGCAGCCCATGCAGGGATCAAAACCCTAACCTTGGTGTTTTGAACACTATGTATGTGAATTTAAATCAAAGTCTTTAACCTTTTAAAATTTTCCTATTACAAATTCCTATTTTATTTGAAAATCCACTTTCTATGTAGTGTACCAGCTTTTCTTTTATCTTAAAGTTTTGTTAAAAAATTAAAAATATTACAAGTTTTGATAAAAAACAATCAATATATACCAACTAGAAGTTCTGATAACTTTAGTAATAAAGAGAAAACTTTTAGTAAAGAGATTTTCCTGTCCAGCTTATAGACAGAGAAAATAAAATTTGCTTGTATACAAAAGTAAAAACAAAGTAGTGAAGTATGATAAAAGAGCACAGAGTGATCTTTCTCAAAACAAATGTAGTTTGCAAACAAAATCTCAACACAATTGTTATCATCTTGTGGTTTTTATTAAAATACATACAAAACACAGTTCATAAACTTTGGGTTGATTTTTTAGAAAGCAGTTGAGAAATTGGTTGAAAGTGTGTACAAGTTAATGTCAGGAAATTCATGATCATACCATTCTCTAAAACTTTAATATTACTAGAAATGTGTCATTCCAGCAGTTCTTTTTGAAGGTAGCTATACAATGATAAAACTTGTAAAAAGACAGTCAGAAAGCCAGAAATTACAATCTGACTAAGTTCTTAATCCAAGTATCTTCTTGTAGGTAATGAGACATAATGGTCTATGATGCCAAGGTTAAAATTTCTGGTCATATCTGACAGCTACCTGTAGAAAGAAAGCAATTAAGGACATTAGCAGCTGAGTAAATTAAACTAGTTTTTAAAAGAAAAAGGAAGTTTTTCTTGAAAATGAGAATAGAAGTAGACTTCCTTTGTTTTAAACTCTGTTTCAACATCAGGAAATATTGATATCTAAAGTTGTTGATAGTCTTTTACCTTGGAATACAAACATGACCTCATGGCATAAGACCAGTTCAAAAGGTAAGTGATATATATAAAAATGTTTTCTTGTTTTATAAATCATAGATTCATGTATTTTTATACACAAGTACTATTCCATATAAGTTGTAATTCTAGTAACTAACAATTTCATTCCTACTTCCATTACTCTTTGAAATACTCAGTGATAAACATTCATTCAAAAAAATACTTGGACTGATAATTGAGTGCAGTTTAATTTTGTTGCTTATTTTTTGTAAGAAGTCCATGTTAATTAAAGAAATGCTGAAGAAACCTTTGGTTTCTCATAATAATTTCAAGCCTGAAATCCTTCAGAGGTAATATCTCTCATCCATAAATCTGTAATAAACAGAACCACTTCTTAGTCCACAGATAAGATCATAGTTCTTGACAGCTGCTTCTGTTCAACAATTTTGTTTTAGACTCAGTTTAAAAACTACAACAGAACATTAGTTCTTTTAATGTTTGTGATGCTTATAGTATTTAAATTGCTCTTAAGGTTTCCGAAAGTGTATGAAACTGCTGTAACATTTTTCATAACGGCTGTCATCATGAGTTGTATGTAGGTACCGTAAACTTCAAATTAGCTTGTTAAGAAAGCAAACAACCTTTAAGAATATAATCCATGACACAATGTGTATAAATCATTATTCTTGAGTCTTATAGAGAAATATTGTGTAGGCTTAGTGAGTCCAAAAAGCTTATGGATTGATTCACATGATTAGCTTTAAATGTTTTATTGAGATACTTAGGTTGCTCTTGGATTCCTAGTAAAAATGGATAGGTACTCTGGGAGATGATGAAGAAAAGATCTAAAATCTAAACCTCTTTCCAAATGAATTTATCTATCTCCATTGCTATCTTATATCTGGATACTCTTCTTTCTAATGACACAGGTATTTGGGGGGTCCTCTCATAAACTGGATGGCTTTAGCACCAATGTGGAATTCAGAGATATTTATTGGTTAGCAAAATAAACAGATACTTGGATGTTTTTCGAATGACTGAGAAATCAATTCTCAGAACACTCAACAAAGGTTCCTGTCTTTGTTGACCTTCATACAGTTCTTCTCTGCCCATCTTTCCAGCCTGTCGAGGTCATTCTGAAGGGCTGCACAGCCCTTTGGGATATTGGACAATCTTCCCAGCTTTCTGTCATCAGCAAAATTGCTGAGGAGACATCTGCCCCTCCATTCAAGACATTGATGAATAAGTTCAACAACTCTGGGCCCAGTATTGAATGCTGTGGGACACCACTACTAACAGGCATCCAACTAAACCTTGTGCCACTGATTACAACCCTCTGGCATCTGCTGTTCAGCCTGTTCTCAATCCACTCTTCACTTGTCCAGTCCTTCCTGAGTTTGCCTGTAAGGATGTTGTGAGAGACAGTGATGAAAGTTTTTCTGAGGTGGGGGTAGACAATATCCACTTCCTTCCCCTCATCTGTCCAGGCAGTTTTTCCATTGTAGAGGCCAATCAGGTTGGTCAGTCATGATTTACCTTGAGTGAATCCATGCTGGATAAGAAAATAGTATGCCAAATCCATTGAAAAGATACCATCATGTATGGAATCTGCCATCAGACTGCCCTTTTCAATTTCATTGCAACTTTGATTGTCTCATTTCTTGTCCTTTTGCTACATGTGGCTCAATACATCTGAAATATGAGGCACATTTCTCTCTAAACTGGCTATTCCAGCCTGAACAACTTGCATGGCATATTAGCTCTTCATTGCCTCTCTATGATGCCTTTAACTTGTGGTATCAATTCTGTTATGGCAGAGCACAGAAACAAGTGATGCATCTCAAGATATAGGCCAATGCACTCCATAGAGTTTTTTTCTGTCCAGGGAATTGGAAAAAATAGGATTAGCTGAACTATCTCAGTGGATGCACTAACATGGTTCCATTTATTCCACTGATTTCCTGCCAAAGGACTGCACCCTGATAAATGAGAAGGGAGCAGCGATAGAGCCCCTGCTATAGAGGCAGAGAGACTCAGTTTTGGGCAGGCGGATGGTGACAAGATCATTATATTGAGGGAAACAAAAAAAAGGTAAGGACAACTGTTCTAAAAAAGATCTGCAAATAACTTTCTGTGGGACATCAGCTCATACAGCACTGAAATGATATTGAGACACCAGTATTGAATCTAGTCTTTCATTTTTCATCTCTCTGGACAATAAATTTTTAGTAACATTGGGAATAAAATTTTTGATGCTTGACATTTAGTACATCTGATTCTTTTCCACAGCAACAATCGTTCAAAGAACCTAAAAAATATTCCCTTTTCTCAAATGAACTTTGTGAGGATAAATTTATTAGTATATATGAAAAGCTCAGAATGCAGAGTTGGGAGCCATCAAAATGTTTTAGGAGAATCTGTTTGTTTTATTCTCAGCTTTGATAGTGTAGTTGTAAAGCCTATGACTCTAATTCTAAGCTTGCTCACATGCTCATAAATCAGCCCACTTTCACAGCCATGTAGTTTCTGGTGCAAATGAAGACTGGAATTAGCTGTTACCAGCTAAACAATCAGCTACTATAAACCATTGTGGACCAATTCCACACTTCAGACACAAGTGAAACACTACAGTTCATAACAAACAAAAAATGAGTCCTTAATCATCTTTTCTTTTAAATATCAGATAGTAAAAATTCTCATTGATATGTTCCCCTTTCCCATATTTAACTATGTTTTTATGGTATGGTGCACAGTTTATGTTGTCACCAGAAGGTGTGCCACCATGCACTTTTTCTTTCCATATTAAAATCATGGTTGCATAGGTAAAGAACAGATTCCTTTTGCACCACAATTGTAAGATTACCTGAAATACATTACTACAGTGACAAGTCTAGATTTAAAATTATTTTAAATCAGTGGGAATATTGCATTGATTTCAGATTAATTTTGCACTATAGCATAACATAACAAATCTAGGAGTTCAATCTGATTGCACCCAATTTGAATAGCCAATAAAGAGTGGAATAATATTTAGCAATATTTATTATGTATGTGGTGGCAGCAAGGACTGACAGAAACTTTGATGGAATCTTGGAACTGGTATCAATTTAATATGAAATAAGTATTATTGCTGTCTGTAATCTCACCATAGAATTGTACCTCTCTATTGATTATTTTATTATTACTTAATGGAAAACTCAACATTTAGACATGAAAAATATATTCAACTGGCTTCAGATAAATATCTTATAATTTAAACTTGAATTTCCTTATTCTACAATAACATGAGCACTCACTTGTTAAACATATACTATCCAGTGACTGAGATCTTCATAGATATTGCATTCTGTGATATGTTTTTGGGTTTTTTCTGGTTAGAATATGTCTGTAAAGAGCACTTTGGTGGTACTTTAGAAAACAAAAAAAACCCAATAAATCAATGAACTACCAACAGCTTGTCAATAAGAAATAATAATAGAATCAGAATGGTAACAGTATTTTTTCCCAATTAAAATAAGTGTTATGCTTATAACTCATGCTCCAGTCTCTATCTGTGGGAAATATATAAAGATATTTAGTTTGTGTTTTGTTCCTTAATTCTTTGACAATATAGCATAAGATATTTCAGTATGCTATGAAGTGCTAATAATAATAAAGTTAAATTCCTTACGGTGGAATGTCTTAAGTGCTAGAAACTTTATGAGTGTTCAGAATACTAAGGAAGCTAAAATTCATTATATTCACAATATTTTTTAAATTATTGTTTTGCTTTTGATGTCTGCCTGGGCAAAGTGAAATATCAAGTAAATGAGCTTCAAGATTGTCCTTCCAGTAAAATTATTCATAACACTTCTTAGCATTTCAATGCATAAAAATATGTACCTCCCTTTTCTCTATCCCATGCCTTTACTTCTTTCTCTATTACATGCCACTAGAAATTGAAGTAATATATTTGAGTTCTTTAACACAAAGGAGGACATTGTATTCACAACTCTGTGAAAATTGAAAATGAGAAGAGTGTGTAGTGATCACCAGACAACTTTACTAAAATGAAGCTCATATTTTATATATATATATATATTGAAAAAGTAAAATTTTTCAAGTCTCTGAAAGAAATTATGAAACTAATAATGATTCAAGTTTGTACGCATTCAAATTTAAATGTTTTGTCTAAGCCCTGTTGCATATCCAATATGAGATTTTTGGTCTCTGTCTGTATCTAGCCTTTCTGTATGGGCCAGTGTCCTATGATTCCTTTCATGTTGTAGTTTCAATATGCTGTATTATTCTGTAAATTGCTGTGTTACTTAATTCCTTCTGTTTTTACAGATCCTAGACACCTAAGACATCGTCTGGATTTCATATTGTATGTCAATTATAACAATCTTGTCACATTTTTTTGTTCAAAGCTTCTATGTCATGTGGTTTTCTCTCTTTAGCCGATTTTTTTAAATACTTAACCTTCAAATAATTTTCAGTCCTTCAATACAGAAATACCAGGGTTTATAAACCATTTGCTTTATTTTTTGAATGTTGCCTGTCCTCGACCTTCTGCATTTCTGAGCATCATTAATTTAAGCCGCAACAGACATTATAAAAAATAGTTCCACTCTCCATAGATGAAACTTGAAATTTGTTGTGTATTGCCATTTTAGTCATTCTGTAACTGCCAACCCAGAAATACAATTAGTTCCAATGACTGGAGGGAAGGTTTAGATGTCTATGTTGTGTGTGGACAGCTAGGTATGCACATGTATGAAGTTGAACCTGAAACCCACATCAATCACAAAGTATTAATTCTTTACTCATACAGTTCTGTTTCTCAGAGCCAGTACTTTTGAGAATTATTCTAAACCAAGACAGTCAATAAAACCAGAGAATGAAAGTAAGCTAACTGCAAAAATAAAACTAAAGAAATGCTGAAATTAGTACCTACCCAGGAGAGATTAGGCTTCATTCTTTCCACACTGGTATCTTCTTTGGAATTAGCAATTTTGGAAGACAATATGTCCAGTTACAGAAAATTCATAGCAAAATAGGCTATTTTTGTATGAATAATCCATAATTCCTACAAGAGACTATGTCCAAGGAGACTTACATCTTCACCACTTAACAGTTAACAACCGGCAGATTAAAAAAAATAAGGCTGGTCTCTGGTCCATGTTGAAAGAATCATCTTTCACAGGGATATTTTCAGTGAATAACAAGCCAGAATAAACAGGTAAAAGAAAGATGAAAAAGGAGATAAAATATATGACAATATCATTACAGAAATTATCTGATATAATTAAGAGATAAAGAAAGATTTAAAAAAAAACCCCAAAACTTTATAAAGTGAGAAAGTACAAAAACTAAGGGATGAAAATAATAAGTACCTGAAAGAGGGAATATTTTTGTCATGAAGGTTTGTATATAAGCTGTCAGTTCCTAGAAAGACTGTTCAATTATACTTCTGAAAGATAAACCATAAAAACAAATGTATTCAGCTAAATTAACAGAAATATGAAAAGTCAACACTCTGTTACTTGGTAATCTTCACTTGACTCATCTGCCCACAGAAAACAAAAAGATGAAAACCACACAACAAATTCTTCCAAGTTGGTAGAGAAGATGGCTCATTTAGAAAATGTCTCATCTCAGAAATTTTCGAATTTATTACTAAATCTAGAACTGAGAGGAGCATGTTGTTCAAACAAGAAAAGCAGTGATTGTTTAATGATGTTTTGAATTCATAAAGGGCAGAAAAGCCTTTTCAAGTGGATTTGAAGAACAGGATAGAATTAATGCATTTGGGAAAGACAGACACTCATAAGAAATGTGTGGCTGTTCCATGTCTGTTCCTCACTGTCGGTTCCATTCACAAAGGAGTGAGCCTCCAGGCATTCAAATGCTTTGCAGTAATTATTCCCGAATGTTTGGTATTTATGAAAAATGCAATTTACTCTAGGGGATGCTTCACTATCTTCACTACAAAGGCAAGTCACAACAGTACATTCAAACATTGCTATAATTATCAGCCTATCACTGTTTCTTGTTTGTCACAGGCTAGACTTTTCTTTAAAAAAAATCTTGCTCAGGGCTGAAATTTAACATCAGGGCCAAACTGGGAAATTTTTTCCACATCGAAGAAAGCTGATCTTATTTGAAAATTCATGGATAAGCTCAGAGCTGCCTCTTTGAAGATGAATACTAGATCCAACCCACACTATCTTTTAATGTCACCACTTCAATATACCAACTCTGATATAATGCCCAATAGCTAAGAAGTAAAGTACTTGTGTAGCTGCTTCAGAAAACACCACAGAAAATGGGTTTCATCATTAATAATAGAAGCCTACACAATAGGCAGCCTTCTCATGGAAAGCCTAAAACCTTCTCAAGAATTGCATAAGCTGCTGCTGTTGCAAAGCAATGGAGGGAAGGAAACAGACCCATGTGCAAGCAGCAAATGTGTTACGTTTGGCAAGAGTTCCTTGATTTGCATGGAGGATTTCCATGGGGATAACTCAATAACACACAGATCTAAAGAGAGTCAGCAGTGTAACACTGTAGTTGCATCACAGAATCACAAATATTTTGACTTATAGTTTTTACTTACAGAAAGAAAGTTTTATCTGACGATTCACATAAGAAATTTGCAAACCTATTCCTGCTCCTCAACTGTAAGTCTTCTCTTACTAAATAGAGAATAAAGCAAGTTGACAAAATTTGCTTCTTGCATGATGAAATGAACATTGAACACTAGTGACTTCAATGTTTTTTTCCTTTTTTTTGTAACATTGGGGAAATAAAATATTGATTTGAGGGGAGTGGTGGCTAAGCATTGCAATTACTTCACAGCATAGTTAAGTTTAACAGATTGAAGAAGTTTAGTCCCACATGCTAGAATCTAAAACCTTAAGATTAAAGGCAAAAAGTTCTTTAGTAGGAATATTTTGTTAATTCAACTTCTCCTTGTGAACTCCTTATTTTTGTCTTCTGTGGTGTACACATTTGAATTCAATGTCCTAGAACTTTAAAGATCAAATATAGCTGATAGGCCTTAGATAAAAGAATATCTTTTGAAGAGGATTCTGTCAGATCATCTAGATTGTAATTGAGAAGCCTGAGAAGGGAGCTTTACCACTGGAGGCAAGGGAGTGAAGAGCATGGAGCCATCCTCTTCTCAGTGGCACCAGGAAATAGGAACAAGAGGCCACAGGCAGAAGCTGCGACCACCAAGACCATGACTTCCTCAACATGCCTCCTGACTGGAACTTTGCCTAAAGAAACTTGAGATAAGAGCAAGGTGACACTTTTGTCCAATTGTCTCAGGTCTAGGAAGAAGTAAACAAGGATGAGAGAGAACATATCCTCAAGAAAATCAAACTCAGCAGCTGTCCTGAAAATCAGCTCTGGCAGGGTTAAAAGTGGAGGAGGCCACAGCCCACAGGCTCATCTGCTGAGGCCAGGTTTGCACACACTCCCCCCACAGCAAAGGGCAGAGGAGGAGAGTTTTGGAGGGCGTGGTGTAAGCCCTGTTCAGAGGGAGAGAGCATTCACCCTCCCTCGCACACACTGACACAATTGCAAAGCCCCCGTGCCAGGAAGGCCACACCCCAGGACATTCACATGAGGACAGCTGAGGGGTGTCATCACCCATCAAAGACCCCCAAAGTGCTGCCCAGGCTCACTGCTGAGAGGATCCTGAGTGTATATTAACCCATTGCATTTTATATTTTCCAGGGGACCCTCACTTTCAAGGAGACCAGATGGAGAGAATCAACAGGATGCTGTTGGGATCCACAGAGTGGTGATGCTTTCTGCTTAATCTGATTTGCTGTCTTTCTCTTTCTCTCCCACCCTTCCATGTTCTCTTTCTTTCTACCTCCTTACCTCACATTTACTGTTACATAAAATCCATACTATTGACTTTGGAATATAGTCTCATTTTCACATTTATTTGGGCAGACCCATCTTTTTTTATAATTTTCGTAACCAGATCATAGCAACATCTCAGCAAACACATTTGAACAGAGGCAATAACAATGCAAAAAGTGAATGTTCAAAAGTTATTAAGCTACAAATCAGTTTAAATTGAACATGCTGCATAGGGAATAAAACTGGCTAACAGTATGGCACCTAATTTTGGAGAAAAGGTTTTTGGGTTTTCAGTTTATTTCTAAAGAATTAATATATACTTCGCTCATAGATATATATCTAATCCTAACACTTAAGCAGCTGAAAAGCTTTTTTTCCTTGAATAGAAACTTTACAGAAATGTGATTTTTTTAGACACCACAGTCTGTGCCAGCTTTGTTTTTAACCTGCTTTCTAGAGTGGGACTCCTTCCTCCTGACTTCTCTTAGAGATGTAAAACGCTGTTCTGCAGCGTCAATAAGGTTAGTTAAGGACAGACTGTGGACTTATTCTTTTGGCCATAAATCTGGTTGTTTGCTTCCTTTAGACTTCATTCAAACTCCTTGGGGCTATTTTCTAGGCAACCATTCACAGAATTATAATCAGCCAGTACACATTAGTTTTAATGGACATGGTTTACTTTTACACACAGCCTTTCAACCTCCTGTTTTCAATCACCCGTTAGAAGCTCAAAAGAAAAATAGTTGTATGACTTTTCTCCTGCTAAACTGACTAAAAAAAATTCCCAAACATATACAACTTATACAGCAGTACTGATGTAAGTGCTATTATTTATATAGAGTAACACAAGTAAAATCTGCCAAAGTATAGCCCTAAATGTTTGTTGTTGTTGTTTTTTTTTTTTTCTAATTTGCTGTTATTTGACTAAAGACTCTTCAGTTACTGTATTGGAACTGGAAAAGATGGAGTGAATTTTCTTCATAGCAACAGCATGTTTTGTCTTTAATTGGTGGTTAAACCAGTGTTGCTAACACACCAGTATTTTGGCTATGACTAACAGTTCAACACAATATTGAGATTTTCTTTTTTCCCATTCTGACCCTGCACTGGGTAGATCAGGATGCACATGAGGCTGGGAGGAGACACAGGCAGGACAGGTGACCTCAGCTGTCCAAAGAGATATTATATACCACATCATGTCACTCTCAGCAATAAAAACTGGGGGAAAGGAGGAGGTATGGTGGATATTCAGAGTGATGCTATTTGTCTTCCCAAGTAGTTATCATGTGTGCTATGGTCCTGATTTACAGGAGGTGATTGAAAAATGCCTGTGGGTGGGAAGAACTGAATGAGTTCCTAGCTTTTACTTGGCTTGTACATACAGTTTTGCTTCACATTTTCCACTGCTTTTATCCTGACCTATGAGGCTTTTTTCATTTTTTTTTTTTTTTTTTTTTTATTATTCTTCTGCTGTTCTTTTTGCTCTTCATTCTTGTTCTTCTGACATCCTGCTAGAGAGGAGTTACAGAGTGACTATGTTAGTTTCTGGCTGGAATCATAGTAACTTTGTACAATCTGCATAATTTTTATTGTGGCAGAAGATGGGTTTTGAAGCACATCTTTTTGTTTCAGTGATAGACTTCTGGCTGAAAACAAGTGCAATGATCAGAACACAGAGTTCTTTCCTTGTTTCTTATCCAAACAGTTTCCTAGCTGTGACCTTGCATTTATTTAAAACCCACAACATTTTATTACAGCAGCTCATTAAATTTTATAAATCAGAAAACATGTAACCAAAAATTATATTGTCATATAACCAATATTGCTTATCACATAATTTAGTAGCTAACAAATTTAGCACTGTCTTCTTTAAAAATGCATTTAATATTTTGCCAAAACCAATCTATTGCTGTGGTATTAAGAAATAAAAGCCAGTTGAACACGTGTTTTGTAGGTGTCTGAAAACTTCCAAAGGCTTCAGTAATAAATTGCATGTCTAAATGTCTTTAGACTATCTCCAACTAAAATATTAAGCATGATACATATAACAGTAGTAGTTTTGATGTGGGCAAGAAGTAATTTTCTATTCTTAGAAGGAATTGCTGTTACTCATCTAGAAGTCTAAAGGTGTCAAAATAGCACGTTTCAACAGTCTGATATTTTGTCTTTCAAAACAGATGAAGCTGGTCTTTTCCCTTCCACCCTTTTGTTCCTTGCCTTCAAATTCTTTTTTTTTTTTTTTTTTTTAACCAAAACAAAAATGTTTCAAAAACATGTGAAGTGTTCCATGCAACATTCCTCTTGGCCCATCCTTCAAGTTCAGGTCAAGTTCAAGTACTTAGCAACTCTCAAGATGAATACAGCGTGTGCACTTACTTTCAAACCTACCATATGGTCTCTTTAGCTGAGGCTTATTCATCCAAAGCTGTGCTTTGGATGTAAGTACTAACTTTTTATCCACTTGATTAACTGAGAGTTTATTTATTTCCCTCTGCATCTATAATTATCTGAACAGCAGTATTATAGCATTTTGAACCAGTGTCACAAGAGCCTAAGAAACTCACAAAATGAATGGGCTTGCTTTGATATTATGAACCTAATTACAGGAAGGATCATTGTCCTGAAGCCACTGTTGTATTTATATCAATGCCATACAAAAGTGTTCTGGTTATTCCCATATTGGCAAAGCAAATGGATGTCTCACAGCATCAAATAATATCAGTTCTCTACAGCTTCTGTGAACACCAAACATGAAAAATGTGTCCCGCCTATGTCAATAGCAGCTTTTTTTTTTCTACAGGAGATTTTCGATAAGGTATTTTGAAATAGTAAGTCACAGGACCCATGGTAGATGTTAAAGATGGTGCTATCTAGCTCTAGACATCATGTTATATGTCCACATTTGAGACAGACACTTGAGGTTTCTTTTATTCAGTGTAGAGAATTAGCCAAACTGAACAGCAGTTCTCATCAGGATTTTGAAGAAATAGGTCACAACCTGAAAGCTGTTATTTTTCTCAGTTGACCACACAGGGAATTGGGCCGAGTTGCTCAGATGCATACATTATTAACATCTACAGCTGGTCAGAGGTAACTTAAATTCAGTAACTTTTGCATCATCTGAGAAGTAGCTATCCATGCTGTAACTAAATCATGCCAGAGGTGCAAAAATTTCCCAGATGATCTAAGCAGGCCAGTACAAATGCTGCACAGATTGCTGCCCAAGTATAGAGCCACATGAGTGCAATGGCATCTATCCTTGGCTCAGAGGATTTTAACTACTTCCATGTTGTGCTGAGCCCTTTGCCAGTGACCGAGAGCTGTTCCAGCTGTCTTCACACCATGCTCTCTGTCATATCTGGAGGGCTTACTGGTTTGTATGCTGGACACAGCTTCAGACCCAAAGTTGCTCTGTGCATTTGGACAGCATAGCATCTTTCATAAAGCGAAAGGAACTGTTCGTGAGGCTGATCCTGACCAAGTTAGCTCAATGTGGTAACCATAGCACTAATTCTATTTTCACAACTCTGTGAGGCTCCAATTAGCATTGGTAATAGAGAGCTGACTGTACTGTGATGGCATGAGTGGAAGGAATAAGCTCATGCTGAATTCATTGCTGTCGGGGCTCCACTGCATCTGTGCTGGTTCAGGTGTATCTTCATTCCACTGCAGGCAATGCTGTAAACACACTCAGTGGGTATAGTAATGCTAGTAATTCTCAAAACAGTGTGGCAAATGGCTTTCCAAAATCCAGGTAAAAAGCACATGAAATACAATATTTACTTCTCCCATGAATTTTATATGCTTTGAGTTATATTTCTTATTTGCAGATTGCATAGAATTTTTTTTATAGTTTAGTTAATCAAAACAATATATATGTACCTGCATATCAACAGGTTTTTACCAGTCTCTGTGCATGACATAATTTAAACTGATCTTTCCCTTTAATGTATTTTTCTGCTTTTTTCTCACTTGACAGCTGATATGCTTGGAATGGTTAAAAAGTGTAGATTTCTGCATTCATCTATCTTTCATTTTATTTTAGTTTCTGTTAGTCAATTTGTTTTAATTTGTCACAAAATAGCAAGTACTCCTTGGAGTGATGAAGTGTTAATTAATATTAATAATTAACTATAGTAACTTATAACACTTATTAATTTTGTTAAGTTATCCATTCAAGAAACTGAGATGAAATACTATTCAAAATTCAGAAAGAAAACTCTAAAATTTCTGTGGATGGGCCAAGATTTTTGTGATTTTTTTTTTCTTTCTTGCTAATGTTTTTGTAAACTGAAATATACCTGGCAGATTACAATAAACTCTAAGCAAGATTCTGATTTATTCTTTAAGATTCTACCCAATACCTCTAAAATACCTCTAAAATACTATCAAAGGAGAAATAAAATAAGAAAACCCAATGGGTCCTTCTAAAGAAGAAAACAAATAAAGGAATTGTTTTCTGATTGCCTAAATTTGGTCTTAGAATAGGAAAGCAAGCCAGGAAAGTTATTAAATGTTATGGCAGCCCAAACTCAACACTTATTTAACTTCTAACATAATATTGAAAACATCTAAAGAATAGATTAAATTATAAAGGAAAAAAAACTAGTTACTCCAAAAAAGCAAAATTTTGCAGAGGGCAAGCAGGAATGACTTTAGAAAAAATACCCACAAATGAAAATAAGTACACCAAACTTTCTAAAAATTGAGGTATTTTAGAAACAATGGTACATTGTGACTGAATTCTATTCATTAAAACCAGAAATTCTAGTGAAATTATGGTGAATAGTTTCATTTTACAATTTCTTTAGCAGTACACATAATTACATCATCATAATACTATCTACAGATCAAGGTAAGCATAGATTAAGGCATCATGTCTCAGGGGTCTCCACCTCAGGCTGATGGATGCAGTGGCTCTTTTCCAGTTTCCCTTTCAGGGCACTGTTTTTAGCAGCACCCAGATACAACACATAAAAGGGGATTCTCATGAGATTTAAGTACAGATGGCCAAACCCTTCCCCTTTTCTTTGACTATGGTTGAAGCTCACTACTGCAACCATGCATGCTCTCACTCTTCATATTCACAAGTGAACCCATATCCTTAGGTCTCTTGAACATTCACTCAAAATCCCTGTCTGGATGCCAGTCCCCTTTCCCCCCAAATGAGTCTCCTGTTCACTGGCTTTTCCAGCTTGATGTTTACTATCAAACAGATGCATAAAATCACCTACCTACTTCACAATCTCCCCCACACCCACAGATCCCTTAAATATTAACAGGAGTTTCTCAGCTTGGTTAGTACCTGTGATCAGACCTTGGGCTCCATACCCACCACTGACTTCACATATGAATATTTCTCCTATTCTCCAGACAGTTTGACTTGGTTTGCTACTGAATTTAGCATAAACAAATATGCAAAAAGGATTAAATTACCCAGGAAAACAATAAATACAGATCCAGCACCTTCTCAGGTCTATATATCTATGTGTTTAATTCATTACTTTTCTTGTTCCTTTTTATTTTTTATATAGTAAATAGTCCTTAGCCAGGTAGTTACATGAATCAGATTGGGCCATATTCCACACGATTTTAGCAAGCTAACATTTCTAAAATTCTCCCTCTACAATGCTAAGTGTGTCAGTCATCCATACATGGCCACAGCCTAGCAGCAATACCATTTCCTTGCTCATACTCCTCTGATTTAGAATGTTCTCAAAGTCTGTAGTGCAATTACAATATTCAACACATACACTAAAATTTAGTCACTCTTTAAGCCCTAAACCAGTTTTCCTTCTGAGGAAGTAAATCCTTAGGACTCTTCCCTCCATATAGTAACAGATGTGTAAGACTATACCTTAAAAGAAAGAACAAAGACATGATTGAAGAGTTCACACATTGGTCAAAGAATCTATGACTGCAAAAACAGACTGAGCAAACAACAGTTTGCAGTCTCAACTTCACATGGTAGACTTTCCAGGGTCCTTGGACACTTTTTCCATAATCCTACTGAGTAAAACCTCTTCTGAATGATGGCCAGTAGTGTGCATTTATATACAGATAAGTCCTTACTGATGGTATTGTATTGTCTCCTGCAGCTGGAGTACCATGCATGATCTCCAAAATTCTTTCTCTGAAAATCTCAGTAATGAGAATTAAAAAATCAGTCCATTTCTTTGCACTTCTTCCCACCCTTTGTTTGAATTGAAAATATAACTTCTTTCAAGCAGATTCCACCACCTTTTTGCAATTTTTTTTTTTTTCAAATTAGTACCTCAGTCTTAGCTTGGACTGTTGTATATTCAACGAATAATAGCACTTCGAGCATTTATTAACTATTGTGTCTTTTCTCAGAAAACTCTCACCTAGAAATTTTGATACACTGTAATACAGGGATATTTGGTTTAGAAAGCTTGTGATAAAACCAACATCATTCTGCAGAATAGAGCAGTATAGTAGTCAGCCAAACAGAATGGAGTTGAATACTGTGTGTATTCACCCACACAGTGCATCACACAGTACTGTACACAATACACACCCACCTTGTATCTACAGGTCACTTTCTGGTACATCTTTTAAACTCAGACTTGCAGTCAGAGACCTCCCTTGGCTACCTGATGGAAAAGTCCTCCTCTTTTGTGATGGGACTTTATTCCATTTCACAACACTTTGTTATCTGCGACAAACAGGATGATTTGGAAAAGGCACCACCGACATACATTTCTAATACTGAAATAAGAATATTGTCAAACCTGTTGTAATCCTGAAATAGTGTTTCGAAGTCAATGCAGACATACATGAACGTATCAATATGTTATCTAAGATACTGGAATCACTCCCCCTATGGTGCTGTGAAGAACCTTGATAGAGTTGACCTATATTGCTGAATATGTGTGACTGCTACCATTGCATTATTTAGATAAAATGGAAAAAATAATACTCTAATTAAAAAAAAGAATTAAAAATCACTCCATACTTAAAGCCAAACCTGTATAAAGGGGTTTATATAACATCAGAAAATTATTTACATAGTTGATTTTAGAACATATTTTTCCCTTTCTTCATGTATCTCTACAAGTTTGGGCTCTGCTAAGACAAGGAATACAAATTTCAAAATATCAAAACAAAATCTGTTCAGACAACATTTCCAGCAGAGGTTGACAGTCAACAAATGAACCTCAATATAGAAACTACTAAAGTTTTTCCTTCCTTATTGATGGTGTTATAGTGACTCTGTTGTTTCTAGTGTTGTGTCTTCTCTTTCTAAATTCCATTTCTTTTAATTTTTTTTTTTCCTTTGGGACATTTAATGGAAACTTGCTTCTCCTCTGACTCATCCTCAGTCTTCTAGTTCTGAGAACTGAAAAGTGTCATTATATTCAGATTCAGAAACCGAAAAAAATATTCTGTCAAACACTGTAATTATATAGTCTGTCAGTGTTCTTTTTCTGACTCATCTTCAGCATTAAAATTATACAGAGTTCTGCCTGTTGTATATTAGCTAAAATTTTACCATTTTACTTTCTACTTTTGCAATTCTTTGTTATTTAAAAGCTGAATAGAAATGCTAGTAGAGATATGACTGACTATACAGGTCAACATTCATAATATTCATAATACCTCTGTGTCTCTTTTTTAACTGCATTAAAATAGTCTAGGAAAAGTTTGCATAAAATTCAAATTAGAAGAATTGTCTCACTTCATGTAAAAATTCTAAAAATGCCTGGTTTTTTTTTTCCTCATATACTTGGAAAAAAGCATCAATTCAGAGTAATTTACAATGAGACAGCTCCAGAGGCCCCTGTACCTCAGGTAGAGAATTCTTGCTATTCTGTGAGTACAGATCCAAATCCTCTTTTCTTAAGTAAGAGAACTTATCCTGAAGTTTTTTTTTCTCCTACATAAACATCATAACCTCTGTCACACAGAGTTATTTTTGTACTCTCTGTTCCTATAAATATTTAAATAGTTACACAAAGTGAAAGTATTCCAGCAAGGATGATAAATTCACACATGCAATAGCATGCATTTAAAAGTTTTTGTGTATGCCATAAACGAAAGATTCTGAGCCCATTCTTTCTTTAATTTAAATGAAAACTGTGACACCTTACCTACTTAATAATTAACATCTGTGCTTTGTTTGGCAGCTAAGATGGCTGCACTGGTGATGATTTCCTTGGAGTTTGCATATTTCTGCTTAGAAGCCATAACATAACATTTGATATTTTATAAGAAAGTCACATTTATGCTTAATGTTTAGTTACCATTACCCACCTATTCCTTGCCCCTGATGTAGTCTCACCAGGCTGCCTGGAATATGATTTAGCAGGCCATGTGAGTACGCAGGATCTCTCTAAGTAGTACAAGAACATATGATGAAACTGTTTCTTTCCTTTTGCCATGTTTGTATTTACAGAACATGATATAAATGTAGGGATTGGTGACAAAAAACCCTAGGACACAACCATCTGATGCTTCAAGTCATCTTGAAGAACATTTAGTCATCTGTTACAGTCCAACTGCTTCTCTTAATATCCAGGCCACTCTTGGAAAATAGACATGCATGATATTTTCTCTTCTTTATGTGGTGCGTTTAAAATCTTCATGCACAAAGAACATCCACACACTTCTAACTTGAATGATTTTCTTCTTGTAGAGCAAAAAGAAGTAAAGGAGATTCTGCAGAGTCTTGTGGATTTTTCCTTTCATTTGGCAGGTACATATAGCAACTTTAAAAGACGTTATTAAATAAATAAATTTATTGTAACTATAAAAAGTTGCATGAGCTACTTCTCTGTATCTTAAAATGTGATGTATGTTAAACCTCTCTAAAACTTGCCCTTTTAATGTGAAATATTTGCTTATCTGGTTTACTTCTATGGCATGAAATCAACTATTTTAGATCATATATGTAAATGCAGTGGACTTTGGTGAATTAGTATGCCATGGGTTTGTGTATATCCAAGATGAAGGGTACTAAGCTAGTCAATATCAATGTTAGAATCTTTTTATAGCACCATCTACCTTGCAGTGATCATGACAAATTTCTTAATACTTTAATACACATAAGGAGATTAATGGAGTATTTTGATGTAGTAGATGAACATTTACCAGACAGAGGATACATAGTGAAAGGAAAAATGTGGTTCTTCCCCTGTAATTTTGGAATTCTTTTCGTTAAGACTAATTGTGTGCATTTTCTGTAGTGTTTGAAGTGACTTTAACTTTTTTCTTTATTCCAGCTACATATAAATAGTCATATCCACTGTGGCACATTGAAATGCATAACAAATATTTAAACCAAACATCTCACCTGAACTATTCTGGAAACTAACCAGGACCATTTATTCTGTTAGACATGGAACAAAGGATGACAGCTGCAGGTTTTGAGGCAGGTTTTTTTCTCTTCAATCTTTTCTGCTATGCAAATTAAAAAAAAAAAAAAAATCTGACTGACACAGTAGCTCACAGTTCATAAATATAAAGCTAGAAACAAAAATTGTGTTCTTTTCATGACCTTCTTTCATGTGTCTAAATATTACAAAATTTAAGCTCAAGTCACTTATAGCATTGAGTAAGCAAGATAAAATTATTATTTATTATCTTACTTAGTGCTGTTAGATTTATGTTGAGCTTCAACTTTTCGTGCCTTCTGTCATTAAAGTTATTTGGTTTATTTTTACTTGTGTCCAGTTGCATTAGTATTAAAATATGTCTTCACTAAAAAACAAATATGTCTATTACATTGACTTCTCTACACCATGTAAAGCAGTTGCATGGAATTCTTAGAGGAATGAAAGGATAATGAGAAGTCATAAACTGTTCCTTGAGATGTAGAGCTTTTTCCCAGATTAGGCAGTCTAGTGTTCCATTGGTATCTTCCTAACTCAGATGTACATACATTCAGATCACTTATAGCAATCAGATACTCTAAGGTAGCTGTAAAACATCTGCCACTGTAATTAAGATTCAAACCAGAATTTTTGCTACAGCTACATTAGCACAAATAAACATGACTATGTCATATATATTGTCAGGCATCTACACGGACATTTATAATCCACTTTTTAGGACTAATACAATTTATAAACATAATAATCTTGAGAAAAAGGTATTTGAACTTGGTATAAGAAAAGAAAACCAGCCAAACCAACAAAAGCAAAACCTGGCAAGCATTCTCTGTATTTCTCTAAGACTATATACAGTTTTATGACTAATTTTTTTTTTCTGGTAGCAATAGTATGTGCTTCATATGCCTATATTTGGCAACCGTTGTTATTAACATTAGTTAATAAAATCACCCAGTTTGCATCTTAGTCCACACACACTGCACTGAAAATTTACTCCATATATTTCCATCCAAATTTTTATAGCTCTGAAAAGACTTTCTAACTGTTACTAATGGGTTTTCAATAATATTTAAATCCTTTCCTGCACAACAAAAGCATAGACTGTCTCCAAAGCTGTAAAAATCCAAAAGGATTGGAAAATTGAATAGGCTAAAATTCATTGTATATATCCCTGTCAACTTTCTCTGTCCAGTTATATTTTCTAAGTTTTGAAAGGAGGGTAATCTGAAATGTTGAGGAAAAGTATTGAAATCTGCCATCCAAAGAAAAAAAAAAAAAAAAAAAAAAAAAAAAAAAAAAAAAAAAAAAAAAAAGAAAAAAAGAAAAAAAACCCAAAAACATTTCCTGTTGAGGTTTTTTCTTCATGACTGAAGGTTTTAGAGTCACATTTTCCAGAACTGACATTTCTTCTATTTAAAGGAGAATTTCTATGGTGCTGAAATAGACAAAACAACACATAGCCTTAGTGAAATGTAGGCATTTAATCAGCTTGTTTGCTGCAAGTATTCTCCTGCACCACCTGCATTACTACTATCAAGAAGACAGTTTCACACATCAGCATCTTACAGAAGATGTGATTTTGGTTTTGTGAAGGTTTGTGTAGTTTGGAAGGAATGTGGCATGTTTCTGTCACTCTCTTCCTGACATTTTGAAATGGCAGTGACATCGGGAATGTGTCTCACCCTGGATAAATGGGAAACCACATGGTCCATAAATCACCAAGAGTAAATTTCTGATATTAGGAGAGGAATAGTCATCCTCTAGAAGTGTTACTCACAGTAAAAAGGACACTGGAATAGAAAAGGGAAAATGCACATTGGTTATTCAATGTTCCTTTAACTCCATAGCAAAATAACCCACAAGTATTTCTTTCTGAAATTATTGTTTTAATTTCTAAATACCTTGTAGTAGCAGTTACCAATCAGTATGCTTGCAACACATTTACTGTAGACATTGCTAAACTAGACATGTTGGAAGTTGAAAAAAAGCCCCAAATCCCTACACTATACACTATATTCAGTTCTTAGAATTCTGTCTCTTTTGTTCAAGTCTTTCCTTAAACTAGTCATATTTTCAGGGCTTCTATCCTTTGGTAATTATCGGGAAAGGAAGTCCTAAGACAAAGAACCTACAGTATGAGCAATTTTCTTACAATTAGATTGAGCTAAAGCATCTCTCTGCAGCATTATTCTTTTGAACTGAAAATTGTTTTATGACTCATTCTGCTAAAGGCAAATATCAAGCATTTCAGAAATATCTCACCCTAGACTTTTTACCAGTAAGTGTAAGTCAAAAGCCCGTTTGAGACATTCACAAGTTGATGCATGAACAGGTTATAGTAGAAGAAGTAAATAGAGTAGAACTGTCAGACTGATAGAACCAGGAATAGAAATTACAATTGAATAATTGCCTGTGACCAAGGTCTTCAGGTCAAGATCACTTCTCATTGGAGATGTAGCCCTGAGAGTTACCTGAGTGTAAAAGGGTAGACCGGTAAGGGTGACACACGTGTGGATGTTTGCTACAGACTGCCTGATCAAGAGAAGGAAACGGGTGAGACATTCTATAGACAGCTCAAAGCAGCCTCAAGGCCACAGGCACTCATGGGTGAATTTAACTATCCTGACATTTACTAGAGAAGCAACACAGCAAATCACAAAGAATTCAGGAGGTTCCTGGAAAATATTGATGGCAACTTCACGCCAGAGGAAGGAGGATCCCACAAGGAATGGTGTGCTGCCTGCTGTCATACTAACAAAATAGGAAGGCCTTATTGAAAACAAAGTGAATACTGGGGACAGAGGAAGTGGGGTCATAGCAGCCTTGGCTGTAGAGCCCATGAGATTGTGGAGTTCAGTACCCGGTAAGGAGGAAGTATGCAACAAGTCAGGTTGCAACCAGTATGGTGGTTTAATCCAGGTTGGATGCCAGATACCCACAAAAGCCACTCTCTCACTTCCTTCACAACTGGACAGGAGAAAATATAATGAAATTCTCATGAGTTAAGAGAAGGGAGACACCACTCATTACTGTCATGGACAAAACAGACATGACTTGGAGAAATTAATTGAATTTATTACTATTCAAAATCAGAGCATGATAATGAGAAGTCAAAAAATCATAAAAACACCTTCTGTCCACTCACCCATCCTTCCTGGGCTCTACTTTCTCTCCTGCCAGGGGTGCAGAGAGAGAGGGAATGGGGACTATGGTCAATTCATCACAGCAGATGACGTTGTTTTCGCCACTGCTTTCTCCTCAAGGAGAGGATTCCTCCCCCTGGCACAGTGTGGGGTTTCTCCCATGGGAGAATGTCCTTCATGAACTTCTCCAACATGTGCCCTTTCTACAGGCTACAGTCCTTAATTAACTTCTCAAGACTCTCTGTGGGTGTAGTCCTTCAGGAACAGCGTGCACCCACTGTGGGTCCCTTATTGCCAGCAAGTCAAGGGAGGTGATCCTGCCCCTCTGCTTATCCTTAGTGAAGCCACACATTGAGCCCTGTGTTAAATTCTGGGCTCCTCAGTACAAAAGAGACGTGGAGCTCCTGGAGTGGGTCCAGCAGAGGGCAACAAAGATGGTTAAGGGACATGTATTTCATTTATGAAGGCCTGTTCAGTCTTGAGAAGGGATGACTGAGAGGGGATCTCACCAGTGGACATAGGTAGGGTCGGTGGGTGTCTGGAGGATGGTGCCAGGCTGAGCTCAATGGTGCCAAGCGATGGGACAAGAGGCAAAGGGCAGAAACTGATGCACAGGGAGTTCCACCTGAATATGAGGAAGAACTTTACTGTGCAGTGACTGAGCACTGGAATAGATTGTTCAGAGAGGTAGTAGAGTCTCCCTCACTGGAAAATTCAAGAACTGTCTGGACACAATACTGTGCCATGTGCTCCAGGATGACCCTGCTTGAGCAGGAGGAATAGACCAAATGACCCTCTGTGGTCCCTTCCAATCTGACCTGTTCTGTGATTCTGTGAAAGCTGTATCCATAACAGTGCCCACAGGTTGAATCTAGTAAACTTTGTTCGTTGCAGTATGAGGGCAATACATTTCTTAATTGGAACTTTAGATATTTTGTCTTATTTTTTCAGTATTTTTAAAGCAAGCATTTCATTATTACAAGATGTGTTTGTGCTTTTTACGTTTATATTTCAGTTTAAAATATAACATTTCACTATTCATAGTAAATGCTTTTACTTCAGAGGACATTTCTTTTAAATAAAAGATTTCTTTTTTTTTTTTGTATCATTGTAATTATCAATACATGGATAAGGCAGTACTTATTATTAAAGTTAGGAAACACATTTATTTTCAGTTATTTTTAATTTTGCTAATCTTATTTCTTTGTACTGAAATTTTCCATTCCATGTATTTGCCTTAGGCTGAAATATTGTTTTGAAACTTTTATATCAAGAGGAATTGAAGAAATTAGAGAAAGAGGGGAAAATGTACTGTTTCAAAAATCTCTTCTGTTTCATGGAGAAGCTCTCAGCCAAAAAACTAATGTAAAGAAGTCCAGGGGAGGAAAGAATCAGTTCAGAAGCAGTAGCTGGGACAGCAACATTAGCACTTGTTCAATATTTCTGAGATACATGGGACTTTCTGATTTTTTGAAATATGCTTTTGCATGTATGTAATGTCTTTAAGGTTTGTTTGCTTATTTGCTTGCTTTGTTTGCTCTTTTTGTTTGATTGTTTCCTTTTTAATGAGTTTTCTGAAAATGTATTAAGACTGGTAATTACAGGAGTATGAAATTTCTTGAGAGAATAGATTGGGGGTTTTGAAGTAATTAAAACATTTTGCCTTGTCAGCAGGACACATGGGTGAGAAAAAAAAATTGTATACTTAAATTGACAAATATCTTTAACTCAGAACAGCCAAACATGGGGTGTTAATGACTGCTATAGACAGTGACTTGAAGCTGGCTTATATGGCATATTGTTGCAACTAAACACATAATATATGACTGTGTTAACATTATCACAGTAGGTGTTAGCATGTTGGAATTTATTGTTCCTTTAAACATCTCTGAAGCAGCCCTGACAATATTTAAATTCGGTAAAGGTGAAAGCAATAGTGAATTGTACTTATAATTTACCAAGATACTATTACAGGATAATTTTCCATGGATCATGTACATATGCTATATTTCAGAAGCAGTGAATATAAATGTATTTATATTATTTACTATAGCACAGAAATCTTAAAGGACACAGAAGAATTCTTATCTGATAAAATAAAGTGGTTAATCTGATTTCATTAAAAACATAATACCAAGCACACTATCAAAGTTGGATGGTAGAGACCTGGATTTTAGCAAATGGAGATATATTGTCTCTTCAGCTTAGCTTTAAGATTCAGAGAGTTTTTCACTGCTTGTACAATGCCTTAATATAGAAAGCTGGCTACATTATAGCAATTAAGTTTCTCATATGAGAAACAGGAACACAAAAAACCAAATCTCATTCTCATTTTTATCAGATTTAGTACGTTGTATCAGATTTAGAAAGTTGTAATCTTTCATATTTCTATTACAGTTAATTTGTACAGCTGAAGACATTATCTATTCATTTGGTATCAGAACCACATGTGCCTTGAAATTAATGAACCAGAGTAAAACTCAGGCTATGCAAGGTTAATTTAAGCTTGTCCTACTCCATGTTTTCCTGTAGTTTTACATTATGCAAATTGCAGGTGATGATGTGAAGCTGACAGAAATCCCTAAAGTCATGAACCTGGGCCACAGCTATGAAACAGAAATTGGAATAGCTGATGACCAGAGGAAATGACCCTACCTTGTCTTTCTCAGCAACTGAAGAAACTTTCCTTACTTCTAATGCAGACTTTTGGAGAGCTTCTGCTTTTTTCTTCTCAGTGAGATTATTTGACACATAAGCTCCTTTAGAGCTGAAAAGGAAAAAAATATCAGGGGTAAGAAAGATTTCCAGAAAGATGGGAACAAATGGGAAAAAAAAAAAAAAAAGAAAAGAAAAAAAGAGAAAAGAGTAAACTTTATGGTGCTTTGAACTCTCAATTGGATTCTGACTGACTGAAGTGAGGTGCTTTAATATACTTTATACTCTGTACAGATGATTCATTACATAATCACATTCAGTTTGGAAAAAGATATTTTAATGGTAATTATCCTGTCATTCTACATTACCACTAGTTTCACAGACAAAAGACCCATAGGGAGAAAAAAACTGCACCACAGGTCTCAAGGCTTTACAGTTCAGGGAGAAGACCTTTCATTTCACTAGGAACGTTCCTGCTTTTACCAGGAAAGAACAGACCAGTACGCTTCTCTTAAATTTCACAACTCATTGAAGATATATTTACCTCATCATGTGCAGGTTGGATAGTTGCCAATAGTATTTATGATGTGATTTTGAAAGGCTGTCACATTTTAACCATTCTATGTAATGCACTAGAATTATGTGTACATGTAAAATGCATAGATGCAGCTATAAATCAGTGTATTTGGTGACATGTTAAATAAACTATTATTATAAATTAATGTTATATACTGTTTAATTATTCTAATCTTAAAGTATTTCTAGAAATGATTCCTGAATTTTTTCATACCTGGAAATTTAATGTCTAAGCAGATTAAAAAAACATGGAGAAGAGCTGACATCCTTTAAGCTAATAAACCATTCAGATCACAATGATATTGCTTTGGCTACATCTGTCACAATTGAATATTACATTTAAATAGCATAAATTTATGTGAGAAGTACTATAGAGACTATGATGTGCTGATGAACCTTTTTCACACTTTGTGCCAGTATTTCTCCTGACTTGTTGTTTAATCTGTTTTATCTCCTTCTGCTTCCTACAACCTCTAAGTAATTTACTTATCTTTTAGCTGATGCTTTGAACACTTCCTATAACCAGCCACTGCTTGCCAGACATGAGTTGAAAAAGCTTCATAGCAACCAGAAAATAGCAGATATCTCAAGCTCTGCTTGCACACCATTAGCAATCATGATCCCTGCCCAAGATTCACCATCCCTGTCATATTATCAATTTTAGAAAATTTCTGACACTGCAGGCCTAAAATCTTTAAGGCCTTTCCTTCTGTTTTACAGACACATAATCCCTTTCCTTCATCAGCATGGAACATATGATTACTCCTGATGGGCTACTTCTCATCCCCAGGCCAGCTCAGGGGATGAGAGATGGTTTCAGTCTTTGTGGTATGCTGCTGCTGGATGTAGAGATTAGTAGGTCTGGTGAATTGCTGTGCTTCTTTGTGGGAAAGACTAATCTTCTGTAAGCCTGCCTTCTGAAAAGCATATATAAACAACAGTTTTTTGAGCAAGGCTCATGCACTTGAACCATGCATAGGCAGGGATGAGTTAGGTGAAAATTTAGTATACAAGCCATATATTCTACATTGGTTATAGCTCTTATACACACATCCTGGAAGTGTCTCTTACTCCTGGGACTGCCTGTTTCAAACTCAGAGTCTCTACCTCCATCACCTGTTTCCACAAGTGTTTGCAGGGGGGTTGGTACTGTGTTATTCAGTTCTCTTCATGCCAGAGCTCTCTGATACCCCACCAGGTCTCTGTAGCAGAAAAAGCCAGCTTTCTGTTTCACAAAGGTAGAATGATGTCCCAGTACAAGGCAGGTACTCATCAGACTTGCTCTAAAAGCAAAATTCCTTTCTTCCTCTCTGGCTCCTCCATTCATACTAGAAAGTGTCATCATCAGAATACAGCAAGGGACTGGAATCCTATCATTTGTTATTAATTATTGAAGCATAGACTAGAAGAAATACTGTCTCACTGTCTCTCCTTCTCCCACTGGAGTTTCCTGTCTGAGCTGTGTTACATGCAGTAGGCTTGACACAGTTTCTCTGGCTGCTCTGCCACAGGAGAGAGAGGAGAGAGACCCAGACATCTGTAGACTGAGAAGCAGATCTGCCACAGCCTAATCACGCAGTCACTGTGGATTTGCCATGAGTGGATCTGTGTGCCAAACTGTGCAGGTCACCTGGAAGAACCAGTCAGTGCATATTTCATAGCCACATGACAGAAGACTGTTGTAGTGAGTCCTTAGCTACGCTTTGGAGATAATTTTATTTTCTATTCTATGAACCCACAAAATGTTCTGGCTTTTTTTCCCAGCTGAGGTTGGAGGAGCATTTGGAAAGGATCTCCCAAATGCCTGGCAATTCTGCAGATTTTGTCTGTGAGCAAATACATTATTGTGTGATCTTTCTATTTTAAAAACTGATTTGTTTTGTTGCTGTTAGTCCCAGACGGATTGTACAGACATCCTCTTTTACAGGTCATCTTATTTCTGAATGAAAACACAGGGTTTCCACTTCCCTAAAGATTTCCTATAGTCAAGGCATGGCTTTTATTCAGTGTACCAGTTTGTATTTTGACATTGGGCTTGCTATTCCCTATGCACACAAATTATTTTCTCCCACACCCCTCTGTACAAAACATTTAAGTGATTTAGTTGTTGCTGTTCTGGATTTCATGCCTAGAAATATTTTTTATTGAAAAATATATCACACCAAGTCCTAATTGATACTCTTATGCCAAGAGATGTTTTATTTCCTGTGAGCAATTATGAAAGCAATAAAATTTAAGCAAAGAACCATGAAAGTTTGGAAAAACTTACATGGCAGCAAGGGTTTTTAAAGCAGAAAAATAAAGTGTTAAGTATTCCACTAGTATATGGTGATGGAGCTTAATTAAAGTCAAATGGGAAAAGAGTCTTTATGTAAGGTAAAGCATTTGGAGTCTATGGAGCTGCAAATAGATTCAGACATGAAATAATTTTCATAATGCTAATTCAACATAGAAGTCTACCTAATTATAAGGAAACTCTTATATGATAAAGAAGCCATTTGCCATGTACAAGTGCTGACAAAAAAATGGTTTGTTAGGAGATTTTGCTGCAGAGTGGCTTCGACCTACATATGAAAGTCCTGCAGTACCCCTCCTGTTGCATAAATCAGTTGCTAAATGAATACCAGCCTAATGTTTTGCCTCACAGATGGCTTGTGTCATTTAAGGAAAAGTAAAAGCCAGTTTTACAGAATTTTTTTGTAATGAATGAAATGAAAAATGAAAAACTAATCAGTCCTTTTAAGCTTTTTGACTTAACCTGATCTTAGATCTGTTTTTGGAACTGTTCCACACTTCACACAGTTATTTCTTCTTGTTACTAACATACCCCACTTCTCATGGGTATAGATGATATGTATTCAAGGACATATTTTTCTATTTTCACTTTCCTAAAATCCCCTGGAAATGCTGAATCCTCACATACTCATTTGGAATAAAAAATAGCCTCTGTTTATTTCCTTTTTCTAGGCCCCAGAGACTTCCATCACTTTTATCACTGAATTTAGCTACAGACTGACTCTAAACCTGGGTTTGCTCACCTGTCTTCATGGTATTTTAATCTATTTCTGGATGCACTGTGAGAAACACTACTGTAGTATGCAGAATTCTTCAACACAAGATATGATATCAAACTGATAAGAAACTTATTTGTATTCTTTCTTTGTCTTCTTACTTAACAGCATTCATTTATTCCTTGAATTCTCACTCTAACTGAGACCAGCATGGAGAAAATGAAATAAAATTGAAACTTATAACCAGAGCATATTTTAGTGTGCTTGTTTCATTTGGTTTTTCATTTCACCAGCACAGAATCACATTTCATTGAAATCTAGTTAATGGCATTATGATTTTTTATGGTAGTGAAAAAAAAAATTATCTCCTTTGCAATACCCACCTCCAAATTTATCATAATAAATAGCCATCACAGTCTGTTAATTTTTATTCTTCACCTTTTTACAGTACACTGATCAATAATGGACTGTATTCAATCAGCTTTGTGAGGTTGTACTCTTTTCCACCTGAAAATTCCACTAATCATAAAAAGAAATATCTTTATTTCGTATTGCTTATTTCATCTGTAGTATTATTATCACAAGATCATATCTGGAAGAAATAAATGCATGCAAACACCAGAAAGATAAGGGAAGAAAGAAAGAAAGAAAAAGAAAAAGAAAAAGAAAAAGAAAAAGAAAAAGAAAAAGAATAAGATCAAAGAAAAGAAGAAAAAGAAAAAGAAAAAGAAAAAGAAAAAGAAAAAGAAAAAGAGAGAAAGAGAGAAAGAGAGAAAGAAAGAGAGAAAGAGAGAAAGAGAGAAAGAGAGAGAGAAAGAAAGAAAGAAAGAAAGAAAGAAAGAAAGAAAGAAAGAAAGAAAAAAAAAAGAAAGAAAGAAAGAAAAAAAAACAATAAACATGACAGCTTCATAGCTATATATAGCTGACTGACAACTTAAATAAGAAGAAAAATATTATTTATGTCTGCACCAGTTAGTATTAGGAGTAAAATCTCAGTATTTTCTCCAATTTATATGTCTGCTGGCACCAGTCATATCGGGTTTTGGACAAAATAATTTGAGATCCTTTATATGCAAAACTGATTGGGAGTAAGTTGATCATTAGCTGACTGCCGCATTGTGTCTGCACTCCCATATGAAAGAGGAAGAGGAAAAGTATCAAAGAAAAAGTACAGTTTCCAACCCTTATTTAAGAACTCCTCAGGTTCAAACACTAAGAGGCACACTGTCTCTGAAGAACAAAGGCAGAATAACCAGCTTTCCTATGCACTCTCATTTCTCCGCACTGATTATGAAAAAGACTCAGACTTCTAAATTTAATCCTGTTTTTAAATATAATATTTCTGAGCTAATAACAATTTTCTCCTTACTAATGCAGGAGTAAATTATTATACTGGAGGCATAACATGCAGGACTTCATTAAGAATAAATATGCATAGCTGCAAGTGAATTTATATTTCTTTCCATTTTTTTCTAGGTTTTGTCAACTAAAACAGAATTTGCTTTAAACTGATAAATCTTCACATGCAACTTCAGTGTAAGTGATGGAAATAAGCATCTACAAAGCAGAACAAATTCACATCCCAGGATAAAAACTGGTAGTTAACTTCTCTCTGTACTTATAAAATCTGGCAAATAGGCTGCAAAAAGTCCTCATAAACTCATAAACTGATTGGATCTTGTCCCAAATGCAAAGTCACTTTGCATTACAAGTTTGATTGTGTTCACTAGGGCTTGCATAAAAACAAATTTGGAAACAGTGTGTTAGAAACTGGTGGAAAATTAAAACTTAGTGTCACCATGGGAGCCTTAGCAACTGCTGAAATGAATGGAAGTTTTAGGGCTCCATGTACCCATCTTTTCTTGAGCCTGTTTGTACAGGGTGAGAGTGTCCTGTGAGGTGCATCTTCAAGGACAGCTGGAAGGCCACATGAAGGGGTGAGATATAGGAGCAGTTGGGAGGGAGAATTAATTGAAAACTATATAATTTTATATAGAATTGAATACTATATACAGTGGTCTGATAAAACTTCTTTTAAAATAAGTTAGATAACAAAAAAGCTATATTCTACATTGTCCCCTGAAAATATGAGCAATCTTTTCTCCTTTTAACATGCCCTCATTTGAGCAGTACTACATAGCCACAAAAGGAAAGAATCATATCAAGAAAAATCCTGAGTTCTTATTGATTGGAAGGTTCTGATTGTATAGAAGGGGTTTGTCTCTATAGAGGAAGAGAAACAGAAGCAACTCTTGCTCTTTTCCGAGAACTTGGTCAGATTGAGCATAGGAACATTCAGGAAAGCACAGAGAGATAAGTGTTTTTTTTTTATTGGAACAAAAAATCCCCAAACTTGTGGCCTTCTAAAAGAAAACAGTCTTTCTAAGTCCAAGGAAGAACTAAAACACCTTGTTAGAGCAGGTTGGAAAGGGAAATATTGTGTTATACTGGAGGAGGTTCTTTCTGCCTTCTATTGCCTGGTTGTAGTGTAACAGAAGTGGCATATCTCATAAACCACAAACTCTGTGAAGTCCTGTGTACTTATGTAAAAATTGGCTAAGAGTAGCGTCCTAGGGTGCATCAGGCACAGCATCACCAGCTGAAGAAGTGAAGGCATTGTCCTGCTCTGTTCTACACTGGGGTGACCTCACCTCTAGTGCTGAGGGCAGTTTTTGTGAGACACAAATGTAAGAAAGACATTAAACTATTGGAGAGCATCTGAAAAAGGGCCACAAGGATAGCGAAATTCCTTGAGGGGAAGCTATATGAGAAAGGTCTGGGTCCCTTGGTCTGTTCAGCCTGGAGAAGACTGACAGGAGACCTCATTGCAGTTGCAGTTTCCTCATGAGGGGAAGAGGAGGGGCAGGCACTGATCTCCTGTTTGTGGTCACAGTGATGGAATCTCAGAGAATGGTCTGCAGTTGTGTCAAGTAGGTTAGGGTTGAATAATAGAAAAAAAGTTCTTCACCCAGAGGCAGGTTGGGCAGTGGACCAGGGAAGTGATCACTGCACCAAGCCTGACAAAATTCACAAAATAGTTGGACAATGCTCCCAGGCGTGGGTGTGACTCTTGGGAGTGGTGCTGTTCAGGGCCAGGAGATGATCCTTGTGTGCTCCTTCCAGTTCAGTTTATTGTGTTATTCTGTGATATCATGAAGTCCTCTGCAGAGCAGTCAGTTCTGGTAAAGTTTCAGACTTTACCATCAGAATTTATAGGATTTTCTAACTTTAGTAGATTGGCTTGTTTTTCTTGGTTGGAGTTACTGCTGTTTGTCTGAATTTTTTGGTTTGCCACTGTGCTAAATTTGAAATTGAGCAAGAAGTAGAAGTCCTTGTGATCTGACTAAAGGGCTCAATTTTCATCTGTATAAAAGAAAGCTGTCATTAATAGAGAGCTTTCATTGTTTATTCTTTTCCATGGTATTGATTTCTATTATCCTCTCTACTGTGAATTCAGCTCAGTGACTGAGTCATTACTACAGCATATGTAATGAAAAAGAACAAGTCATAAACCGCTAGGCTGGGCAAAAAGCCACCAATCTCCCAAATACACTATCCCAATTCTTTCTCAATTCCCACTGGTTATTTTGGTTCATGAAGGTAACCTTAGTTAAAGTACCATAAAAAACCATTTCAAATTAGTCTCTGATGTAATTTCTGTTCTTATCAGGGACACTTCTTTGCAAAGAAAAAGTCACAACTTAAAGAAAAAAAGCGTTACATAGACTCAAGTTTTGTCCACGTAGTTTTGGTCAACCCAAAACCAGTTCAGACACCTGGAAAGCTATAATACCTTTTTCATCCTTCAATCCTAAAAAAATAACAAAAACTCAAAACCAAACCAACAAACAAACAAACACACACAAAAAACCCCCAGAAGAATTCAGGCCTTTTTTTTCTGCATTTTTTTCTTTTTTTTTTTTTTTTTTTCATCTTATAAAGGATACTGTTTCTGAATAAAGCCAAACTTTTTTATTTTAAAAAAAGAGCTTAAAACCAAGACCATTTCCAAATAAGTACACTTTATTTGTACTTTTTTTGTTACAGACAACACTCTTAAAACTTTAGAGGTTCATGGCTAAATATGCTTCTATCTAATTGTGAAAAATTAAAAAAAAATCCCTATGCATTACTAAAATTATATATCCCTCATCAGGCTTACAAGCAATTTTAATTGAAAAATACTGAATTTGGCAGCTGAATCATTTCTGAGGACAAGTTATTTTAACCCAGGACTAGCACCATCGAACTATTGCTATTGTATCATACATAAAAAATTTGACATGAGATGGTGACAATGTCCTATTTTTTTGAGAAATATAACTTACAGACTATTGTTGGTCTGTATTCAGTTTAATAGCCAGGACAGTGTTCTTGTACTCCAGAATGAAGGAAATGGCATTCATCATTGTTTAGAGATATTCAAGTAAGATGTTTACTTTTATGTTTCTTATGAAAGATTGATAGTTTGGACAGTTTTAACACTTGATGCTGATGTGTTGCTACTACATTATTGATTGTAAAGCAAATATTTCTTTGAGTTTGCAACATAGAGACAATGTAAAATGGATTAAAGCTATAAATGTTTATTTGAAGACAATATACTGCATGACAATAAGAATGGATTTTTAAAAAATGAAAAATTAAATTGTGTCATTCATTAAAGCAGGAGAAAATTAGAAAATGAGATTCTATTTTAGAAGGGTAGCAGGTAATTAAGTGAAATTGTGGCTACATCCAATGCATTTTTTTGAAAAGTGTCTACAAGTTTGAGTAAGACTTCATAAGCAAAAATTGATTTTTAAATGCCAGCTGAACTCATCTGTTTGTTGCCTCATGCACTTCATATTTTTCTCTTCATGACCAAATGTATTTCATCATGAAGAAAAGCATAAAAAATTTACATGAGCCACTGATGCAAAATGGAAAGCTCCAACTCATCCAGAAACATAAGAAACAAAGACAAATATAAGAATATTTAAATGAAATAATTTAACTGATTTAAGTTTATATCTATTAATTTGTTTCCAGGAAAAGAATCAATATAAGAACAAGAAGCTAAATGGTTTATTGTTCCATTTATTCATGTATTCTTATATAGAACTTCTGAATTGCACCTTTCATAGAATCACAGAATGGTCAGGGTTGGAAGGGGTCTCTGGAGATCATCTTTCCAACGTCAACATCAAGGAGGGATGTCCTAGAGCAGATTGTCCAGGATTAACTCCAGGTGGGTTTTGAATATCTGCAGAGCAGAAGATTTCACAACCTTGATGAGTGGTCTAATCCAGTGGTCTGTTACCCTGAAATTCTTCCTCTTGTTCAAAAAACTTCCTTTATTTTAATTTGTGCCTGTTGCTCCTTGTCCTGTCACTGAAGACTGTCTGGCCCATCCTCTGTATAATACATTTATAGGCAGTGACAAGATCCTCTCTCATTCATCTCTTCACAACACTGAACAGACACAACTCTCAGCATTCCCTCATAAGAGATGTGCTCCACTCCCCTAATAATTTTCATAGCCCTCCACTGGGCCTTCTCCAGTCCTTGCTGTACTGGGGAGTCCAGAACTGGACACAGCATTGTGGATGTGGCCTCTCCAGGGCTAAACATAGGGGAAGAATCACCTCTTGACCTGCTGGGAGTGCTCTTCCTAATGCAGCCTGGCATACCATTGGCCTCCTCGACCACAAGGCTACATGGCTGACTTTTTGTACTACCATGATCATTCTGTGCAGAGCTGGTTTCCTACACTGGTGAATGAGGTTATTCCTCCCCAGGTGCAGGATTACACACTTGGCTCCGTCAAATTCATTAGGGTCTCCAACCTGTCCATGTCTCCAGCCTGTCCAGATCTCACTGAATATTAACACAGGCTTCTGGTGTGTCAGCACTCCACCAAGTTCTGAATCAACTGTAAACTTGCTGAGGGTGCACTCTGTCCCTCTCTCCAGGTTTTTGACAAGTTGAATGGGACTGGACCTGACATTGACCCCTGCAGTTACATCATTAGCTACAGGCCTCCAACATAAATATTGTTTGTTTCAGTTACTACAACATGGTGGCATCTAAAAATCCACAAGAAAGAAAACAAACAAACAAACAAACAAACAAATCCCCAAAACACTGAAACAGAAGAGCAAGTAGGCTTTAACACTATTCTCTGAATAATGGAGCGTTGATAAGGGAGAACATACAAAAAATATTGCATAAATAAGTAAATAAGTAAATAAAGTATATATAAATAAATAGGACTGGAAAGATTTATGTGTGTAGATTTTTACAGGCAGTCCTTGGGGAAGTGCAGGATATTGCCAGAAAATATAAAGGGGTATATTGCATGGAAAATGCCAACTAAGACAGAGCAATTGTGTGTGTGAGCAAGAGCAGTATAGATTAAATATTTCCTCGTTCCTGCATTTCAAGTTTAGTAATGATCACTAGTGGCTATGGTAAAACACAGCTGTAGCTGTTGTCAAAATCTACTGGGTAAATTAACAGATTTCAATGAAGATTCTTTAGGGTATGTTTTGTCAATGATATGTTTAAGGCTGGGTATTTTTTTACTCTTAGTAACAAAATGCTAAAAGCAATTTTTAAAAAAAAATTTAAAAAATAATGATTCCCCAAAATCTCAATGCTAATTATTCTGGTTTTTCGTTGTTATTTTCCCCTACAATTTCAGTGGATAATAATGAACTCTTCAATATCAACAAAACTAGGTGAATTGCTTTTTCATATTTGTGCTACATACCCACTGATGGTATAAAATGGCACTTCATGTTTTGTATTTGTTGCTTTTAAATGTATTTATACATTTTAAATCTTATTTTTATTGCTCTTTTTGCTAGCTTTGCACATTAATAAAGTTGCCATTTGACCTGCAAAGGTTCTCCAATCTTTGTCTTGATTACAGCAATTTGGGGATTTTATTGAAGTAATTTAGAAAAGTTGAGGCCATTATAAGACAACTTAATATTTGCTTTAGACAGTTTGCCTTTATTGCTTTAAGAAACCAGTTATCTTTTTTATTCCCTAAGGGAGACATAGGAAGATGGATAAACTACCAAATATAATTAAGGAAAATGCTTTTGCCTCATGCAGTGCACAAAATACAGATTTTTCTATTAAAAAACCTACCAAGAACTTTAAAAAAAAGAGTTTGATCAGAAAATTAAAATACCCAGGGACACTCCTCTCTCCGTCTTCCTCTCTGCCTCTGTTTCTCCTTCCATTTCTTGGAAAACTTATGCAGAGCTGACAAGTACATCAAAATGTGATGTTGTTTTTAAGTTCAGTCTTCCTAATTACTTTGCCTGAAGCTTTAGAAGGCTTGAAAGGTCGTAGACCTTTTGCTAAATCTATTCTCAGTAATGAGTTTCACCTTTTCACCTGGCAAATAAATCTGAGAATTAAAACCTGAAATTAGTAAATACAATTTGATGGATTTAAATGCATCCCTAAGACTCAGAATACAAGCAGCATAGATGGTGCTGAGATTGTTTATACCACCAGTCAGTTTGGGGCAGAGTATTTATACATCTGGAACGCTTATTCTGGCAACTTAATTTGGCATTTGTGTTTAAAGAGACTCCTTAATCATTTGCAAATGTTTAAGCACTGTCATGTAAAACCTCCAGATGGTAGTAGCAGTTGTGTATCTGATAAAACATCATGACTGTCTTAACATAGGAAAAATCCGTAGCTGCAGTACTTCTAGTTCCAGATTCCTTTGAAAACTCTTTCTAGAGATAGAAACTTGCATTTACTTGTGAAAAAAAGCATATTCATAGTCTTTAAAAATCACTATGCCATTGACGATCTCCTTTGAAGTCAATAGAGGAAAAGAAAAAACTTTTTCTCATGTTCTCTTATGAAGCATGATTTTTTGGGGTTTTTTTCCCTACCTGCTCTTTTCTAAACCTAAAAGATCTTACATTAACCAGTTACCTGCACCAGAGCTCAAAAAAAAAAAAAAAAAAAAAAAAAAAAAAAGAAAGGAAAAAAGAAAACCTGAATGTCTTGATGCATTGACTGAAACCACCTGCCCTGTTCTGTACAAAATAAGGTTGTCCCTGTGAAATAATGAGATCTTATTGCTGTATTTCATTTCTGTCACAGACTAAGGGGATGTGCATAAAATGCTAAGAAGTTCGAGTATAGGAGTTCAGGTCTCGGGTTTTTTCACGATGTCGTTGTTGTTCTTCCCGAGAGTGTAAAAGTCTTTTGCCCAGCACCGAGATCGAAGGAAAAAACCGAGAGCCATCTCCTCTGCTTCTTCAAGGCTATTTATTTTTCTCTTATCGGCACAATTTCTTCTCTGACCCACAGAGATCTGTTCAGCAGGTCAGCTCACGGGGAAAGGACCCAGCCCCAAAGGTGACGATTATCTTTATACTACAAACTACGTAATCAGTATTTATAATTCTTCACCAATAACTATTATCTATGTTAGAAGGTTAGATTCTCTTCTAAGCCAACTATAATGTGCCACCTCACTGCAGAACATGGAGGCAAGGAAGAAGAAGGAAGAAACCCAAAAGCCATGTGCTTCCTCCATCTTGTCATCACCTGCTTACCATCCTAAAATCCCCATATATCTAAAATTCTCACCCTGTGATAAAACTATGCACTATTCTACTGTCTAATACACACTCTTAAAAACCCTGCTTCATTTCAGAGCTTAAAAGCCCTTTTTCCATGAACAAAGGTTAAAAACATTGTTTGTCAGAGATTCTAAAATCTCTCAAACATGCAAAGAGAAATTCATCATATTTCCAGACTCCGACATTCAGGGTGCCTTTTTTTTGGAGGCATTGCTGTTAACTGGAGACTTTTCTCCATACTTGACAGGAGTCTAATTCTCCTTCCATTAAAGTTAATCAGAGACTTCCATTTCAATGAATGAGTTGTGGAGCAAACTGTCTTGTGGTCAAATTACATCTTCAGTGAGGAGTTATCTTCTGTTACATAAATATTTTTGTTAATTCTGCTCAAGTTTTCATAACCTGATTAATTTCAGTCACCCTGCAGAACAACACAGCTACAGCCTGCAGACAATAATCTATTGTTACACCAGTGCATATCTATAGTCTGGAGCTCTAGACTACATTTACTGGTGACAGGAGCAATACAATAATAATTTGTATTCCAGGACAATGGAAAAGGCTTGAAAAGTTTTCACCACAATTCAACTACACAAAAATTTGATATAACCTGTACTTGCGCTGCAACTTGCCCAAGACCTCCTACGCTGAAACCTTACAAAGTATTGAAAAGTTTTATAGATTTGGTATGTCTTACATGGGAAGTGTGGGAGAGAGCTGCATTTTTTCTTCAACTTTCTGATCATAGTAGTCAAGGAAAGTAAAAAATGTTCATTTTCCTGCTTGGCTTCATCTAGAGAAGACTCTGTAGTCTCCAGCAGAACCTAAATAGACTGTAGCTCATCTCTATGGTAGCATCTAGTGTCTAGAGAGCATAACTCCGTATAGGCATCTCAGTCTGGTTTGGTTCAGATAGTTCCCCACCTCTGAACCTTACCATGAATTTATGGTAATGCACAGTAGGGCAGGGATGGTGTCTAGGAGTCTGAATCAGGGAAAAATGTATATATAGTAAAGGGCTTACTTTCCACAATGCCACACATTTCTGTGAAGATGAGAATAAATTCTCATAATGTCCTGATTTCATTTCAGAAACCTTTAAACCAGTGTTCTGTGGAAATATTTACAATTTTCACCATCTTTATGAGAATTTTTAGTACAAGCATAAATTCAAAAGTGTGAAATAGAAGCAAATTGAAAATCATTTTGACAAACAAGAGGCTGTGTATACCAAAGAGGGACAGAAATTTTAAGACTTATTTTCTCAAAACTAATGTAGAGATAAATGATGATTTAAAAGTTATTTATCTAGAATTTCCTCATTAAAGGATATGAGTTTGGAACTCTTGAACAGATACCATACTCTGCATGTTGTTCTAAAAGGAGAAAGTGTGATGAATATATTTTTCTTACAGTTTTAGGGGTTATGGGTCCTTCTTGTAGAGAAGTGGCATATATTTTATTTTCTTTAGAATAACAGATCTCTGATATAGATCATACTTAACAGCTTACTGTGGGTTCTAATTCTTTGCTTCCAGTTAAGGAAACAATAAGTGCTCCAGTGAATATGTTCCTTCTGTTGTCATCAAGCAAGGAATTTAACAGTTCCATTTCCTGGAAACATTTTCTTTCTCTATTATTTCATGCTGCCTTGGGGATAAAAAGGAAAAAAAAATATTATCAGGTAAAACTGAAAAATGAAAAGTGCTAACAGTTATGTAAATAGAATAAACCACTATGCTGATCTTGGTTTATTTGCTTTAGCCCTTAGGAAGCCTAAACCAACAATGAAATCTTACTCCTTAATACTATTTTGCAAGGGAAGCTATGCATTCAGATTATGTCTAGCTATCCACCATGCTTAATAGCTTCTGGATTAGTAAAGGAAACAATTTAACAATCCATTTTGAAAAAAGAAGGACAAAGGAATGAAACGCAGTTTATCATATATACTAGGAGAGCTGGGCAGAAGCTGCATGATGATAATAATGCTATTTTAGAGATTTGTTCATTTTATTCAACATCTGAATTAATAAGTAAATGTCCTCTTCAGAAAATAAGCCTTTGAAATTGTATTTTACAACTCTGTCCACATTTTTCTCCTGAACTACACTTGAAATAGAGAAGTCATTTTGATAATTCCAGTTATACATTATCAGAATATGTCAGGATACTAGGGATTATTTCAAAATTACTATACACTGGCTCATTTTATTTCATGTATTGACAGCATGGTAGAATAGGATAAACCAGTTTCCTAGACTAGGACACTGAATATTTGAAATGGGGATGCAAACCTAGGCACTATAAATATATTTCATATTTGGTGCTTAAAATCTATAGTCAATTCCATTCCTCTTCTTCACACTGAGCATCACCTGACATCAGAAATAGTTATTTCTAGAGTGAAGCACATGTGAATCTTAGCTTTTTACAGTGTTGCTCTCTTAGAAGCATGAGTAATTTACAGCACCAGTTAACAACATAGAGATGCAGCTCAGAGAGCAAGCAAAATACATTGAAGCTCCATGCAGGTTTATGCATCTCAGGAGAATTATTTGTGCCCTAGGAAACGGTGCTGGAGATTATATATGGCCGAAGATAAAAACTGAAACAAAATAATAGAAATCTGTCAGTGCAACCAGCTTTCTAACCCCTTCCAAAGAGCAGAGAGTTCCTAGGTAGATCTGTATCTAATGGATTTATTTTGAGAATAAAACAGGGAGTGAAAAAATCTGTGGCAAAACTGTCAGATTCCCCATCCCGGAAGGTTAGGAGCAACCTTAAAGAAATATAAGAACAAATAAACATTATACTTAATGGTTCTACCATGGTTCATGAGTACATCTCATTCTGTCTCTGCCATCAGGTACATACCTGTTGAGTAGTTCTACAATTCTGGAACCGGTAGTCCAACTTTAATATTAAAAAATATTTTTGGGCAGAACACCCTGAGCTGACCTATTGATATCTGTATAACTAACTGTTCTGTTTTTACCAAGAAATTCTTCATAACTTCCAAGTTGGTTATAATTTCTGGCATGAGAAGTTACTCATCGCTTCAGCATAAGAATTGCTCTGAAAATACCTCTTTTCATTTTAAGTAAACAAAAAATAAGATTTTTCTGTGAACCTGTTTGCAGACACATCTATAAATGAAAATCAAATATATTGAAAAGTGTTATTTAAATAAAAAAAAAAATAGAATAAACCCCTGGTAGTCTAACTCTGATATATTATAATTTTTAAACCAATGTGTGACCTTTGTTTATTTATTTAGAATAGGTAAGAATGGAAAGTGTTTTAGACTTCTTTTGACAGATGAAGCATCAGAAAATAGCTTTATTTTCAAGACCACTGAATTTTCTTTGACTCCTTTCAATATTACTGGGACTCATAAGTTTCCTGAACAGTTAAGGCAATTTTTGAAAATCCCATAAATTTTCCAAATATCTTTACAAAGTTAAACTGAGTTTTTAAAGAAGATATTATAAATCTAATCTGCTATTTTGTTAGCTAGTTCTGACATTGGTTTTCTGACTAGATCAGCACTGATATTGTGACACTCTACATAATATAACAGGTCAAACAAATTTTTTAATCAATTATTTAATTTAATTTAATTTTAGTTAAGCCCCATATTTTTCAAGACAAATTTAGTTTCTGGTTTTAATATGAAATATAACATAACATTTTAACTCAGTATTTAAGAAAATCTTGAAATAATGAAATATTAGCAAAGTCTTGAATTAATAAATATATTTTGAGGTGGATAATTCATATTAAAAATTCCAACAAAACAAACAAACAGAAAAATCAAGTTAAAAACCTTTGGACATGGATTATATTCAAGATGAAGTAGGGCTACTTAATAAAGAACTATATGATTCTTCTCTCTGAACTCTGAAATTTCAAAATCAAGCCAGACTTGATTTTGTGTGAGATCTTTTATTTTTCATTATCATTTTGAAGTTCTTCCATCTAAAATACAGAAGAACTGGAAGTCATCAAAACCTGTTTCAATTTTTTTTTTTTTTTACTTTAATTCCTTTTTTACCCCAAATGCTGGATTTACAGAAGTGCAACTAGAAAGAATAGATGGAACCTATTGTTTCATAATGAAAATAATTTTGATACCTCAGATACAACTTATTTTTGTAACCATTAATGTTTATACATTTATATATGCATATATTACATTTATGAAAACTATTCTAGCAGAAAATGAAAGAGCAGATATTCCTCAAAAATAAGATTAATTGAAAAGTTGAAATATAAAAAATTGCTTATGAATTAGGCATAATATTTTTTTAAGCTTTAAAGCTGTCCAGAGAAGTTGAGAGATGCACTCAGAAAATCAGCAGATTTTTTCTCATATGACTTGAATAATATGATATGATTCTAAAGGAACATATTGATATTCTCTCTTGAAATAAATCTCATATTTTAATTAATTTTAATCATTATATTATTATAAAGATCTTGAAGAAATCTAGGTAGAAATCATTATTCATGCAATGTAAAGTAAGATAATGCAGTACACTACAATTGTAAATTGTGCATTTATAACGCAGTGTAAAGTAAGTTATTATTCCTATGCTTAAAGGAAAAAAGAAAAAAAAATCAGAAAACAACAGCCATCTCACATACCCCACATATTCATCTCAGGGTGGCAAAGGCTTCAGATTTAATATGACATATATGCAATTTTAAATGATATCAGCTTCAGCCAATAATTCATGCAGCATGGACAGGAGATCAGACAAAATATAACAACTTAAAATGAATAAGGCCAAAGAAAGAGAAAGGTAGAAGGAAATTGTATCTACCAGATAATTTTGCAGTCTGGAATTACCAGAATAGAAGAGCTGCCAATGAAACAAAATGACTGTAATATGTCATTGGAAAAAGAAGAGGAAAGAAGAACATAAAATGTTCAAATTGGTCTTTAAAATTGATTTGTCTCTTTTTTTCCCACTGATCTTTTGGCTGTGAAAGCCAGTGTGTGCACTTGGCATGTAAGAAATTAACTCCAGGTGGTTTAATGAAGGGAACATCCATAATGATTTGAACCAAATATAATTTTCCTTATCGAGAGGAAAACTTTTTAGCAGCTTTTCAGTACCTAAAGAGGTAAACAAGAGAACTGGAAAATAACTTTTTACAAGGATATGAAGAGATAAGATGAGGGGAATGGCTTTAACCTGAAAGAAGTTGGATTTAAATTAGATATTGGGAGAAAATTCTTTTGTGTGAGGGTGCTGAGGCACTTGAAAGTTATGGGTACCCCACACCTGGAAACATTCAATGCCAGGTTGGATGGGGCTTTAAGCAATCTGATCTAGTGGACAGTGTACTTGCATATGGCAGCAGGACTGGAATTAGAAGAATTGTTTTGAAGTCTTTGAAATATGTGGCAGTTTGTAATTAATAACCACGTTTATGTTCTGCAGTGATAGGAGACAAAAAATGCAAGAGGTGCACAAGATTCAGGGGTCTAATTGGCTGAATTCTCTAAATACCAAGAAGGAAGCTTCCTCCTCCAAATTGCATGTCTTCAACTTTAGAAAGGCAAAGCACTCAAGAATACAAACAATATCTACTTGAATGAGTTCTGCTAAGAATGTATACAAAGGACAACATGAGGGAGCAAAAGAAAAACAGCATGCCTAAAGAACAATTTGTATTTCACCTCAGCACAAAAGAGATATTTCTATGTTTGCTTACAAAACAGCAGCAGAAAAAACCTTTCTGAATTGAAAAAAACAACCTAGGTTTATTCTCAACATCATTCTAGTGTGTCACTTCATAGAATGAATGACGCACAGAATACAGTGGATCCAAAAGATTGTTTTGTGTTCTGTGGTGGTGAAGGAATTGACAACTAAGGCCAAATGCCTGTGGCTGTGGCTGTCAGAGGAGACCGTGCTCATTCAATGAGTTTCACAGGAACATCTGAGTTCAGTATTTGAGCTTAAAGGAAGAGATGTTGCCACAGCTGCACAATTAGAAATTTTTATTTAATTTTAGGCTAATAAATAAGAAAGGCACAAAAAGAAAAAGAGTATATTAAACTGAGAATAAAGGATTAAAAAGCAAGGCTAGGTACCAATTAGCTCTTATTTCTACTGTGAGTTAAAAATTATTTAAAAGTTTTAGTTAAAACTTGCAGGGTAGTTGTGGGTTTTTTTTTCCTTTGCCAGATGTAAGGAATTATTTCTGACTTTGAGCAGCTGATGACTGCAATATGTCATAGTTTCCATTACTCTGAGTAGACACTAAGAAAAAGATCCAAAATCATTGGGAAGGAAAAAGACCTCAATAAGCCTCTTTGCTTTCATGTTCTATTTCTCCTTCTGCTTTTCTTAAGTTGTAAAATAGGTGCTGCATCCTGACTGCTATAGTTTTTCTCCAATGTTTGGATTTGAAAGCCAAAAAACCAAAACAAACAATTTTCATGAGGGAAAGGGAGCCAGATATTCCATTCCCTGATATTTCTCAAAACTAAAGACAATTTTAGGAATTATTTTCATTATCCATCATTTTTACACACATGAAGTGTCCATAAATTTATTCTAAAGAGCTTTAGAGCTCAAGAGATAAGGGCATAGGTTCAGACTCATTTCTCTTAATCTTTGTGACATTACCTTTAAAACCTGTAAACCCATCCTGCAAACCTGCCACAGGTTACAGATGGAATTCTAATGTGGTAAAATACTAGAATCTGGCCAGATCCCATCCAGAATATACTTTATTCCCTAAAACAAAACCACGGCTTAAACAGTGTTGCAAGGTCGGGTTTTCTTCTGGAGCTTGTCCCTTCTGCTCTGTTTAGTGCTGCACATGCATGATCAAACACACATCCTGCTCATTCATGAGGATGTCTTTACCCAAGCTCAGAAAGATAACAAATAGACCACACCTGCATCATCACTGGAAGAAAATTTCCATGCCACATTTGACTGTGTCATTTATTCTTACCTGCTCTTTGGCAATGATGAGAGACCCAATAAATACACTCTTCTTTATGAAGACTGTTCCCTGAGCTACTTGAGAAATTCTCTAGTCATCACAGCTATTCCAAGAATAAAGTGTGCAATTTCATAGGCTTGATGGCTTTTCAAAAAGTACTGCCTACATATTAAAGAAAGGCTCCTAGAGCTTTTACAACGATAAAGATTTTATTCTTCCCTTGGCATTATATGGAAGCTGCTCCATGTTATTTGGTTGATGCTGTAGTAGTAGGATAGTATCTGAAGGATACTACCAGACATAAATCTAGCTTTTGTAAAAGGCAGACAAGTCAGAATTTTCTGAAAAACAATAGCTATAAATACTACTTTGCTTTTTGTGTCAGAAGCAGGTTTGTTTGGGGTTTTGTTTGAGTTTTTTTCATTTAGGTTTGTGGGTGTTTTTAAGGAAGCAATTACTTTCTGAGAAATATTCACTTTTTGTTTTGGTTAATAACAAAAAACATAAATATTTCTTAATCCTGGAATTTTTAAAAAGTTTTTATGTATCCTGCCATCTGAAAAATTCTTTTAGCAAACAAACTTCTCTATCAAACAGGGAGCCCTGGCCATCATGACATAAATAGACTCATTATTCACTCCTAATTCATTGCAGTAAACACCAGAGAAACAATTTCTAAGTATCTCATTTGTTACTATTTATAGCTCTGTGCAGCTTTTTCTTTCTTATTTATTTTTCTTCAAAGCAATCTTCTTTATTCTAAGAATAAATGTTCCAAATCTTTTTTGAACTCACAGGCATTTCTGTTTTGTTGGCAGTGCAGCTTTATTGCAATACCCTTTAAAAATGCATGTAAAAATGATTCACTTTTCCAAGGCTATTGAATCATCAAATTTATATTGCTGGCCATCATCCTGTTTGCTTGTGAGATAAAACACAAGAATCATTTTTTTTTATTTCAAAAATGGAAAATATTCATTATAGAATTGAATAGAGTTGCTAATTATCATCAGTATATTTACTTACTAAATCCCTTAGGAAATGCAAACATTTTAAAATGAAATTATAAAATTCTAAATACATTTTAATGGACAAGTGATAGATGTGCTATTCTTACTGAACAAAAAGGAAGGCATATTTTATTTTAATGATGGTGTCTCATTTAAATGTTTCAATTATATGAATATTGTTCAGTCAGTTCTTAGACATGAATTAAATCCAATTGCATGTCATGTATATGGGATATGGGTACAAAGACCCATAGGAATAAAAAAAAAAATGGATAAGACAGAAAACAATATCAAACAGCTGCAAAGATAAGCACAGAATTAAGGTAGTTTGTGTTAGTAACACCCAACAGTTCTATAAAGTAGAACTTAATTTATCAAATAAAATAAATGCAGATCACATCATTAACAATCACTTGTGAGCACTTTCTTTGGTGTGATTATCAAGCATTACATAAGGACTAAGTGACCAAGGGCAAGGAGGAGTCCAGCTCATCAAAACAGCAATTGCATGCAGTAAGGATAAGATCACATTATTTTCCTGCTATTTTCTCTCTTGTTCACTACACATATACACATAAATTCTGTGCTTCTCCCTGTGCAAGACATAAATGAGACCCATAGAGCAGAGATCCTGCAGAACTGCTTAAAACAGAACACTGATTCATAATCAAAAGACATTTATCATTTGGATATTTTTAGATGCCCTGTAAGTGTGAGGATATATCTCACCAGTGACTGAATACTGGACTGGGAATACCCACATGGCCAGCACAGACAGCAATAGTACTGGCTCAGTCACAGCCAGCTAAAATACACTGTAGAAGAGGACCCATGGGAGACCAAGCTGAAAGTGAATCATCAAAGAATATTCAAAATAGGTACTTAGAATAATATTGTTAGCAGTAGCAAGTGTCAAAAGCAGGTTGCCTAAGGGGGCTGCAGTATCCCCACCCCTGAAGATACTCATATCTTGACCAAACAGGGCCTCCAGTGGCTGCATTGTAGACTCCTTTGATCATGGGGTTGTATTAGATGATCTCCAGAGATGTCTTCTGATGCAAATCACTCTAAGATTTTCTAACTTAAAGTATTTTTAACTGTGTGTAGGTGGCATCATGGGGTGTTTACAGTTATTCAAGAGAGTGTTCTATAGATTAAACTTTTTTCTTTCCCCTGGTACCATAAGATACTGTGCTGAAGAATAAGGGTCATCTCTTTCAACATTAAAGATAAACTTCAACATGCACAAATACACAAGATCACTGGTCCTCATGAAGAATGTTCTAAGTAATACCTTTTGACTAAAACAGAAGTAAAGATAGGAAAAGAGCAGTTCTGAGTACAAGATATGGAAGAACTAAAGGTACTTTATGTCCAGAAAGTTTTTGTAGTATTCATTGTTCTCAGAGTTATCTCTTAACTATGGGTCACTTAAGCATATAGATAATTTATTTCCAGAAGGAAAATATATAAAATAGATTTTTTTTTTCCATCAAGAGTTAGTAATCCAAATTTTTGCCATTATTTAAAAATTTAATCATCAAACATCAATGTACATAGAACCATGTGTGTAAACATATTTAGTTTGGAAAGGATAACTCTTTCTCATCTTGTCCTTTTCTATGATTAAAAACAAAGAATTAATATTAATTATTATTTCTCATGGATTTTTTTTTAATTGACTATGAATACAAGAAAATATATGCATTTTGAACAGAATTTTTAAGATTCTTTGAATTAGAAAATCATAAGAAAATGGAGCACTCAGTACAAAAAACTGGTAGAAGAATAAACAAAACTTTCTGTCAGATACTGATTTCTGTTGTCTTTGACTGAAGATTTTCAGCCAACCTTGCTGACAACTCACTAGTGATTACTGCAGTCCTACTGCAGTAGGTTTTCAAAGAAAATTAATTAAGAAGAATAGAGATATCCATGCTTATGGAAAAAAATATCACATATGTACTACAGATACTGCTTTTAATGTTGCTTTGTCAGTTACTGTGGGAAATGGAAGTAATGAGGGTTGTATGTGTATGAGTGCGTGTTCCTACAATATAGTGATTAAGTTTCCACAGTTTCTGTTTAATAACATTTGTTAAAATTCTAAATCATGACCTGCAATTGGATCACAAGATGTTTAAGCAAGTGCATTCAGCAAAAATCTTTACAAATTAAGAAACACAAAATCATCTGTTTGTATTGCAGTAAGTCCAGAAAAGACATAATGACATACTCTCATGCAGGGGCAGAGAGATATAGACAGAAAAGACAAGGACCAACATACTTAAACTGCTGACTGATAGGGTGATCATCTAGGTAACTATGTCAAAATTGTTTGCACATTTTGTTAAAAAAACCCCTTCTCTGGCAAAAAACTGTCATTTCTGTGCTGCACCAAAACCTCTGCTTAGTCCCTTGAGTTCACTACCTGGCCTTCCCTCCATAAGTAAAACAAGAGTAACCTTGAGGTGTGATGTTCCATGCTTATTTTTTCTGACTGCATATCAAAAAGAAGAATGAAATGCTTTGTTTACTAAGGCAGGGACAGAGAACAATGACAGTCACGTGGAAATAATATCCCTGTTCTCCCAGAAGGATGTTAACAGTTATTATATTGCACCACAAGTATGTGTCTTCTCTAACCCAGCAATTCATTTACTCTTCTCTCAAAAATGAATGTACTGTAGCAGGAAATTTATAACAAGAATTTGAGGGGAAAGTAAATCAATCTTATCTTCAGCCAGCAAGCAATAATACACACTACCGGGGCAGACAGGACTTGTCCAACACTGCAGTTCTCTAAAGAGGAAAGTATTGATTTGTGTTTGCCTTTTTCTATTAACAGTAAAGTGTCTACAGCACTTTCACACATCATAGGATAAGGCTTAAGGGTGTCAAAAAGCAATATACAAACGTTAAAATGTTTTTAGCTTTGATTTGTGGAAGCTATAATCATTCTGAATGCTTATTTAAAGGGTTTTTTCTGCATCACCATCTTTCTTCAAACTAAGAGAACTTTACTTCTGTCATTGACCTTCTAATAATTTGTTCTCAACAGATCAGTTTTTACTGTATAACTATTCCTATCCATTCTTGCAACTTTGTGATACCAGAATATACTGAAGATATTACACATACCTTTTAATTTATACAACAAATTTTGTGTTTGATGTCCTTGGGCTGTCAGGTATTGGCTTCCATTTGTCAAACAAAATATAAAAATACCAATAAGTTTGATTACAAAAGGGTTCTTATAGCAACAAATTTTAGTATAAATTTTAGGATATCATAAAATAGTATTATTTAATGTGTTATATTTGTCAATTATACAATCTCACTTATCATTAAAAGTCAGATAAATATAACATGAGTCTTTTGAAAAGTGATTTGCCATGGACATCTCTTGTCTTGCTAAATAAAAAATCCTTGCATTATTCCTGATAAACTTTTACATGCCAGCATGAAGATATTTTTATGTACAACTCAAGCTTTATATTGAGATGAAAACTATTTAGTAGGTATGTCATGCTGTATTAAATGCTATGGTCATGGAGTAAGGAAAACATTAAGCACATTTTCAAAATTCACCAATATACTTTACATTTTGCAAGTTGAAAGAAGATGTCTCCAAAGAAATACTGCAGCTCAAAGACTAATAGGCAAAGGTGACATTCTGACTAATAGAAAAATGCATCTTTTAGTAAGCAATTTTTGAACAAAAAGAAAGAAAACTTTTGTTAATTAGCAGATTAACAATGGGATAGTCAGGTCTGTGTTGGTATATTAACACCTCAAACTTTTTTGAGAACTATATATTCTAGTAAAACTGATATTCAAACATCTCTAATAGTAGGAACAAATAGAAGAAAGAAATACAGAGGGTACTGGGTCATAGTCTCAGCCACTAGAAATAACTAGAAGGAGTTGTGTATGTATCTGAGAAATATTTAAATACAAAACTTTATATTAAAATTATATTTTTGGGCTTAATCTATGAAAAAAAAAAAAAAAAAAACACCAGTTTTATTTTCTTTATTTCCCTGGCACATGACAGACATTGATGGACATTTTAGATATTAGATTATTCTGTCTAGCTTTCTGGTGACCAGGCTTCCTCATTTTCCTAGAAATTCAGAAGGTTGACAAGCATGTCAAGGGATTTAAGGGAAAACACTTTTACAGCAAATGAATGCTGTATGTCATACTGTAATGCACTGAAAATAACATTGAAAAATTATGTTTAAAAACTGAATCCTACCCTAGGTGATTAATGTAATGCAAGATTTATTCTTCTTTAAGCCTGAGGTAAAATTCAAATGTTCCATGGCCTCCTAGTGTTACTTTAGTAATGTGGATTGTTCTACTTGGTCTCTAGCAGCCACTCCAGAGAGTTAAGGTGTCCCTTGTCTCATGTCACAATTGGTAGACTGTGCAGATGGCTGTCTTGTCATATCACCCTGGCCTGTTTCTCCTGAGTCTAGTCACCTACATTAAGATAACTGAATCCTAACCTTGCTCTTCTGCACTGGCAGCCAAGTCAGACATATTCCTCCAGGCGTGCCAAATCATAATAAACTGCTACCTCTGCTCAAGTGAATTAAACTTATGTATGTCTTCTGATCATTCTTTCTTTTTATTATCAGGAAACTACAGCGTTGCTGTCATGGGTTTCCCAAGCTAATACCATACCTAGCTGCATCTCTGACATAGTAAATGAAAGTCAAGGCTCAGTCTGTTTGTAAATGGAAAACTAATATATGGGGAGTGAGGGTGGGTTTTGTACACCCGTATGAACAGAAACAAAGCAGAAAATAGAAATTGTTGGTTATGTATCCCATTAGCACATGATTTAGTCCAGGAAATGTTTATTCCACTGTCCCTAAGGGAATATTTTTATTGATATCTGTAGAAAGTACAGGTGAGTTGCATACAGAGTATTTCAGCAATATTTTTTAGACTTACATTGAAATCACGCTTCAAATATTCAAAGACAAGAAGACTTCAGATATATGTGAATGAAATTTGAAATTTTCAGGTAATGAAACTAGTGTAATCCAATTCAACTGATCTGATCTTTGCACCTGAGTCTTGCAAACACTACTAATGTATAACTGGTGAAGACCTCAATGATATAAGGCACAGGAGTCAGAACTTTAGACTCCTGTTTTGACTAACTCATATTTTCTCCTAAGTGTGAAAGAAACTGAAAATGTATTATCCCTCATTATAATTGTAGCCTCTGACCCTGAAAACGTCTAGGCAAATGTATGCATAGTCCTTTTCGTTGTCTCATAGAAGACATAAAAATTAAGCTAAAAAGAAGCCTTTACTTGTTTATATAATTTCCAGCTATATATTTACCTTACATGGAGTTTATTAACTTTTTGTGAGCTGTGCAGCATCCCACTATATTCTCCAGGCTCAGAAGTTGTGTGTGCTTCAGATCAGGAATGCTTGTCTTTGATTTGTCTGCATTTCTGAAAAGATGACTGGCAAGAGACATCTTGATCTTGCATTTTATAAAGTCTTATAAGACTTTATAAAAGCTGGTCTTATTTTTGACTGATATCTCACTTAAAAGCACTAGGGTCAGTCACAGTTCTTTCAGCCTGAGCTGGTATTGCTACAGCTGCTGCTTCTGGGACTTGTTTAGTGTTCCATTAATTCTATAAAAGACCAGCTTTCTCCAGAGTAACACCTACACACACACACACATGCAAAACCAAACCAAAACAAAAAAAAACCCCACCCCTCTGACTGATTGTGATGATGTAATTGGATTTTAACAGGGGAAATCCATTTTATGATAAATGTTCATTTAAAATTTATGTGTTTGATGCATTTTAGTGTGTTGCAAACAATCCATCTTATAAGGTTGTGATGTTAAATGTCTAAGCACTTTATAAAGCAGGGAGCTATTATTCTCCCCATTTTACAGATTTGTAGACTGCAGCAAAGATTGGTGCAGTGACTTGCCTTGTGGGGGGTCAGTTCTCTCAATATTGTTGTGGTAATCCATTTTGAAACATTGGTGAATTTCTGTGTTGGACTTGCCTGCGGCCATTAGATGTGAAAGTGGTCCACTAATAGAGTTTTTATCAGCTTGAGACAGCCGAAGTGCTCCCTCTGCCAGTGTTCTGGAAGCAATTTAGTAGGTAACTCTTCATGACTGTGACAGGCAAAGGTAAATTGCATGTGGGAGTTCTGTTTTCCTTACTTTCTTCAACAGTACAAATACAAGTAATCAAAGGAGGGTTAGGAAAACTGAATTATGGTTCAGAAAGTGTCTTGCAGTAGCCCTCATGATTTGATGTGTCACTAACAGGCAGGCCATATCCCCATTAAATTCCTGTTGTAAAACTCTGAACATGTCAGGGAAAATCTGTCATTAAATTTAAAAAATATGGGGTTTCATGGCTGTTTGTTACTTTCTCTGAATGCTAACTTGGTATTTTAATGCTATTCTATGCCATTATAATGCCAGAATTGAATCCTTAGCACTACATCCCCTAGAACAATTATATCTATTCAGAGAGATCAGGAAAACAGTACAACGACTAATATGTACCTTGTTCTCTTGTGCTCTGAGTTTAGGAATACATAAAGTTACTATAGTGCTCTTGTCACAATACTAAACTAGGAGAACTAGTAATGTTTACCATCATGAGCAAAGATAAAACTTGGAATCCAAGTTCCTTCAAAGAAATGGAAACATTTGTCATCCGATCCAGAACTTAAGGCATAAATCACATGATACAACATTAGTTGAGATCCCTTTATTAAAGCTGAATAAAAATTGTGAGACAACTGCCCTCCTGGACTTTGGGCCAAAAATGAGGAAAGAGTTTCTGAAGACAATTGTGATACAACCATTAATCTATTTTGGCACTTCAGTTAAACAGAACTCAATTTCTCATTCGTTTTTAGCCCCTTGTCTACATAATTGGTCCCGAAAACAGTGTTAGATTAATCTGTCTAAACAGGGATTCCTTCAGGGTGCTTGAGCAACTGTGACATTTTTAATTCATTAAGCATAAAGCATTCCATCTGAAATAATACACTAGGTAATTCACTAGAATATCATTGAAAAAATATAGTATTTCTGATATACAGTGACTTGCATTTGTCTCCTGAACTTAGAAAATCAACTTGTTTGCAGTTTCCACCACTTCTGTACCTTGTTACTAAGAAATATACTAGACAGTTATAATTTCACTAATCAGAATATCAATATCTGTCTGATTTCATCTAAAAAATTACTGAAGATATCTGTGGGTCTGGTTATAATTTTAAATTAAGTTGGCCTTGATGAAGAAGTTGGTCCTAGTTGCAGTGGTTTAAGGCAGGACAAAATCTGCCCAAGAAAAATGGAAACCACCTATTGCTGGAAAATAGCTGTTCAATGCTGATACCTTCTCGCTGGGATCCAGTGACAGGATCAATGGGAATGCTGAAAATTCTGTCAGGGAGGGTTCAGACCAGGCATTAGAAACTATTCCTTTACCATGAGGGTGATCAAACACTGGAACAGGCTTCCTAGAGAGGTAGTTGATGATCCTTATTGGTTTCTTCAAAAATTTAAAATACTTGTTCGATTCTATTCTATTCTATTCTATTCTATTCTATTCTATTCTATTCTATTCTATTCTATTCTATTCTATTCTATTCTATTCTATTCTATTCTATTCCATTCCATTCCATTCCATTCCATTCCATTCCATTCCATTCCATTCTACTCAAGTTAACATTTTTCCCTTTGTTTATTAGTTGAATCAGTTTCTAGTTTCACCAAAAGTCCTTTCAAACAAACATATAACATAAATATTCAAAGCAATAATAATTACAAGTCAAGTCACAGGTATCATATTTCAATATGAAAAAATTGGAACAAGAAAACTGAAGGTAATTTTTTTAAAAAATAGATAATTTTTAGCACAAATATGTATTTGCTGTAGAGTTAACACAGTAAAATGTAATGATGCAGACTTTCAATGGGTAACTTTCATGTGCACAATTTATTCTCTGCTTCTATGTTATTATTTCCTCTTACATATTACCAAGTAGTAAAATGTAAGAAAATCATTGATTTTTTAAAATTTTTTTTCAGTTTGTACAAGATCTTCACCTGCTTTAACTCAGTGGCATTTGCAGCTGCAAGTGCTAAAATAAATACAATGAGATTTTAAGCTTTTTCCAGAAACCAGATTAAACAAACATGCTGTATGGAGAGTTACATTAAAAGGTTGTGTTCTTATCAGACTTGTTAAAATAATAAGAAAAAATAAAATGGGTCCACATTCTATTCTCCTTTATACTCATTTAAACATAGAATAACTTTGGAATATCAGGAATAAAGCTTGCCAGAGTAAGCCATATCTTCCTCACCTCCAAACCTTATTATTTCAACTCATTATGTCTGGGAATGAACCCAAGCAGGTGTTGAAAAAGAAGTTTTGAAATTCATCAACCCATCTTTTTAGTGACACATAGGTCCCTGAATACATCACCCCACATTATAGTTTATCTTAATATTCAGAATCTTCCATAGCAAAGGACAAAGCTTTTCTTTTCAGAAATCATGACCTCCCTTGACAGCTGTTATAATTGAAAGAAACCATAAAGTTTTCTGTCAAGAAGAAAAGACTTGCAAGCATAGGAGATAGAACTTTTGCAAGAGCTGCACAGAGACTGAGGAGCTTTCTTTTACATGTGATATGAGCTTGTGAAATGAGCTCAGATTTAACAGCTTTCAGATTTTTTATGCAAAATTCATTTCTTTCCCTTATCTTTCTCTAGTTTTCTCCTATAGTGTTTTTTTATGACCTAGCTTAGTTTCCTTGACATCAAAGTGAGAGGTTAGAGGACAAACAAGTACCCAGACAGATTCTTGGAACAGTTGTTCATCTTTTTCTCATCCACAGCCTTAGAGATTTTCTCATCATAAGAACACAGAAAGTTTGTGACATTTTTCCCCTTCTCTCATGACTTTAGTGCAAAATTTCATAGAGATGTCCAAGATGACTTTTCAAATTATTTCTCTCTCTATGCTGGTCACAGATCCATAAATCATATGGGTTCTTGTTGGCTCAGGATGGCTGGACACAAATCTACCCTGGTGTGGAGTCAGTTCACATGAAATGGCAGATGAAGACTGTAGAGCAGGATCTATTAGTCTTGGTGCAGAACTACATAACTAACATTTAGGGATCTAACCTGATTGTTTTATCTGCTGCTGTGCTGAGCCAAGTAGGTTAAGTGTTTGATAATTCATTCATCGTTATCCCAAATTCAGTGTTAGAGACTAGTTGTTTGTTTTCATGTACAACTTCTTTGTGATCTTGCTGAACAGTCAGTATATTTAACCACTGAGGAGAAAAAAAAAAAAAAATGTAGCATATCTCATCACAATAATTTAATTCCAACCCTGCATTGCTTTCAGTCTTACTGGCCTGTCCACACTCTTTTTCTTATAGCTCAATTCCAGCTACTTTCCTCTAACTTGTGAGAAAAATAGAATTAAATAATACAGCTAGGGTTTTTCTGCTTTTTTCATAAAGTTATTATTATATAGGGTGTTTTACATTCCATTTTTCAACTCCAGGGTATTCATAACTTGGCCATAAGCTCTTCAAAGCTTGATGGATCATCAAGTGTGTGTTCATACAATGCTTGTCTCAGAGTAGTTCTTTTCTTGTTTAGGCTTTGGGTAGTGAGTGCAACAACAAATACAATCAATACTAATAATAAAAATAAATACAGGTCATCAGAGCTCACTTTCAGCATACATCAACACAAGATGAAATTTAATGGTCCCAAATGCATAACAGGCTTGACAAAATGATCCTGTTAATACTAAAGCCTTAATTTCTATGAATCCTTGAAGATAATTATCTATCCCTCCTAAATTTAGTTTCTTGAAATAGCTTCAAGATAACAAATAGTGAAACTAGATACAGATACAGAATAAAATTGGTGACTGTGTGTAAAGAACATGGGCTTAAGGACATGCAATAAAATATTGATAAAATTCTGAAGGGGAAAAAAAAAACACAAACAAAAACAAACCCCCAAATTATGAAGACAAATATATTATGTCTACTTGTATTTTGAAATAATATATGTGCAAGAAGACATATGTATAGCACTCACTATGGTGTTGAATCCTTAAGTAAACAATTATTTCAGGATTAAAATTTATACGAGACCTCTATATCTCTATGGGACAGAAACTCAAGTTAGTTGCTAGATTTATTCCAGTAATAACCTTAAAATATTAGAACTGGATGTATACCAGTCAGTGCATGTAGCAGAAGATGAAATTAAGGTTTACTTTGCTGTTGCCTAAATAGCAGTTGCCTGCCTACCTCATCCACTTTGCTCACAGTAAATGATAATGTTAATGGAATAATCCCAGTGGAATCAAACAAATGGAGAAGAGCAAACATAATATGTTTATTTAACAGGATGGGAGAGTGAGACTAATTTGATAACAGTTTTCAGAAGGAGGACTATTGATTTTCTAGGCAACAGGAATGTAAATTGGCTTAATCTAGCTGTACTTAACAAAGTATTTCATATGATTCCATGTGAAAATCTATTATCCAAACTGGGCACAGGGGTATAAAACAACTGACTTTTAAAGCAAGGAAGTGAACAGTACTGAAAGAGAAAGCATAATCGAAAAGGAAGTTACTAGTGTAATTTTTCAGGCACAAGTTTTAAGATTAGTCTTATTTTATAATATTATTCACTTTTTTAATGTGAAAAATAGATTTGTAGAGTGAAATTTCATATTGATTGACAAGAGGTTTCTGTTCATCTGGGGGAGGAATAACTGCAAAGGAAACAAGAAATTCTTTATTGTAAAATCCCTTCCTCTAGGTAAACTGAGAAAAACTATTCAGTTACAGAGTCTCAGATTTCTTTTTCTTTATATAGGACACATGAGTAGAATAGAGTTCCAGGACAGAGCCAGTGTAGAAAGCTATTATTTTTGGAGGGACATATGCACCAAGGAATGGTAGTTATGAGCTCAGGCTTGCTGGACATCTGGGTTCTCAGGAATTCCAGCTGGAAGTCAGATGAGGTGGAGTATTTCAAATAAGAACTGGTAACTACATGTGGAGTAACAGAGTTTCATATTTCATTTCTTACTACTACAAATCCATAGCTCACCTAATTTCCTGATAGACCCTTCCATTTAAACAAAATTGAGTTTGTGCATCTGCAATATGAAAAGGAATCCTTTTCTTTGGGCTTGTTTCAACTGCCCACATGCAGGAATCTGGAGTGATCAGAGAAGCATGTCTCAAGATGTCACATCACAGTTTAGGTCATATCTGCCAGTCCCAGTGATGCCCAAGATAACCAGTAGTATTTGATTCCATCTCTCCACTACATGGTGTTCATATTCCAAGCATCATTAAAGAGGCATCTTCGTATACTTTAGCTTTAGATTAATAAAAAAGATGGAAACAACAAATAAGTTAAGGTGATGGAATATATTCTGTCTCCTATATAAAAGCAGTATAAAAAAATAAACTCACATAATGTTTCTTGTTTTTCTCAGCATTTTAGAATATTTTTCCCTGCAGCAACATGACTTGTGAAAAAAAAACAAAAAAAAAATTATTGGATCTTGTGACTTTCAGATGAAACTCCAGTTCAACAGATACATATGATACCTATATAAAAAATGTTATCTCCATACAAAAACAAAGCCTCTGCCAAAATTTTCAACCTCAGTCTGGTATAAAGAATTCATTTTAATGTTGTCCATGCTAGACATATATAGAGTATATGTTCTGTTTGGGGTATTTTATCTCATAGTCACATTTCAAATTATTTTCTTTTTTTTTTTTTTTTTTTTAATTTATGGAGTTTTTTTTAATTTTAATAAGATATCAATTATTGAAACGTCACCTCAGAAGTGGGTTTTTGGCATAGTGATTTATAAAGTTTTTATATTCTTTCTTCTTGAATTTTGACAAAAAAAACTCCACCCTGCACTTCCATCAGAATAGTTATTCTTCTTGCTGCTATTAATCTGTGGTTTTGAGGCCAGGGAAGTTTAAGTTCCTTTCTATTTTTCACTGTTTTGTTTTTTCCTGCTCCATTACAATGTATTGCCATACTTCATTTCTCACATGCATTACCTCTTTGGAGTTAATACACAAAATCTATTAATCTCTAATAATATGAGATAAAAATTGATTCTTTTTGATCATAAACAGTATTTACTGCAAGCAGAAAATTATAAATCAACTCTGCACAGTTTAAACTTGGTCTGACAAAGAGTAAATAAAGCTATATTTTATGTTCTGATTTGGCCAGGCTTAGTGTCAGGCATATTTTTGTCTTTTAGAGATCAGGAAAACAAAATTAGAGAACTCATCTTATAAAAATATTCCTGGCTTGGCTGACACCACTGCATTTGATTAATATTGGCTTTGTCTACCTAAGGGATCTTCAACAATCATTTCACAGATAGGTCAAGATTCAGGTTAATTGCTATTCTTGGATAATTCATAGCTTAGCTTGAATTAACAAAATGGATGCTACCTAAAAACTCTTCATCATCATAAGAAGCTTCTTCATAAGCCATAGTTTTTGTATAGAATGCAGGGATCTTTTCCCATGTTTTTGTCTATACATCCCCAGAATAAAATCCACTGAAGCACATGGGAAGAAGTATTCATCAACAAGAGCGTAAAGATCCTTATTTACCTAACGAAAATGCAGTATTAAAAAAAAAGTTTGAGCTCACATAATTAGGAAGGGAGGTAGAAATGAATGAAACTGGAATAATTTATGGGTAGTAAATTTACAAAAGTTTTGTGGATTTGCAATTGGCCCCACAGCTAATGGGCTAGGAAAAATTTCAGAGCTGCTGCAAATCCTCTTTCCTTTAGATATGAACCCATTGCTCATACAGTGGAGAGAAATTATCTTTTTATTTATTTTTTTACCTCTGAAAGAGTTCTTTGCAGGGCTCCAGGAAAGCTACAGGGAGACAGAGGACTTTTGCCAAATCTCTCTCCTAGATCTTTTCTTACCTCAGGAAACACCAGTACTTGGGAAGTGCAGAGTAACTGTAGGCAACAAGGCTGCCCCAGCCCCAGGCGTCAGATGTGCCCATGGGGATGGGTCCAGGCCAAGGCTGGGCTGGGACACGGTCCCCGGGGGAGTCAGACTTGCAGGGACTATGGCCAGGCAGGGCAGAGCTGTGGGGAGCTGGACAGGCCCTGTTGCAGTGTCATTGGTCCAGGGAGCTGAAATGGGGCCCTCAACCATGGGCATGGCTGCGGGAGTCATGGGAAAAAAAAAAAAATCTGCATCTTCAAGGGAGTAATCCTATCAAAAAGAAAAATATGCATGAGAGGCAGACTGAATGTACATCATTATTTCCTCCCCTCAAAACCAGTAGGAAACTAGCTGGATAGAGCTAGATTGATTAAGTTCCATTTTATCAATTTATGGAAGATATGGATGGACTAATTTCAAAGGCAAACCACCACTATTAATTTTAAATATTTATTTTGTGTGTTTTAACTTCAAAGAAATGAGGTGTTTCATATCGATGGTAGGATGTAACATGGAATTTATTGCTACCATCACTACTGTTATGAGAAATGCTGCTGATGATGGCTTCTACGACCCTTTAAAAAACATAAAAAAGAAAAAAAGTGAAAGTAAAAAATATTTGCATTGCAATCTGAAGCAGAGATCACTTTAGCTTCTTTGCTTTATGGAATCTTAATCATATCCTATCCGTTCTAAAATAAAATGTTAACATATCTTTAAAAGATTACATTACATTCACAAGGACTGTGTGATGTGAAAATAATCCATGGCACTAGGGAGACAACAGGATGTACAATTTTGGGAAAGGTTGGCAGCAAAAGTACCTTTTTTTAATTGCTTTGACTTTTAAACTGCTTTAAATTATTTACCAAACTATAATCTCAGTGATTTCAGTATCTATCTGAAGATATTTCAGGAATTTTGATAGAGTTAATTTGTTTAAAAAGTGTCTGAAGCAAATACAGCATCTAAAAAGTACAGGTTTACTGTCTCTTACTATACAAATCATCAGCAAAGCAGGGTTGCATCTCGGTCTCCTCCCAGTCAGATTGGTGGGTTTTGCAATGAAATCCTCCAGACAAAATCCCGAAGTCATGTTTAACAACATCATAAAGCATTAGAAATTTGCTGACTTCATGAAATGGTGAAAAGACCAGAAAGTTTCATGAATTTTTCAGTTCAAGTTAATGCCTACTCCATTTCTATGACTGTATAAATTCCAAGGCCAAGTTGAAGTCTTCCAAATGGCTGTAGAAGATTACAAACTAAAGCTTTTTGTGTCCTTCCTTTTATCAGTAGGAAGTTTTCTTCTGTGCATGTGTGCACATGAGTGTGGTTCAAGTGTTCACGCAGATAAAGGCAAGGTGGGCAAACAGAATCAACCACAGCTCAAACACTTCCTTGTTTCATTTTCTAAATTTTTGCACAATAGAAAAAAACAACAGTGGTTGAAAAGAGCCTGGCAACAGATACATAAGGGAAGATCAATTACAAAATCACATAATCATCTAGGTTGGAAAAGAGCTTGGAGGTCATCAAATTCAACGCTGTCATGGCACCAAGTGTCACATCCAGTCTTTCCTTAAACACCTCCAGGGACTGTGACTACTACCACCTCCCACTCTAATACCTAATCACTCTGTGAAGAAATTCTTCCTAATGTCCAGCCTCAACCTGCCCTGGCTCACCTTCAGACTGTGTCCTCTTGTCCTATCACTGGTTGCTGGGAGAAGATCCACACACCCCCACAAGGAGGCTACAGCCTTCTTCTAGGCAGGTGCAGAGAGTGGTAAGGTCTCTCCTGAGCTTCTGGAAGGGGCTTATACCTGCTGTCCTCAAACAATGAATACAATGGAGGGCTCTGAGGCAACGCCCTATTGACATTGGCAATTATGCCATGTACATACTCTTGCCTTTACCTTAAAGTGAAGCAGAAGCTGTCCACATGAGAACCTCCTTTTGCTCAGCACTAGAATTTATGGAGAGAATTGTTTTCTGTTAAGAAAATCTTATAAGAGCTGCAAAAAACAATGTATGCATAAACCCCTCTGTGTGTGGCTTCTGTGCAGCATGACCTGTGTCTCTAAGTGGTCCATCTGATGCTGCAGAACCTGGGGTTCCCTGACACCTGAATAGGCATAATATTATCTAAACTCTCCTCTTTTTGTTTCTCTTCATAGATCCTATATCTAGTGTTTTAAGCAATACCTTAGAAAGTCTGAGTACCCTTCTCACCTTGGGATTACAATAAGCACTAGTACCAATTCATTAAATTGCCTTTTGAGATGATGAAAACTGGTGACAGTCACAAAGTCTAGAGCAGAACTAAGAGATTTTACTGTATGGCAAAGGATTAATGATGCAGATGGCAAGAAGACTTTCTGTCTTAATAACAATAAGCAGAGACAAGCAGAGAATCACCAAAAACTGCACCAAAACCAGCTGGATAACAAAACTGATTAAAGCCAATGTGACCCCTACAATTTCAAAGCTGGGAAGAGCAGATTTATTATAGTTTAGAGTATAGCCACTGCATAATCCCACTGATATTTCTTCAGAGCCCACAGAGAACATGAGGGGAAAATGAAGCCCTTTTAGCTTTTGTTTGACAGATTTTGCCTTCCACCATAAAAATAGATATTAGATGTCTTTAAGTGAGTTCTGCACTGACCTTCTCAATAATTCATTCAAAAGAATTAAAGTCCAAAGTGTTCAAATAAGTTTGAATAGATTTCATTATAATAGGAAGTTACTGGTTTTTCTTTAGCCTAATTTTTATGAAAAAGCAAAACTAGAATATCAAATTTTATTTAATTTCATATGAATTCTTGATTACAAAAACTCTTCACCTTGTCACAACAAGAATTCTCACAAACAGGTCAACTCATTTATAATTTGGGTATTAAAATTTATATCAGAACAAAAAGAAACATAGATTGTGTGAATTGCCAGTATAGTAAGCAGTAAGATGCATATTAGGGAAACATCATTTGGCATTCTAAAATTTAAAGATAACTTTGAGAAGCATAGGTACGCTCTGTCAGACTGGGACAAAGTAAATTTATTTCATAGTAGTCCATATAGTGCTGTGCTTTGGATTTGTGCCTAAAGCCATTATTCAACAGTGCTTGCACAGCATCGAGGCTTTCTTTTATCCCTCTCTGTCCCCTGAACAAATGGTCTGAGCATAAGCAAGAAGTAGGGACAGCTGGCCCAAACTGGTAAAAGAGATATCCTATACCCTAGAATGTCATGCACAGCAATTAAAAGTAAGGGTAGATGAAGAAAGTGTGGGTAAATGTGGGAGGGGTGTTGTTTGTCTTCCAAGGTGGCTGTTGCTCAGAGATTGGCAGAGGATCAGTCAGCTTGGGGCAGAGAGTGTGTGGTGGCACTCTTAGCTGCTTGCCTGGGCAAACCTGTACAGAGGGCTGAATTCTAGAATCTGGGAAATTGTATCTTGGGTGTAGTAAAACTGGTGGTGGTCTGATTCTAACAGATTTTGGTCAACTGGGAATGTGCCAATTGATGAGCCCATAGGTTTACTTAGAAAAAGTAATTTGACCATTGGCCTGTATTTTCTGAGGTACTTTTGGCTATTAATAGCCATCTCATTTACATGACATTATTTTCTTTTAAAGTCTATGAATGCTGCATAGTAATATATTTGTGAAAAATATCATTTGTGCGGCTTTGTAGTGTATCAATTTCAGAATCACAGAATAACAGAATATTCTGAATTGGAAGGGACCCACAAATAATGGAAATAATAAATAAAGGACAAATAATGGAAAATGGGCAAATAATTCTAGTCTTGAGAAGGCTGGCAAAGAGGAGGAGGAACTCAGAATGACTGCAACTCATGAAAACAGTCAAAAGCACAAGATGCAAAGAAGTTAAAGAAATGCAAAGCTAGCAAATGTTCACCACTTAATAAAAGCAAAGATATTATATAGCACAGTACAGTTGATTCAAATCAATCAAATCAAGCAAGTTCTTCCTAAAGAAAATTAATAGTATCTGTAATCTCTTCAAAATGTAACAGAGGTGCCTGCACATATTGTGATACATTCTCACAGCATCAAACCTTCTGCCCATGTAATGCCCTTGATGGGCTTTTATAATTTCTGTTGCAAAGTAAATAGTAAAAGAAGCTGAAACTGTTTAATATTCCTTTCCAAAAAAATACATATTTGTATTTCCATTTTGCACAATGTTTCATCCTCCTTGTTCCCTGTTGCTCTGAACTGAAGTACTCAGACATACAGGACTAGAAAAATATTATAAAGGAAATAACTACTGAGTTATTTTAGGGATAGATGACTATCTGAAAAAGATAGGAAGGCAGAAGAATACCAAATGCATTAGGAAGACATAGGTAAAGGAATTGAGTAAAAACTCACCCAAAAAAGGTCAGATTTTATGAAGGAGGAAGCAAGTTTAAAAAGGAATAAAAGGCTTGGAGTTGACATTGAAAGGATATTGAAAGATAATATAGGCAAAGGACATACTGTGGGAATGTCACCCCTTATGAAAGGTCTTATGTTTATTTAAATTGGCATATTTAGGTGTAATTTTCAACTGATGTACCTAAAATTCTATAAAATATTTCTTTCCATATTTCTGGTTTTTTAAAATATACTAGATCATTTTCAGCAGTAGTTAACAGTACTTTCTGAAGTGAATTACATTATACTACTGATATAGCATGATATAGCAGACAAACCACAGTACAACAAAAAAACTGTATCAAGAAAATGTTTTTGAGAATCCTTAATGTCACTGTGTTATTGACATGTTAGTGTTTGCCACAGTGATAGAAGGAAATTTGAGGTGAGTTTGTTCTGTGATGATGCAGTGATCATGTAATGATTTTCCTACTGGTGATGACATAGATTTTTCTTTGTGTGCCAGCATTGATTTGTATTGTTGTTTTTCCTCTTTAATGAAACAAGAAAAAGTTAAAAATTTATTAAAAAAACCCAGCAACATCACAAACACCCTCCAAAACCAGGAACTAAATAGTAAAAACCTGCATATTAATAGATAGTCATCTCTAATAGATATGGATGTACTGAGAAATAAAAGACCAGGCAGTATGACTACCTCATGGGCATGGTAACAGAAAAGTTGACTATGGCTCAACAATTATATAAAGGATGCAGAAGTTAGGAAAGGTGCCAGCCAGGCTATGGTGCAAAGTAATCTGCAACAGTGTGTCTGACAAGAGGGCTGCAGTATGTGAGAGAGAAAAAAAACATGTTCTATAATAATATCTTGAAATCACTTTCTGTGGTTTCTCCTGTGATTTATTATTCCTGCCCACATATGCCTTTGAAGTCTAGGTCTAACTTTTTAATGAGTGTGTGCGAGTAGGGGGGGATTAAAGAATTGCCTGAGTGCTTCAGCTGTGTAGGTACAGAGTACCTCACCCATGGGAGGGGCAGAAGCACAATGGAGCAATCTCATTCGTGTGTGTTTTTTCTCATATATAATAAACAATAAGTCCTAATTAAAAGAGGGAAGGAAATTAATGTCTTCATAACAATTGGAGCAAAGAAATATTTGTGGTTGAATGCCTGAAGGTCTGAATAGGTTACACATAGAGCCTTTAAATATAGTATTTACGTATTTCAAACATAGAGCCCTTATTGATATACACCTAGAGAATGGGATCCAGGTGTATGCAACAGCATCAATATTAACATAATTAAATTCACCTTTCTTATAAGCTTTTTTTTATGCTCTGTTCTATAACAGAAAATTTTGATTCATAGCCTTACCTACCTCCCCCATCTGACTCTTTTCATGCTTCAGCTGCCTTTTTCTGTTCTCTCTGCCACAGAAAATATGCTTTTATTTATCCAGTGTGGGGGTAGGAATAGCTTGTGAATCTTTGCATATTTACATCTAAACCCAGAAAGAGTCAGCCAGGATGGATATCTGGATGTCTGGAGCTCCCATTTTAAAAAAAGTTTAAGCCTTATGCAGGTTACTAAAAAAAGTGTGTGAAGATTCATTAGAGCTACTCCAAACAATGCAGATGATAGTTGTGCAGTTAATTAGTCAACAGTTTCAGTCCTTTCACCCCTGAAGAAAAGGTAAAGTAAGAGTTCACTTGTGTTCTTAGTTAGAAAAGTGATTACATTAGCTGAATCCTATCAATGCTCCAGGCTGAGAGAGACTTGACAACAAGGAACAATAAAATTCTGAGTAAAAAGAAAAATTCAGATATTTATATCTGTGTCTACCTTTTAATAGATCTAATTTCTCTCAGTAAATAAAGGCTACAAAAATTATGAAGAATAGTAGTCAAAGCACTGAGCTTCAGGGCAATCTGAAGCAGCTGCATGCTTTTAATATAACAAATCTTGCTCAGTATGACTTTACTAGAACAGGTGGTACTATACATTATTCTTCCTGGAGAAGAGTTATGATATTTCATTACACTCATTGTTCAGAGTTACAGCATTCTTCTTTCCAAAGGAGGCAGCCGAGATGAGGTCTGTAACATGAACTGGGAGGGTGTTTGCTGGTACCTGGAAGATGATTAACAGTAATTCGATGCAACATGCAACATTTGCAAAAGTGAGAATAATAAAATCAGTGAGACAAACAAATGAGCCACATGTTGAGTTATCTATCACCCAGGAGGTATACCAGGAAAAGGGTGTGCTGATCATCTCACTGGGCATTTTCTGATGGACATACTATCAGTTTAAGGCTAGGATCTTTATATGTGATGATCACTGATGGTTAGCATGCACAATCGTTTTGAGAATCTTTTAAATTATTATTACTTCTTATTGCATATATGGAGGAACATGAACATTTCCCACCAATCCATATGCACTATTATCAAAGTAAGGAAATTTGACTTGAACAAAATAAGGTTTTACTTTAATGTTCAAGAGTTCATTTTGTATGAAGAGAAATACAGTCTTGTTTTATCGAAGTTATAAATTATAAATTCCCTGAATTGGAAAACAATTAACAAAAAAAAAGTAAATTAAATGTATGAAATTACTTCCTATTTGATTTTTCATTGCTGACCCTTGAAAAAAGCAACAGCTAAAGAGTCTTTGACAATTTTTTAATGTTTCATGTCATTCATAGCAAAACTGCAGTATAAATAATAAATATTATACATATATATTATGAATGTATACATATACGTATGCATACGTATACATATACACACACACATATATATATACACACACACATAAATGTTTCTGATTTTGTCAAATCTGAACTGTTTGAACTTGCTGTGACTGTTCTGCTTAGAGAGTGACAGCTTTTCTTTTTTCTTTTTTTCCTGTGCCCATCTTTCATATCATTTTCTCTGAAAAAAAAAAAAAATTGAGGTTCTTATTCTTCTTTTATTACTGTACAAATGAAAACTTTTTTTTATGAATAAGAAAACTTCAAATAAATTAAAATAGTTTCCTACACATAGTCAACAGCTTCCTTGCTCATAAGGATTTCACGTAATTATCAGAAATTTGTTCACATTAGCTGAAAATGTTATTCCTTGTGACATATCAAAGGTATTTGTCAGAATTTATGATTTTGAAGCTGGAAAACTAAAAATTGAAAACCCTCAACTTTCAAGCATCATTGTTTCAATAGTTTCTTCTGGATTCACAAATTTCAGCAGAATAAAGATTTGCTTTCACTTTATAAAATGCATAATTAAAATGCTTATATCTTGATTGCCTTTTACTTGCCTGTTGATTTTTTTTCACGTAGACAAAAATTACACATAAAGTTTATAACCTTCTTTCTTTGTAAATACTTGTAAACTCTAAACCCCTTTTCCATTGTGCTCAGCAGCCAAGAGTTCAAGACCTAGCTATGATCTGGCCCAGCATCATGACCACCAGGTCATGATTTGACTTCTGAAAAAGTTCTTCATTTAGAGACATGGGAGAAAAGAGGACAGAATAATAAGAGAGATAAAATTACAGCCAGAGATAGCTCTATTAAGACAAGATATTTAGTGGCTCAAGCATCCAAGGAGAAAAGCACTAACATGAAAAAATATAAAATTCTAAAATATAACTTGTACAACTAGTTGAGTAGTTAGGAATCACCAGGGCTTCAAATTGAGATTACCAGTGTCACCAGTGATGACAGAGCAAATGACACGTGGATAGTCTGAGCCACCTCACTGAGAACCTTTTCAAGGAGTGATAGAGGCTACCTTGAACCTTCTGACTGATGACTATGAGGTCAACAGGAACTCTAAGCATGCCTTGAGAGTACTGGTGAGGAAACTAATGCTTAGCCTAATAGCTCATTAAATCATCAAATCTTAGCTATGTCCTGTGCACAATGAACTGGTAAAGAATTGCTTCTTACTCATCGAGTTGAGAATATATCTCATGCAGAGTTTCTTTGCACTGTACAAATGATGACTCAATAAACTGATCCTAAAAGGAGGTAGCAGGATTCAGTGAAAAATAATCCCACACCATGTTTTCCTCATTGAGAACTGCATAAAGAAATCAGAAAATCAAAATAAGTTTAAATATGGGTAGTGACAAAAATATCAGAGGTTTGAACTGCTGTGGAAGAATTTTGTACTTTCTAAAACCTGCTTTCTACATTCAGTTTGGAGTCTTTGTTTCTTAGTTACTTTACAGAGTAAAGATAAAAATAGGAGAGGTTGATGTATGGTAAGCAAAAGACAATTTAAAACTCTTGCGTGTTTTCTCCCCATCTATAACATTCCCTGGGATTTCTAAAAGCTACTGTTTTAGCAGAAATGCTGGCAGCTAAAAGCTACATGAACATTAGCTTTCTTACTACAACTAGCTGAAAAGTAAAGAGAACAGAAATGGAGCTGCTGCTTGAGATTCTAGACCAAATTTCAGCTCAGATGCATTTTCTACCTTTTCATGTTTATTTTCCATGAATGTTTGAGTAGCTGAGATTACCTTTATCAAACAGGCAGAAAAGCAAAATTTCGCAGGAAAGATTATCAACAAATTTTGATAGGATTGCAATATTTGTAATTCATGTCCAGTTTATTGGTTACGGTGCTGGAAACGCACAAAGTGACCCACAAAGTGAGGTTTTGTGCTGTACTCTAAGACTGAAATATGATACTCCTCTGTGTAAGGAGGAGGCAGATATAACCCCAATTTAAGATGAATAGGCTACACAGCCAAAAAGCAAACAGCAATGCAGGAGCAAAAAGCACTACCCTCCAGAAGTGAACATTTCTTCCTTCCTACACACTTATATTGGATAAAATTTGTGAGGAATGTAGGGGAACATTCAGGAGACTTGCAGCAACCTCTCCACTCACAATTCTTACCTTTTGTCTGTTATTTAATTTAGAAGTCACATAAACTATAAAAACTGCAAGAGCTATAGGCAGAGTTATTTGTAGGTCATTAAACACCTAAGGGAGAGAGTGTACATGGAGCACTTGTAGTTGTTGCCTACGTTTACAGAGCATTTCTTGTAAGAAATATGCAAGGTTCACTTCTGAGTCTTCCGTGCTGATCATGGAATAAACACACAGAATAGAAAAGGAAGTCTTCTTCCTACTTAATATTTTTGTGTCCATTCATGTATGCAATAATTTCATTTATGGAGTTAATTCCATTAATTTTGTTTGGCAATAAAATTCAAGGGTATAACCACAATATGACCTTTGCAATACAATGTCACAATCTTTCAGATTTAATATATAAATGTGGTATTACCTAGAATGTAGTTTCTAACACCTAAATTGATTTTCATAAATTTGGTTTTACCTCAAATTTTCACAATGTTCACGGAGAAAATATTTCCCATGGAGGTACTCCCATCTGTCAGAGTGTGGCTGCACCGCAACACCCCAAAGACTTAGTCTGTGCTTCTTAAAAGGCACTTGCTGACATTAATCTCTCGCTGAAGAAGTCAAGTGGCACAGCATCACAGAGAAGCCCTGAAAGTGGACTTAGTTTTCTGTTGTTTTGTTTGGGGTTTTGTTGTTTGTGCACTGGTGACCAACATAGATGTAATATGTGAAAGAGGCATTGTGGGGATTCACACCATGGAGGAAAAATTCAGCAACATGATAGACTGATAACCCACTGAGCACCAACATTTTTTCTCTCTTCTCTGTGTTCTAAATAAAGTTGGAAATGGTTCTTTCAAATTTTCTTCCTTAATACATATTTGTAGCATGTTCTCAAAAGATGCAGTTTAGGATTGGGCAGAACAAGAATTCATCTTGGATTTCATTTCCCAAATGCATTATTCTCAGTAGCCAGCCATTCTGGTACATCTGACAGCATCATCAAAGCTTCTTTTAATTCTTAGCTTAAAAAAAGAGTGATAACAACTAAGATTGATGGCCTCGGGCTCTTACATATGCATATTACCTATCCATAAACCCCTATGAAGGCTTTAGACCTTTATTCCCTGTCCCCACACAGGAAAAAAGTGCATAAAGAATATTACCTTTGTCATTGTGCTTGACTGAACTTATTTAAGTTTTCGTGTCTTATATATCTGTCCTTTAGTTTCATATCACAGGTTTCTCTGCTTTAGATCTAATATCTCCTTCCCAGTTCATATACAGCGCATAGAGAATATTTTGAGAAGCCAAAAATGAATAAATTAGTACATTCTTCTGCTTAGAACAGTCACTTGGCTATTAGCTTCCTCATGAACATGTGGAAACAATGAAAATGTCTGACACTATTGAACTTGTGAACTAAGGAAAAGAATAACCGTACTTTTAGATAACTGAATTTTTTTTGAAAGCAACAGGGTTTGATATTTTTTTCCTTACCTTGACCATTGTCATTCTCATATATTAGTCACCTAATCAAACAATGTTCATTGAATGCCAGTCCCTGTCACGTTAGTCAAGCAATACTCTCTTAATTTCAAATTTCTACTGTGCCTAAAAAGGGCATCTTTCAGCTTTCCGAGTAATTTTAAACCATTCTGTGTTCATCTACATCACTTCAATAGAAGAAATCAACTTGTCAAAGAATAATGCCAGGTGATATTTTTTTGTCACAAATCTCTGGAACAGATAACATTTTCTAAGCCTTACTATAGAAATAGCAAGATGTTTTAGGAGTGTCATCATATGACAAGCTCTCTTCTGACTTTACAAGTCTCTTCTGACTTTACAAGTCACAGCCTTTTAGTTCATGCACTTTAGACATTCAATAAGCAACAGCCAACATGGATTATTCAAAAGCGAATCTTTCCAAACCAGTATAATTCTTCCCAGGACAACGTAACAGGCCTTATGGACAAAAAGGAAGAAATACATTAGAGTTCTATATTTGGCTTCAGTAATGGTTTTTACAATTTTTTAGTGTCAACAGCATGTAAAAGAAAATTGTTTAAATGCATTTATGAAAAGTGGATTGCAAAACTAATTGGAAATATTCAGTCTGAGAATATTAATGATTCACTGTCCAAATGGAAGAATCTATCAAATTAAATTCTTATGATGTTGTCCCAGGACAGCTGTTTATCAGTATTTCACTTAAAGACCTTAAGTCATGAATATGACTATTAGTTTTTCATGTTGAAATCAAAGTAGGATAAACTTTAAGTATATTAGAGGACAGAAATAGCATTCAGAGGGATTTTTAGATACTGAAAGAATGAATAAGAGGGTGAAATTCCACATGATTCTATAGGTTTCATGAAGTTTAGGCAGAAATAACTGCTATCAACAGCAAACAACCCACTAGTTAAAAGTTCTGCAGAAGTAGAGGTGAGGATACAGTAAGTCATAAATAGTCTTGAGTCTTCATTGTCACTGTTAAAAAATTATGTCAAGATATTAAAACTCTAGATTTTAATGTGTCTGGGAAGGATTGGATGTACTTTTGTGGAAGTGTTTAGGAATTGACCAGCAAAGATGTAGGTATTATTTCTTTGAAGCAGAAAGATGAGAAAAGCACTTGTGGATTTTTCCCACTTTAAATCTCCATGACACCTAATTTTTATGCACTTTGGTTTGCCCATGTAAGAGGGGGACAGAGACCCTGTTGTGGTGAATCTCTGTTCTGCTCTATTTCTGTGATATGGCTGACTTCATGGGTACCACTAAATTACATCATTTCAGGACCTTGTCCCAAATATGGAAAAATTGTTGATTAAAAAAATACATCTTTTTCTAAAGTGAACCCAATTTCATACAGAGGCAAATGCCACAGATCCAAAGGAAAGAAAGCAAACCTAAAACATAAATTAAACTGCATCTTATGGAACAAATAAATTTGTGAATTTATCAGCTCATTTTTACTTTATAGATCTTTTATTAATACGTGGATTTGCCAAATAAATTATAAACTATGACTGATACTCAGTCTTTGAGTAGCTGAAGATCTATATTCTTCTTCAGAAGAAGAAATTCCAAAGCTTTTAAAGTGAACCTTTCCTCCACCTTTCCAGTTGCTTGCTTTTAATTTCAGATGATTTGCAAATATTTTCAATAAAAGTGAAACAAGTATTTTTAGTGAGGATATTTTTTCAGTCCTATTAAGTCATATTTGAGTGTACTTTCCTCTAAAAAGTCATAGACCAAATCAGTTCTTAGTATCCTAATACCATTGCATTGCAACACAATTTCCCAGACTACTGATCCAGTTCTAGAAATGTGATAAACACAGAGCCTTCAATTCACAAATAGCACCAAGCAAAACAAAAAAGTGTCAAGTGAAGTGAGTGATGTTTTATAAACAGAAACATTGTTCTGTAAATTAATACTGTATTCAATTGGTGGGGGATTTGCATGTTTGCAGATCTGCTTAAATAATTTGTTTTAATATTTTACAACGTAGACTTTATGGCTTTTTATTTTCAACATTTTATCAACTTTTAAATTAAATTTCTCAAAATAAAGAAAATATGATTAAACATGCAAAAAAATAGAATTTTCTATAAGATTGAGGTACTGCAATTTAGGCATCTATATGTACAGTGGCTAGTCTAACAATGTCCCCTTGTAATGCTAAAACCAAGTCAGTCCCTTGGTTAGCTAAATGCTTTCCATACAATTATGAGATTGAGCAAGATATTTGGGCTTGATTCAACTGTCTAAGATATATATCTAAAGCTGACTGGGATGCAGCCAACATTGAGGCTGGCAGGTATTACATGAAAATGAAGGGAAAATTCTTTTCTTGGAATGGAAGCAGAGATCCAAGGGGTACTCATGAGTCCTACCCTCATGCAATTACACACTTCCACTCAATTTAGTATCATCTGCCAGCTGACAGAGGGGGCACTTGATCTCCAGAACAGGACAAGAGATAATGGTTTAGCACAATCCCCCTGCAATGAGCTTGAATATATTCCACCAGATCAGGTTACTCAGAAGCGCATCCAACCTGACCTTGAATATTTCCAGGAATGGAGCATCCATCACCTCTCAAGTCAACCTGTTCTAGTGTCTCATCAGTGTCACTGTGAAAACGTTCTTCCTTACTTCTAATCTAAATTTACCCTCCTTCACTGTAAAACCAATACCTCTTGTATTTTCATAATAGGACCTGCTAAAATGTTTTCCCTACCCCATCTTTCTTATAGGCCCACTTCAAGTACTGAAAAGCCACAACAGGATTGAGTGACTCAGTCTTCTGTTCCACTGTTACCAGCTTGCCAGTCCTGCTTATGGGAGGGGAACTTTGCTTCACATTCATAGAGGTAATGATTATAAAAACATGAAGCCTTATTTCCCTTATGTCATTTCATTGTGAACTCATGGTGCAGTCTTCTAAAACATGGCTGAAATAAGGTCTCTGTCAAGAGGAGGAAAAAAATAGTTATGAAAAGATGTTTGCAGGTAAACAAAAGTCTCTTTCTTTGGATACTGAGCATTTAGGATTCACTAAATGGTTGCACTGTCTCTTGATTAAGCAGGAGAGCAAAGTGTGTCTCTGGGCACATCACAAGATGCACTTGTTCTGCTGCCTTCTCTTGGCAGCAGGAGGTTGATTTGAAAGCATTAAAAATTCTGACCATGAATATTCATTTCTTTTATAAATCAACTTGCCTGACTATACTTATATTTGAGTTCATGTCTCAGAAGCATTTTGATAAATAAGTTTATTTTAAAAAAGTTTGCTGAAACTGTGAATTGTTCTTGACTGTTTTGAGGAATAATCTCAGAAGCTGTGCTGTAGATCTGTCATCTTAATCTTTGAACAGAACACTAATCAAGAAATCTATTGTACATCTGATATATTGAAGGAAAACTTACTGAATGATAAATACTTTTCAAAAAAATGGGGTCAAGAAAGAGTTTCATCAAAAGAAATATTTTTCAATAAATAGATTGAGATATTCTAAAATTTTTTTGCTATATAGAGATTAAGTGGAGAAACCACTGTGAGTTGCTCAAAAGCAAAGAAATAAATAATAACAAGACAAATATTAAGGTTTTACAAAATTTTATACCTACTCTTTAAAGTCATTTTACTGCCAATAGGATTAATTCAATGTAGAGCTATAGTAAATGGTGAATTTGACATTAACTTTACAAATGAATACTGGAGACCTACAAAAAAAAAGGTGTCGGGGTGGGGGGAAGGTATTTAGATTTTGGGTAGTTCATTGAAGGTAGGAAAATAGTTTTGCTCTTACTAAGTACGAAATCTTCTATTAGACCTGTGCATCTTTTAAAATAATAATATGAACTAAAATAATGTAATATCTAAAGAGATTCCTTTCCTGTTTTAGAACTCCATAAGGTCTAAGGCAATTGAATAAACAGTTTCATGCAAATCTTCAGATTGTGTATCAAGATCAGCTTGTTTATTTTTTACAAAATATTGACAGCATAGAAAGACAGGAAGACACAATATTGACTATACATTTGTGGTCCAGAGTATTTTAATAACATTTCTGTGCCTGTATTTCCACTGTAACTAAAATTATTGAGGTAGAAAGGGAAAAAAAAAGATGATAACCAAAGAAACCAAATTTGCCAAATACAGAAAATTACATGAAACTGGATTATGTTACTCTGATAAATTAAGATTGAAGAGCTGTTATTTTAATTATTGTACAGAAATACAGAAATTAACCCAGTAGACATGAGTGAGTAGAGACTAGCAGAGATAATGTGTGTTACATCTCCTTTAGGTTCAAATATTCAGGAAGGTGAAAGAGGCAAAGGATTCTACCTCTTAATAAAGACAAAAAAAATGTATTAAATTAATCATTTATGTTGTTTGTAGGATGTGATCACATCTGGGATTTTCCAGGAAAACAGAAATATTCTCAAAACCAAAGTTACCATGGAATCATAAATCAAAGAAAAATAAACTTGGAGAAGAACCCAAATTTGCATTTTTCACTACAGTAAAATTCATATAAGAATTTAATAGGTGTCCCTTCAAAAATCTTTATATTATAATTTTTAAAGTATCAGTGAGGAAGCAGATATCTAACAATTTCAATGTTCTTTATTTTTCTCATGTAGAAGGAATTTGCTGGCCATAATAGCAGTAACCTTGCAATTTATACCAGTCTCTCTACTAAGGGTAGTTTCTCTGTCAAAAGACATGCTGTTCTACCAGGAAAAAAAGACAGCAGAAAACTGATATAATCCACTCATAGTCCAGTTTTCTTAGTCACAAATTTTGTGTTGAAGTCCTGCAGAATTCCCTTGCCAGACCATATTAGCCAGGTATTACAAACTGGAAAAGATACTGGCTCATTACTCATAACAGAAAATGCTCAGTTTATGTGGAAACTAATCACCAACTTAGTAGAGTTCAGAGAACTGCTGAGATTCGTTAATAAACACAGTCCACTTTTGCTGCATTTGTCTTTGTATGATCCTCCAGAAAGTAATCTTCCCCTCTATAACAGCTCCTGCTTAAACCCAAGCTCAAGGAGTTTTATATATATATAAATATATGTATATATATATAAAACATATATATATATATATATATATATATATATATATATATATAAAACATATAATGTTTTAAGCTATGAAAACCAATCCAATTACCACAAGAGTGAGACAGGGAAGACAGTGTTAATTACTGATAAATGACAATAATTAATTAGCTTGCAGGCATGGTTTCAGTAAGCTAACAGTAACTGAAGATGTTTGTTTCTGCTCTGGAGAAGCTGAGCTGCTCTTTTATCAAAAAGGTGAAATCTTTCTGCACATACGCACTTTTTTCCTGTCATTTTTAAATTCTTTTGAGAATCATTTACCTAAGCTTTGTCAATCACTGCTACATTAGTTGCAGAACCTATCAGCTAGTCTCTGTTTCTTTGCAGATTTCTGCTTATCTTTATTGCCATTTATTACACATGTGCATAAATTTTGTGTCTGTAAATACATAAAATAATATTTATTCTTCTGGAAACTTTCCATTCATGTCCATGACTGTCACCAACAGAATTCCAGCAGACCTGACAAAATTCCAGCGAGCTTATATTTTGCGTCTCTATCATTGAACATTTACAAAATTGATGTGAGATTGAATTGTCCATATTATCCAGATGAAAATAAAAATTGTACTATTTTTACACTAAATATAAATTGAATTCTCTCTTAATTTTTTTTCTTTTTTTTTTCAGTATGTTACTTAGAATTTCAAGGAAAGCTGTGGAATAAGGCAGAAGAAAGATAAATTTTATTGATGATAAAAGCAATACATAGAGTAGAACTTTATTACATTTTCTACTGCTGTAATTCTTCTAATGACTATTCAGCTGCCTGAATCAAATTCTTCTGTGTTTGCGATCCCCTTTTTTTTTTTTTTTTTTAATTTTTCCCTTCATGTCCTGAGGTGCAGAAAATCACTAACTGCCACCTTCAGGCATTCTTAGAATAAACTTCTTATTATGCTGTCAAAGTTCAAATGACAGAAAGGAGTGGAACTAAATTTTGGAAGTGCCACCTATTTGTTTCAGACCAGAAGAAGCCACAGGGTTATCCTTAGTTAACCCAGTTACATTAGAACAGCACCTGTGAAATTTTTCAGGACCATATATGAAACAAAATGCAGGGATACAAGAGGTCTTAGAGGACAGATTCCTACTCTTTCAACAAATTAGAACCTTGTTTGACTGTTTAGTTTTCCTTGAAAGGCTGTTCAAAGCATGCCAACTTCATGGATGATATTTTTTTTTCTTGTCTTTAGTTTACCTTAGCAGTAGCATGTAGATAACAACATATAAATGAATTAAAGGCTTTTTAACATATCTTCTGTTCAGCATATTGCTTGCATCCTGCACAATTTTGATAATGTGCCACAGAAGAAACATCACTGAGATTATAGACATCAGTTTTTCAAATTATTTATTCTATCTTATTCTCTTCTAATCCAGTTTTTTCGAGAAGAGAAAATTGGATTTTTTTTTTCTATAATCTCATATACCAGTTACTAGACTAACAAAAAAAAAAAAAAAAAAAAAAAAAAAAAAA